>CM031240.1:816089665-816248643 GCA_018340775.1 Taxus wallichiana var. yunnanensis | reverse complement strand
TAAAATAGATGAAGCAGAAGTACAATGCATATTGGATCAACATGCAGAGTATGGAGGAAGGACAAAATAGAGAGTGTTGCTGTTGGAATAAATTCTTTTTCTTTCTCTTATTTTCTCTGACAAAGAAATTGAGCAATCAATTAAAATTGTAAGACTTAGGTAATTGGCTATAAAATTTGTTACTTCAAGTTACTAGAAGAAGTCAATCACTTGGAAATAGGTGGCAGACATGTAAAATAGAAGGTTTTATTTTCAATTATAAATCATGCATGTCATGCAAAGAGGAATTCCAAGAGGAAGATTTCCAATTGCTTCCCTTTTTAATGGCTTCTACATGTGGCAATTCATTAAAAACTTCATATTTGTAATTTCCCTCTATACACTATAAATAGAGGAAGATCCTATAGGTTAGGGAGAATCATGATCACAATTTGTTAATCAACATTCTTGAGTTCCAAACTTTGTGTTGTAGCCCTTGATGTCATTTTTGTGAAAGTTGAGGAATTGAATAAAGGCATATTTCTAGAGAACTTTGTGTCCATGGTGCATTTGCTTCTTACTTCTGTGTGGATCTTTAGATAAACTTTGTGTTATCTAAGATTTATATTAGAATCTTTTCTTTTCCTTTACTTCTAAATATTGTGAGATCTACTTGTTTATTTAATCCATGTGTATGAAACCAACTCTGTAAACTATTGGTTGAATTACATATCTTCTTTTCTTCTTTTCCAAATTCCATTATTTCCCCCTTCTAAAAATACTTCATAAACAACTACTTACTTATTACATGAATTGCTAAGCTATGGTTCATGAGCTTTGTAATTAAAGTAAAAACCCCTGTAAATAGTTATTACGATTCTACTAACTAGATTGATAAACATATTACACGGGAGCCTCATCGTTAAATGAGGGAGATTTATCTCATGACTTCCTAGGTTTTTAGCTAGGTAGAAAATCTAGCCAACAATTTTTGGCGACTCCACTAGGGAACAAAACTCATTTAGCAGACCAAATCTTATCTTGCTAGTTCTCATTTATATTGAAATCTCAACCTGGTTGAACGTTCATTCACCCGATCCAGTAAGGCTTAAGGAAGGACTGATCATTTTTATAGATTGTAGGAGTAATTCAATTTCAATCATACTCCTCAAGTTAGAAGCTACAGATATAATATTTCACTAGGAAAAAGAGTGAAAACTTCTCCTGATCTAGATCATGTCCAACAAAATTTAGTAGCTAGGATTATTCACCAAGTATTTTCTTGAAGAATACGTGCTCCTTTCATGATGCATAATCATCCACTTTCCCTGCAACACCTATTCCATGGGGTGCAACCTTTGGACCTTTGAATTTGATTCCTCCTATGCATGATATACCTAAAGGGATGAGAAATAATTTCCCAAAATTCTTTGGAGATGGAAAGAAGAATCTAGATGATCACCTAGATGCGTTCTTTATATCTTGTGGGGTGCTTGTCACTGAGCATGAATATGTGTCAATCAGAATCTTCATAGAGACTCTGCATGACTTGGCTGGAGAATGGTTCTATTGGTTAGCTCCTGGCACCATAACCAATTGGGCTACTATGTGAGATGTATTCCTAAAAATATTTAAGTCAGCTGAAGATTCCAGTACCTTGATCACTCAATTGAATCAGCTAAAGAAGGAGCCACATGAGCACATGCGAGATTTTATTGCAAGATTCCAAAGATTACTTTACAAAATTTCAGATTTTGCATCTCTGAATGATGAGAATAAAAAGGTATTCTTCATTAATGCTTTACTTCCTAAAGTATGCTATCAACTACAAAGAGCACATCCTACTAACTTGTTAGAAACCCAAAACATGGCAGTTTAAATTAAAGATGACCTCATCATGGATGGAAAGATAAAGAGCAACACTTCTAGAGTTGAACGTTCATCCTCTGCTACTACTTCTGATTCACTATTGCAAAAGTTAGCAAATGAGATGTTGCATATGAAGAAAAAAATGTCTCAAATGGCTCAAGGCAACAAGACTGCCCCTACTCGGAATTTCAACAACAACAACCGAAACCGCATTGTTGGTTCCCAAAGATTAGCAATAGAGGCTACTCCCAAAAAAAACATAGAGATGAATGAAGAAGACCGGGAAGTTGTCAGTACTTTCAGCTCGAGAATGATGATTTTTTGGGTCATGTTGACAAATCCATCATTAATTACCTAAACTACAAATTTAAACATGACTATGAAGAGCTTCTTGAAAATGATCATGGTCATACATATGTGTATTTACAAGATCACAAACTTACCAAGATGAGGCATTAGCTGACGAACAAAGAAGGGACAACCCTTTAACTTCTTTTTTAACTCCCAAAGATAAGAATGTGAATTCTTCATCTCAATAACAAAAAATGGCTTAGGTATCTGAATCTATTCCTTCCTTTAACATTGTTGATCATGTTAAGAAGACTAGGATTCAAATGTCAAAAGTTGAATGCTTGAGAGCCTTTCCTAAGCAATTAAATAGGCTAGTAAAATATATATAATCACAGGACAATCCAATACAACAAAAGGAATTTTTTCTAAGCCCAAAGATACTCCTCCCCAGAATAATGTTGCAGATGTTAAACCCTCATTATCTTCTAAAATAGAAGAACATTTCTATGTCTCCTTATTGCTTAATGGTTTCAAGTTAAGCAACTTCATTCTAGATTCAGGTGCTTCTAAAAATGTCATGTTAGCCAAAGTTACAGATTCTCTTGGGCTTACCTTGACAAAGACCATAAAATGTGTTATTCCATGGAGAGACAAGTCCCTTCAATCAGAAAAATCAAAGATGCACAAGTTGTTCTAGAAGATTTTCCTAACAAAAGGTTAAAGATGACAATCTTAGTTGTAGATATTCCTGTCTCTTACGAGATGTTGCTAAGTGGAAACTTCTACAAAGAGTTAGGTAGGGAAGTAAAAATGGATTGGTCATGTTCCCATATTCCTATAAAAGGAATAAATTAGAAGCTAGAGCCAGAAAAGAAGTCCAAGTACACTATTACAAAATATGAAGATCCTAGATCTCAAATTATTTTTCAAGGGTCTAACCATGGTGTTTACTTCTTGAAAATGGATAAAGACACTCCAGAGTTATAACTTCAACCAGAGCCGGAACCAGAAGAAGAAGAAAGGTTTGGATGTTGGAGTTTAAAGGAATTTATTGTTCTTTGGGATCAAGAGCCGACTTTCTATTAATATCTCAAGATCATGAGATATTCCCATACTCCCATAAATTGATGTTTAAGAACACCAACAATATGGTGGAGTATGATGCATTTCTACTAGGAATGGAGCAAACTAGAAAGAAAGGAGTAAAATTCCTCAAAGCCCAAGGAGATGCTAATTATCTAATAAAGCAAGTTTGAGGGAAAAATCAATTCAAAAGAGATGAGAATAAGCATTACAGAGATAGAGTGATTTCTTCCACACTCAATTTTTCAACCTTCTATATCGACTTCATTCCAATAAATAAATATTCCAAGGCATACTCTTTAGAAGTCACAACTACACTATTGAATCCAAATAGACCACCATCCATAATCAGACAAGGAAAATATAAAGTGGATATGGTCTACCACCCTAAAGTCCCTGATAATGTTAAATAATGGTATACTTTCAATGATGACACACAAGCATCTGCATGTCTGGAACAAGACAACTTTGACATGTTGTGTGTTGAATAGAGTAAATCACCACCATGAAAAATAGTCATAGGAAAAATTGATCTAGGTTATGTTGATGGTAGTGGAATAATCCAACCAAAAGGTAACAAAATCCCTAAGGCTTTAGTTTCCTTAGTGTAGACTTTCAACAAGCATGATCAGTACCTGAAGAAGAATAAAGAACATGGTGATAGTTCTTCCTTAGGAATGGAAATGATAAATATGGGAACGGAGGAAATTGATGAAGACTTATTTACCATAGAGAGAAGAAAGGATGAGCCACAACAAGATGAAGTTGATAAGGACTTACCCAAGTTATTTGACAAGAAGGCCAGAGAAAGGAAGTTTGAGATAGAGACTGGGTACTGGTGGTACAATAGACATGAACCGAAGGGCATGCATGACAAATTTGATTCACTCTAGAAAGGGCCCTTCATGATCAAGAGAGTTGTTAGAATGGATACTTTCTTCCTTGCCTACCAAGATGGAATTGAGTTACCACTTCCTTTCAATGGGCAACATCTGAGGTTGTTTAAAAACTGAGATACAAGGTAAAACATGTTTGTATATAAATAAAAAAATTGTTGTTTTCTTTTCTTTTCTTTTTGTCACCTGACTCGAACCCAATGGACAAGACACAAAACCAGAGATTTTGGGATCTCATCTTCACTCCTTTCATTTTGACAGAGGTAAAGATGTCCATAGACAGGAGCCGACTGGTGCTCCTAAGATTTCACCCTGAAATCTGGGACTACCCCTTTTTAAAAATTTCCTTCTTTTCAAAGTAATGGGTCATTTTGTGTTTGTTTTTCCTCAGATTGTTTGCATTGCTCTAAGGTATCCCAAGAGATTCATAAAATCCAAATTTGACAAATACCCACATGCGAAAACTCACTCTATCCCTTCACCAGGCTTTTTTGAGAGAATTTTATTTATTTATTTCTTAAATAAATAAAGTTTTGTTTAAAAATAACTTATGCTGCAATTGAACCCTACTGAGGATTTTCACGCCATTATTACTTCTGCCTCTCAATGGAGTGTTCACCAGGGAAGATTTTTTAATGACCAACTAATTGACAAGTTATTTTCAAATCAATTGTTTACAACTTTTGACAGGGTTTTTCATGCCATTATTGCTTCTGCCTCTCAATGGAGTGTTCACTAGGGAAGAGTTTTTAATGACCAACTAATTGACAAGCTATTTTCAAATCAATTGTCTACAACTTTTGACGGGGTTTTTATTTTTTATTTCTTCTGTGTTTTGGTTTTTCTTTGTTTTTCCATCCAGTAATTCTTGTAGCCTATTAAGTCTTCTTCCCGCCGACCTTTCCCGTGCCTAGGGTTTTTAAAAGCTATCCAGTGTTTTTAATTTTTGACTAATCTGTCTAAAGGTAATCAGATCTTAGGATTCCTTTGGGAGATTGCAAGAGGTTGCTTGGTTCAAAAAGGTGCAATAATGGATTTTATGAAAATAAAAAAAAAAATGCCACCAATGTATAGAGCTCGAGAAAATATGCACTTTTAGAAAAAAAATGACACCTAAAATGGAGCCACAAAGTGAAATTTATGACACTTACAAGATTTTGCTGCTACATCTTCCAGGACCCTTTCCAAAAATGGAAAATTTAATTCCATGCTTGTGTTTTCTTCACCAAAAATCTAGTTTTGGCGCCTAGGGTTGGAAAGGCTTTCTTTTTATTATTCTAGTTATCTACATGTTGATGTGAGTGCATAGGTGAATAAAATAATTTTTTTATCTTGTTTGACATGCAAGAAATGTCTAAAAATAGAGGGCAAGCATGCTTTATAATCAGATCTTGGTGAAGAAATTATATATTCATGCTATGGACTGCATACTTGTCTGAATTATTTGCAGGAATACTTCATTTATGCCCATATTGGTGAAGTAAGCATAAGTCAATGTCTAATACATTAAATATATCTTCAATATCAGAGGAAGAAATAGATCCATCTCTCATAATTGCAAAGGCTTCCAGAAAAAAATCATTCTCTTGTTTCTAATGCATCCCATGTAGAAGTCATTTCATGGAAAATTCCTTTCAGAAGCTTGTGCATGTGCTCCCAATCTTCCAGTTGAAGCCTTCATTGAATTTACTTGTATTTTCCTTCACCCAGAGTGCTTTCTAGAATTTAAAATTTCTCATATGAAATTAAAAACAAAAGGTGATGAGTTTTTTTCTGAATTTTTTACGGCAAGCATTTTATTAGTGCATGTGTTAGAGAAGAAGAAATGCAAAAGCTTCAAGGATAAGAGGAATGTAGTGCCCACATTTTTATAGCTCTAGTTATCTGTTGGTTCCTTTATTCCTAGACATATTTTGATTGAGACTATGATATATTTGGACATTTTACTATGATATTTTATCCTCATGGACATTATGGCATTTTGGGCGCATAACGCCAATTAGACTAGATTCGTATACTGATACATTTCTTATGATGTTGATGACACTAACAGGGTTATATGATAGACTTATTGATTAGATGTTAGTCTCTTGTGGTTGATTTAATTAATGATATAGTGTTTTGGATTCAATGATGGTAATTTTCATAACCTAAGTGTATGTTATTTTAATATGGATGATTAATGGCAAACTATGTGGGTAATTATATGCATTGCACTATCAATTATAAATTATGTTCGGACATTATAAGTTTGATTGATATTGTGATGTTTAGATGATGTTTATTATATTGGACGAGATGCGGTTAATGTCAATGAGTGTCGGTGAGGTGAAGGTATAGGAGAGCATGAAAGCTACATGCATGTATTGTGCACAAGGCCCAAAAGTCTAACCATGCTAAATGTTTGAGGCCTTAGATTAGATGTATTTAATTGGGCACCATGGGTGAACCCTCAATTTGTAATGTAATTATGTCTTGTAAAATTAATTATGTTTAGGGTGTGTTTTATTAAGTAAACTAGCTTAGGGGTTTAATGATCTTATCTTAAGTTAAGTGTTGGTTTTGGGAAAGTGTGTGTGTATTGGTAGAAGGGATTGGGGACCACATGTGAACCTTGGGTGGACCCCACACCCTCTACCCTTGTGCCCAAGCATGCCAAACCCGAAATTGGGTTATTTTGGGTAATTTTAGGGACCCCTTTTGAGTTTGGGGGTTCCCTTAGCATGAAAATGGGCCCTTGGACCCTACCAATAGGTAGGGGGCCTATTTCAAGGTTTGGAGGAGTTTCCCTCCCATTTTTCCCTCTTTAGTCACCATCCATGTAAGATGGTTGGGTTGTGAAAAAAAGTTGCTCCACTTTGTTTTTTTTCAATTTTTAGTATTTTGGGTGATAAGGGCTAAAAGGTGAGTTTACTCTTACTTATTTGGTTTTTGGAATCTTTGACTCTTGAGAGGAGAGGAGGTGACACTTGTCACTTTCTCATTGGTGAGGAAACTTTTGGGTTCCTCTTTTTATTCTTCCTCATGTGGAAGGAATGGGTCTTCTTGGTTCATTTTTTTGGAGCACTTGGAGAATTTTGGGAGCTTGGAGGGGAGCTTGGACAAAGGGGAAAAGAGTCTTGGAAAGCATTATAGAGGTAGGGCTTAGTTTTGTTTATCTTGTAAACTATGTTTGATCAATAAAATAGTGTGTGAAATGATGTGTTGTGAAGTTGTATGGTGAATGTGGTTGTTTGCTTGTTCTTGTTATTTTCTTTGTTTTCTCTCCACCATCATTTGGAATGATGGTTTTTGGAGAATGTAGGGGAAGAGAGAGGGATTTCCCTCTCAAACCTCATGGTTGTTGGTCAAGCCATGAAGGTCCCTTCTCATCCCCTCATATGGTTTGAGGTGGGAGAAATGTTCACATGGCTTGAACCTTTCCCCATTCTTGGTGAGGAAACCCTCTTGGGTTTGAAAATCCTCCCAAGAAGGATTTTTATAGCTTAAAGGAGGAATAAGGAGGAGGAGGAGATTATTGTATATATGTATTTGTTGGTGCTCCTATGGTTGGACACCTTGATTTGGGCATCCTACTTCCTCTCTTCCCCCTTGTGAGGTTGACCTTGTTCTCCTCTTGTGTTGTTTTCTTTGTATAGTAGGTCTAAATGGTTGAATGGTCTTATGTCTTCTCTTGTTGTGTGTTTAAATCCCCATTATACTTGTGCACATTGTGGAAGCTAGTTCCTCTCTCCCATGGGCTTGGGGGAGGCTAGCATGACTTCCAACCATGGAAAGGCATGTGATGATGCCCATTGGTTTTGTGGTAAACAAGTCATGTTTCTTGGAGTTGGATTCTTGTAGGAGTATTGGATTTGGAGCTCAAGTTGGAGATAGTAGAGCCTCTTGCCATCTTGGCCTTTATCCCGAATGGAGGACATTGCTTTCTTCACATTTTCATGATGAGAAATAAATGTGGCTTGTTCTTTTTTCTCATTTTTGTATATAACCATTTGTACTTATTGTTCTTGAAAACATTGGTCATCACTAAGAAAGTTTCTATTATATAGTTGCAATAATCTTGTAAGTTTTTCATTTGAATTTATAATGAAACCATGAACTTGTTATTTTCAATGCCTTCATTTGGAAGAAATGTTGTTTGGAAATTTTTTTAAAAAAGTATATAGTTATGAAATTTACACTTGAAATATTTAGTTGTGCATTACATATAAAATCAAAAAATTTAGTGTGCTTGCATCATTTAAATCATTAGAAAAAAAATATGGCATCACGAAGGGAAGACAAGTCAAAGGCAGCACCCCAGTCAATTTCTTCCAGATCTAATTTGATGAGAATCAAAGGCAAAGATTCAACAACATATGGAAGAAAAAGGCATCTCAGATTCAAGGTAGAGATATCATTCAGATCATTCATTGCTAAAATAGATGAAGCAGAAGTACAATGCATATTGGATCAACATGCAGAGTATGGAGGAAGGACAAAACAAAGAGTGTTACAACTGGAATAACTTCTTTTTCTTTATCTTATTTTCTCGACAAAGCAATTGAGAAGTCAATTAAAATTGTAATACTTAGGTAATTGGCTATAAAAGTCGTTACTTCAAGTTACAGGAAGTAAGTCTTTATTACTTGGAAATAGGTGGAAGACATGCAAAATAGAAGGTTCTATTTTTAGCTATAAATCATGCATGTCATGCAAAGAGGAATTCCAGGAGGAAGATTGCTAGTTGCTTCCCTTTTTATAGCTTCTAAATGTGGCAATTCATTAAAACCTTCCTATTTGTAATTTCTCTCTATACACTATAAATAGAGGAAGAGCCTATAGGTTAGGGAGAATCATGATCACAATTTTTAATCAGCATTCTTGAGTTCCAGACTTTGTGTTGCAGCCCTTGATGTCATTTTTGTGAAAGATGAGGAATTGAATAAAGGCAGATTTCTGGAGAACTTTGTGTCCATGGTGCATTTGCTTCTTACTTCTATGTGGATCTTTAGATAAACTTTGTGTTATCTAAGATTTAGATTAGAAGCTTTTCTTTTCCTTTACTTCTAAATATTGTGAGATCTACTTGTTTATTTAATCCATGTGTATGAAACCAACTCTATAAACTATTGGTTGAATTACATATCTTCCTTTCTTCTTTCCCAAATTCCATTATTTCCCCCTTCTAAAAATACTTCATAAACAATTGTTTACTTGTTGCAAAATTGCTAAGCTATGGTTCATGAGCTTTGTAATTAAAGTAAACCCCTACAAATAGTTATTAGGATTCATACTTACTAGATTGATAAACATCTTACATGGGAGCCTCATCATTAAATGAGGGAGATTTATCTCATGATTGCCTAGGTTTTTAGTTGTGTAAAAATCTAGCCAACAAGGTTATCGTACTAAAAATGAATTAAAGAGTAATATATTGTAGGTTTTGCATGAACTTGACTATGAAGAAGATTAGAGCCTACTATAGTTTGGTCTCCATGCATGAGAACCTAAGATTATGCCACATGGCATGATCCCTGCAACTTATATTGTCTTGGTTTCATATTCTACGAAATGTGATACATCTGAAGTGACGATAAGTGGACCAGTAAGATTTGGTTGTGTATTTTATCCTTAAAAGCACGAAATATACATAAATTCTTAGGTTTAGAGGTTAACATGTGAGCCCATTAGAAATGGCCACACGTTCTGAATTTTAGAAACATAGAGCACGCAGATTCCTAAAACATGTGATAGTGTATCAATAAATTCAATTAAACTTTTATTTCATGAGATAACAAAGAATAAGGTGCATAATTTGAGAAAATAATTATTTAATATTATTTTTGTGTATGTGTTTGTCAAAGTCATGAATTAGGGTGTTAAACATATATAACAGTAACATATAATCAATTAAATTTACAATTTTATTAATACACAAATGATTACAGTTACAAAGATCAAATCACAATCATCTATAAGAGTTTAATACATATATTTTTGTTTTTTTATATATCATCTATATATATCTCTTGTGTGTATAGAGTCAAGAAACTTGGGTTATGGTTTCTTATATGTGGAGGAGAAATATCACATAAATCATACCTTTCCCTAGTCACGAACCATATGAGGTTGTACTCTATACCACCAATTCAGATATATGATATTCCCCTCTTCAAAATCCTAGTACCCATCTTCACCTTTCACCATGTGAGATGTCTGTAATTGTATTACAAGAGAGTTCTCAAAAGCATAGTGATCCTTTTCAAAAAACATTGCTCATTTTTATAGGTTTTTCCCTAGGTAGTTGAAACCAACACATCCATTAGTAAAAATATAGTTTATTACACTCCCATCAAGTATGTCTAATTTAATATTTTAACTCCTTTTTAACAAGATCATTACACTCCCTTAGTAAGGGTCAATTATTTATTTATACTTTTGTTAACAATGGTCAACAATAGAGTGTTTATTTTTATTTCTTGTTTTAATAAATTATTTACAATAGATATTTTTCACATAATATTTATCTCCATCTTAAATAAGTCATTTCCCTCATTAACATGACATTCCTTGAAATGCAATAAAAAATTAAAAGATGATTAGTCAAAATCAAGATGAATATTGTTCAAAAATATAATCGTATCTTCCCATATAACACTATCCATATCACAAAAAGTCCAGTTATATTTTACTTCTTTAATTTATATATTTCTTAAATGTCTAGTTATTTTATTTATAATTTTTACTATTTCTATTTTGAATTCACAATTAGGTTGTATGTTTATTTTTTCCAATCAATAATGTGTTCTACATTATAAACATATCTCTTTAGTAAAATAATATGAAAACTAAATGTATGGATTATAGACAATTCAGGATGTAAAGCAAGTCTATATGTTAGTTCTCCCATCCTTTCCAAAAATTCAAAGGGACCACTGAAGTAAGGTGTTATCTTAGCATATTTCCCAAGTTCTAATGAATTACAATTAGGATTTACCTTAAGAAAAACGTTATCACCTACTTAAAATTTAGGTATGGATATTTTTAAATTTTCCTACCATTTATATCTATCTTGAGAATCTTTCATGTTTCATTTTTGTATTGATAATATTCTCCCTTTATTTCAAATTATCATTTTCATACCATGACCTATGAGCATCATTGGTATAAGAAATAGGTGTATTACAATTTTTTCCATACACCCATTCAAAAGAAACTTTTTGGTAATACTATTATATTATTGATTATAAGCAAACTCAATAAGATGTAAGAAAATTTTCCAATTCTCTAGTCTTTTAACAATGTACATTCTTAACATATCTTTCATACTTTGCTTCACCCTCTTGGTTTGTCTATCCATTTTAACATGATAAACAATATTGAAACTCAAGCTTGTACCTGACTCTTCAAAATAATATTTCTTGAATGAAGAGGTAAATTTGGGTCTCTATCTATTACTAAATATTCAGGAAGACTAAATAAGTGAAAAAACGTCTTTAACAAATAAGTGGGCTATGTATGAAGTAGATGTTTTAATTTTCATACAAAGGAAATGGGTCATTTTAGTCAAGCTATCTACTACTACCGAAATATCATCAGGGCCATTTTTATTTTGAGGTATACCTATAGTAAAATTTCATTTCAGGGTAGTTTTCCATACATACTGAATAAGTATGTGTTCTAGAAATGGCATCCACCCTTTTACAAAAATTAGTTGTGCCTCCATAAAGGATGGGAGTGCGAGGATTTTTTTTATATATATGACAATCAAACGAAGAGTAGGTGTGTGGTTGCACATGTGAGCTTTGTCTAAAATCAAGGATAAGGTTTGGAAGAGGGCATGTAAAGCTGTTTTTTGTAGGGAAATGGAAGGGAGGATGCATAACATTGATGTTGTTTTCAAAAACATGGTTGTGGGAACTAGAAGGATTAGCATAAAATGGAACTTTTAGTAGATTGGAAAAGGTACTGTCATAAAGATGAGTATATTTTGGGTGACTGAGAGAGAGAAACATAGAGTAGGAAATGACAACAACAAGATTTGATATGCTTTTTTGAAGTTCTATGTGTTGGGACGGATCGCTATAAGCTATGCCGAACAACTTGCAAGCACGATATCTATGATGTTGCTCATCATTTATGTGCAATCTATTTTTGCATAATGCTCTTGTCTACTGAACTCTTGCTTCTAGAGGCAACATGCGGGATGCAGGGAATCGTACGCACCAAAAATTACACAATGTTATATTGTTGGAACAATGAAAATCCTAGATGATGATAATTTCATTTCTAGATTAAATGATGTATCCAAGACTAATTTTCTCACTCGAAACATGTTCTTATAGCTTAGTTTACCTTTTTCTTATCAATTTCCTAGATTTTCTTGCTTTCCTAATTGCTTTTTTAGCCTTTTTCCTTAGCATTTTTTCCTTAAGTTATGAAACCATGCCGATGGTTGTGTAACCGAGGGTCTACCTTGAGAGGAGGTTATACAACCCCCCTCAAAAGTTGCATAGCCTCCATTCTGCATAGACCGGTGGTTCCATGTGCATTAACATGAGACTTTGACATCGTGTTCTAAATGCGTGTTGCTCTTTCCCAAGTTAATATATCGCACATTTCTTGACCAATCAGCATCCTTTGAACTTTTTAGATTCATATAGACTTCTTCCCCTTCACTTAATATTATTAGTAAATTAAATACCCCTTCCCATGTTGATTTGGAACTTCTTGGTTACCAAGTTTGTTGCACCATTTCCCTACCAACTTTCTATAAAAACCAAGTTTTTCCCAAATCATTGGTTGGAGTCTTTTGATATGGAATTGCACTATTATGCTACCAAAATATTTCCAAGAAACACACAAGTAAACACAAATCCTTTGACTTGTTACTCTTTTGCTTGCATTTCTACTAGACTACCTGCAAACCAGCTAGCTCCAAAGCACTTCTACATCTTCTACTTGCATATCAACCAACACAACTCCCTGGAAAACATTAGATATTTCATCGAAAGGAAGTTGAGGGGATCAACAAAAGAACAACCAATATTGAAAATTGTCTCAATTCTACATTTCCAGGTTAGAGGTGTACCTAAATTCCTATATTCTTTTTAATTAATTATATTTCATTTCCTAGTTATATAGAATATTTCTTTAAGGGAATTAGAATTTAGACTTAATTTTATTTCTTGTAAGTATCTTATATTGAATATATTTTCTCATCTCATCCCCATGGATTTTTGTAGGAAGGATTCAGAGGAATTTCTTGTGCACAAATTCTTTTACTTCTTTATTGTCAAAAAACCTGTAGCTTTCTTTTATTCATTTAGTTAGATTGTGCTTGGATATGAACAAGGATTCTCTTGACAACTTCTTCCTTGTCTATCCCTGTGGATTTTCAAGGGAGATGAGTTTGAATAATCTTCTATGTCTATGCATTTGTTTGAGTTGATTCATATTTAAAAAGCTTTTATAGAATTTTGTGTTTTACTTCGGAAGTATCATGGAAGAAATTTCTTTTGAGAAGCTTTCCAATCTTCCCATGATTCTGAGGTAGAAGCAGAGGAAATTAGATCTACAATTACAAATTAGGAAATCCTCTGTTTTAATTAGATTAAATTTAATTCATTCTGTAGCAGGGAAATAGCCACATCCAACTATTTCACTATTTAGTTTATTTAATTTAGAATAAAAGTAGTTCTTATTTAATTAGAATCACTTTTTTTTTGTGTAGCTTTTATTTATTTAATTACGAAAAACCAGTAAATCCTCAAAATCATAGATTAGATTTATTAAATTTATTTAATTGTCTTATTCCCTTTCATTTAAAAATATTTGAAAATACATAAACAAGTAGATTACATTTGGTTTGATTGTTTCAATCAATTAGTCGCATTCCTTAGATTTATTAGTTTCACGTAGATTTAATTAAATTAAAGGAGAGGAATAGACTTTTTTTAATTTAAATATGTTTGCATTCTTTGGTTAATTTAGGAACATAGATTTAATTAGACAGAATTAATACAAGCTCCCCATGTTACCTTAGAGGCTTAGGTTACCTGTACTTGACCTTAGTTTCTTTCATTTTCTTTATGTGCTTTGTTAGTTTCCTAATATTCTTTGTTTGCATGTTCACATGATCATCCAAGGCCCTAGACAACCTAGACAAAGAGTGTGTGATCCAAGAGTACCAAACCAAATATCATCACACAATTGATTGACATTGATTAGGGCCTTAGGAAAATCATATTCCAAACCACCTCAGCTTCGCCCAATATTTTTTCATAGTTGATAGCCTTGAATGACAAAGCCGATAAAGCTAATGAGTTCTAGCATAATCAACCTGGTTAGGGACTAGAATTTTCCTCACCTTATCGTTTGTCATACATTCATGACCCTATTTAGAGAGGAATTCATAGACGAAGAAGGAGATTTTCCATGAGTTCCACAACCAAGTTTTTCTTGTTTGGTTTCAATGAAATTGACACTGAATTACGTACCACAATTATACTTGACCATACCATTACCCTAGAACAAGTAAGAGAGGCTTTCATTTCTCTCAATGAGTAGATACCCATTGTGCTAGTTGAGAATATTAGATTGCCTTGATCTCTTCCACCCATTCCATCTGCATTCCCATTTATCCATAATATAGCCATCAATCCATTTCATTGTGTTTTTTTTGGCATGACCTAGGAGATCACGTGCGCTTTAAGTCACATGTTGATTCTTAGGTGTACAAAATTTGTGAACCCGACGTGAAGGACTAGTTCATTTTGTTTCTTCTTTTCTTTCATTTCTTCCATCCATCCTTATCCTTTCCCATTATTCTTTGGGTGTTTATACACCCCCAAAATATGTCAAGTTAGGAATACAACAAGCCCATTTTGGGTCTTGAAGCTTATTATTATCAAATGGGTATGCAACAATCACCCTCACTATTAGGGTGGGTTAATAACTACTCACCAAATTTTTCATCACCTCACACTACTCCTCAATGTTTGAATACCAACTCATTAGTTAGGATTGAGGAGATAGATCAACCCAATCATAGCCCACAATTGGAGTTCTCAACTCTAACAATATGACATTCATGGGAGAATAGGGGTATTATCCTCACATTTTATCCATACCTCAAATCAACATACAATCTAATTACTTCTCTTCCTTTCTTTCACCAAATGATGAGCTCCTATCATGATTCACCCGAAGCAGTGATCGTCTCAATGCTATATACAAATCCTTGGATAGGATGCAATGGTATGTTGATATTCTCCTTTAGAACAATATTTCTACCCCTCCTCCTATAATAGAAAATAGATCGAAAGAGGTGTGGTCTATAAAATCTAAATTCATAGTAGGATATCACATGATTTTGCAACCCAACAAGGCTCAAACACGTGCCTAAGAAAAATGTAACACCTTCATCAAGCGATGTGATTTCAATGTTGGTGGATAGAGTTAGGGAATTACAACTTGCCCAACCTTCACGTTCTACACTATTCACAGGGCAAGGAAAAGTCCCCCACCATGTTTAGAACTACAATTATGTTCCCTCTACACTATCACCTTCTCATATCTACATGGATGTTCCTAGCCCTGGAGACCTCATCACTAGATTGGGCACACTAGGCATGCCCCTCATTCTCCATATAGATATCCATCACAAGGGAAAGCCAAAAGTGTATTCTCAAATTCCATTCCAACCGGTAATGTAAATTTCCCTAGATTTGTGCGTGCCAATCCATATCCAAATAGTGCCCCCATAACTTTCGATGTACTCAAAATCACCTTAAGGGGACATGCATTCTTTTCCTAGACCATATGCCCAGCAATAAGGGGTTCCTTATGCCTCACCAATGCCTATGTTGTTCTATACCAAAATCTTGTTCCACCTCCACCTTCCCACTAAGGGTCGCCAATGGTTGAATCATATGCACTAGGGACATACTATGAATACTTGAAAGATCCTATGGATTTTACCATCTAATGTTTCATGCTCTGGAGACCATTGAAAAGCTTCCAAAAGTTCAAGAGGAATGGAGACCCAAATGCCCACATCAAGGCATATGCGACCGTAATTAAAGAACTACTCCCTTGGGACATGTTTATAGCAAAGATATTCCTAAGACCCTTGAAGGATTTCTCTTGACCAGTACTATAGAATCTTGCAAGCCTCCATTCATTCATTTAAAAAATCATCAGAGTTCATAAAGGCTTTCAACATGAATAAATTATTGAGAACAAGAATTAGAGAGTTCTTGCACATTAAATAAGAACATAATGAGTCTTCTTCCCACTTCATCTAGAGGTGGCAATGGTTCCTCTACTTCTCTTCCAATACTCCAAACATGGATCAAATGAAGCTTTGTGACCTATTCCTCCACTTCATCAATCGAGAAACTAAGGAGGAGGTATAAAAGTTTCCTCTTAGGATCTATGAGGAGGTATTATAGGGAACTCTTCGCATTGACCAGGCAGTAATTTACAATGAACGAAAGACGTATGGTTCAAATGGGAAACTGGTCACTCCCTCTCAAGGAAATTCAAATTACCTAAACGGTTCGGTTAATAAAAATCAAGGACCCAAGGTTCTCAACCATAACTGTGGTACTACGACAGGTATTGTAAATGATCAACCTAAAAAGATGAATGTTGGTAACACTAACAACAAAAATAATGGAAATAACAATTCAAACACAAACAGCTAAAGGATAAATAACTTCACTCCTTCTATTAATAAGGTTGACTTTATTCACCCTCCTCTTCCTCCTCAATAGGTCCATGCCTAGGGTCTGGTTCAATACCCAAGCCAATATCTAAACCAATTTCTAAATCAGTATCAAAACCAATGATAGAGGCCTCCAAACTTCAACTATAATAACCAATAGTAGAATAATAACAAGAACTATGGGCCGCTGAAAATTCATAACCAAATACCCCATGATTATGATCCCAACTTATAATGTGGTTTCCATAGGGTTATAGGGCATGATGCTCAAACAAGACTTAATTATAATAAATTCATACAACAACTTACAAAATACAAGAGAAAAATCTTCATTGAGATGTGCTTGGCTAATCTCATGGCACCTACACAAAATAATCATGTGGGGCTTGTTGCTCCATAGAATGCTACTCTTGGGATTTATAAAAACCCTTCCCATTTCACCCTGAAAATGGGAAGCTTGATCCTCATGGCACCAACAAGGGGAATCCCTTAGGAACAATGATCATAAGGCATCTACATCCATTGATACACAGGTAGATTCTCCTTTGGAAAACTAAAATCAAGCTAATATTGTAGGTCTAGTTAAATTAGAAATTGAATCAAAAATTCACGATGCCACTTGTACTCATGACTACGTGTCACAAGGTCTCCCTGTTGACTCCTTGATCTAGGATATCGCAGTAGTAGTGCCTAAGTTGGTAGGGGCCTATGACTTAATCAAAAATCTAACCAAAAATTTCTCTCACATATCCTTCTTGTATTTTTGAAGAATTCACCAGTGCACTAATCTACTTTATTAGAAGCATTGGGTCTTGGTCACTTAGTTCATGTGATACCTCCTCTTAAAGCTCCAGATAAACCATATAGAATTTGATATTCATTCTTCGGGCCAACATGAGTGAGATGTTGGGTTTGTGTTTGATATTAGAAAGATTCCTACTGAAGTTGAGCTATCATGGAGAGGCAACCCCACATTATATTTACAAGTTTGGATTTACAATAATTATGTTAAGTGAGCCATGATAGATGATGGGGTTATTGTTAATATAGTCCCCTTCTGATTTTTACAAAATTTGGGCTACATGGAAACAAATTATTCCTCAATTTGAAATATGTTGAGAGGTTATGAAAACCTTAAGGAAACATCCATTGGAACCATTGTACTTCCAGTCACCCTTGGAACCAATATCATTTTGAGAAAATTTTATATCATAGATCAAGAAACTAACTATAATATGATTCTCAAAAGACCTTGGATTCACAGGATGAAGGCCATCCCTTCCACGCTATTCCAAGAAGTTAGGTTCTTACATCTATGGAAGGTCTTTGTGTCTTAAGGTGACCTAAATCTATTCAATATCCATTTAGCTAACCTTAAGAAGAAACTCCAGGGTTCACACTGAATTTGAACTCTTGGCTAATTAATTAAACATGCCTAATTATTCTCAAGAATCAATTCTCGCATCTAAGCTTGTGCCAATGGTTGAGTTAGAACCACCCAAGGAAATATAAGGGGTGTATGCTAATGAAAGCAAGGCCATTGTAATAGAAATTGAGTTAAAAAAAAATATATCCAAAATTGTTAAGATTTTGGAGAATGATTTTCTGATTATTCTACTATTTTATTCTTTAGGTATAGGTCATGATCTTGGAATAACCTCTCTATCATTCAATGACATTGGAGAGGTTAGCATGGTTGATGTCTCATAGGTTAAGGAAGAAGATTCGAATAATGATCAAATATCTATCTTCCCAGACAATTGTTGACCCTCAACTACAACAGTGTGAAGTGTCATTATGGCATTGGGGTAGGGGTGATCCTCACTTCCCGGAAGGTAGGGTCATGGCTTTCACCTTCAAGTTGAACTTTGAGTGTACGAAAAACAAATCCGAGTATGAATCTATTCTTCTTGGTCTTATTGTGGCCAAGAGGATGAATGAGAATAATGTTAGAGTCTTGGGTGAATCATAATTCATTTCCAATCAAGTCTCAGAAGTCTTTGAGACCAAAGTAGAGCACCTTAAACTTTACAAGTCTTCCATTCTCAATATTTGTAAGGGTTTTGACTTTATCTCCATAGAAGCCATTCCAAGAGAGAAAAATCAACTGGTTGATTCTATGGCCACTTCCTCCTCTTGTTTCTATCCAATTGAGGACGTAAAGGGAAATGAGTTCACCATTTTAGTCTGATCCAAACCTTTGGTTAGAAATATTCCAACCAATACAATTCTGACATACATTAAGACTGAAAATAAGCCCATTACATTGGATTTCACATAATATGACAAGGAAATCTTAGGATACCTCAATGCTTACATAGACCTTCATCCCGCACACCAAAAGAAGGGATTTTCCCTCATACCTCACCCATTCTCCTAGTTTAAATAGCGTACGATGAATTATTCTTCATCTGAATAATTTGATATTTATGAAGTTGAGGAAGATTTGGGGTTTCCTCCAGCCCCACCTGAGTTTGAAAAAGGTAACACTTCTTTTATAAAAGGAACAATAGACATTAACATTGGGATGGAAGAGGAACCCAAAATCCTAAAACTCAGTTCTTTGTTGTCTCTAGAAGAGACAAAAGAAAACACGAAGGTGCTTAAGAAGCATTCTAAAGCCTTTACTTTCAGTTATAAGGAGATGATGGGTGTCACTCCTGAAGTGGTAGTTCGCAATCTAGTTATGAAACTTGATGCTAAACCTGTAAAGCTGAAATTGAGACCCATGAAGCCAAAGGTGGCTTTAATGGTTAAGGAGGAGGTAATGAAACTAATTCAGGTATGGTTTATCAAACTAGTATATTATTCTATGTGGTTGTCGAACATCGTCTCAGTTCTAAAAAATGGGAAGATACGTATTCGTATTTATTTCAGGGATATTGATGCAGGGGCATCATTAAGAGACATCAACCAATGAAAATTATCATAGTCATGAGACCAACTTGGGTTGGAAAGAGAGGGTCTTAGGTGTACAAGAGTGTGAAATTTCAAACATGTTGATTTCCCTCCAAATTTTTCATTTAAACTAAAAAGCATGTAAATATGCCAATAAGGTCTTTTCAAGTGTGGAAAGGGTGAATTAGGTCTTAGGGTGGATCATGAGTCTTTTATAATAGGTATGAATTATGTAATGATTAAAAAGTGATGTAAAATGGCCTTCATGTTATGTATGGGCTTATGGAAGTTAAAAGTTAGGTTTTGGAAGATATGACATAATGAGATAAAAGGAAGATTGTATTCAAGATATGGAGTTAGTTAATCCTTCAAGAGGATGTAAGCGGTAGAGAAATATGCTATTCCTCGGTGGAGAGGAAGAGGAGAATGTAGAAGGAATATGATCATCATTTTTGTTTTTGTAAAACTTTGGATAGCAAAAAACTCTGGTTTTTGAGTAAGAAAGATGTTTTCTTTAGAGATTATCTCTTTGTTTTGTGATTTTATGCTTTTCTAACCCTTTCTTTCAATAGATATTAGATACAGAAAAAATTGCAGTGGGTGAGTAAGTTATTGTGCTTGAATGCAAGTTGAATCTCGAGTCTTTTGTGAATGTCTTGCACATATAATTCATACTTTGTTTTGGAATCATAGATCAACATGGTACAATTATATGCATGTTCTTCTTTGATTCAACAAGAAATGCTTATGAAATCATTGTAGAAGGTTTTGGGGGTTAATTTTAGAAACCATGTTGTTTGATTAAGTATGAAGGAGCTTAGGACTGAGTGAAAAAAGCATGACTATAAAGAACTGTTGGAAGGGTATTATGTATAATTTATGATGGATTCCCCTAAAGAAGTTGAATGACAAGGTTCCCATGGATTATGTGAAGTGAAGATAGCTCATTTTGGCTCAATACATATTAGAAGGTTTGTAAACCCTCACTTACAAGATTGTGTAATTAAGTTGAGAAGAAATTGGTAAGAAGTCCAAGGTTTAGAGGTTTGAATCAACCTTAATGGTAAGTTAATCTCTGCATGTTGCTAATACATAACTTTGTACAAAATTTTAAGCCATAATTCATAACCGAGTGAAATTTATAATGTATTATTTCCTCTTGGGCCATACTGAGTTGCCTAGTCAAGTCATAACTAGGGCACGAAGTTTGAAGGAGAAAACTGAAGAATTAGTGTAATAAATATTGAGGTAATGATGATGGGGATATTCTCAGAGTGATTCAATTGAAATATCATGGCTTCACCTGTTAAAATTTAATTTTTTCTTGACAATCATCCTAGGACAGTGATAACACAATCTAGACCTAGTGGATTAGTTCTCCTTTGCAAAGGAAGTTGCTCTTATTTTGTGAGTTAAAGCTCTAAACTCATGGTGAATATTAAAAATATTAATGGGTGGTTATAAATACCTACCTTGTGCCTAGATACATATTATAAAAGGAATATATCCATCACAGAATCCTGAGACAGACCTAAGTGAGGGTTAGGAAGCAAGAATACAAAAAAATGAAATTGAGAATGATATAGAAGGAGTTGGTGAATGAAATTTTAGGAGCATTTTGGGGTTGGTTCAGGTGAAATAATTAATCTTGTTAGCCCTTATGGGTAGCTCCAAAACTCTAGGATCATAGTTGGTGAAAGCTTCATTTTAGTAAGGGTTTGAGAGAAAAATTTACAAAAGAGACCTACAAGGAGTGTGAAGGAGAGTGAAGTCTTGAGTTTTTGCAAGCATTTCTATGGGGTAAAAATATAATTATTGGAAGTGGTAGTACTTTGTGTACATAGCTAGAACCCTATGGACACTAGTGGAGCAAAAATTTGGTATTAAGAAACTTATAGGGCAATCCTAGAGAAATTTAGGCAAGAAATGATCTATTGATCCTTTTAAAATCAAAATCATGATTATTATAACACTTGTTGAAGTGGTATAATAGGGTTGAATATCTGATGGATTTGAAGGAGGCTCAAAACCACTAAAGTGTATGTTTTAGGCGAGAAACTACTGAGAACAAAAAAGATAATTTTGGGGTATGAATATGTTGAATGATTTCTCTTGAGTATGAATCCTTGTTAAGATTGAAAATGGACTTGAATAGGGTTTTGAAATAAGGTAAGATGTTTAATGACTTCATTTGTGAAGGAAAATTGATCAAAATGTTCAATTTCTAACCTTTTTGGCTTCTTAAGAACCTCATATTGCAGAGTTTGGGAAAGTGGTTGATTTGTTAGCTTGAATGTTTTGAAATAGTGATGAAATATGGAGTTTGATTACATCAGATATTGAAAAATATTGTCCCAAATATGATTTTCCTTTTCCTTCAACTGGCATCATCATTGACACAACAATTGGGTATGAATTGTTGTCTCTTATGGATGACTTATTTGGTTATAATGCGACAAGGATTTCGAGGAGGACCAAACTAAAAATACCTTCACTACTCCTTGGGGAACCTTCTATTACACTATCATGTCCTTTAATTTGAAGAATGCCAAATCCACCTACCAGCAGGCCATCACATACATTTTCCATGATCTTATTGAAAAGATTGTGGAGACTTATGTTGATGATTTCCTAGAACAATATAATAAATGCGGTGATCACCCCGAGGTGTTTCGAATTATTCTTTCGAGAATTAATTAAATGTGGCGTAGTGATAAATTCAAAGAAGTGCATGTTTGTAATGAAAGGAGGCAAGTTGTTAGGTTATATTATCTTGTCTCATGGAATTGATGTCGATCTAGCAAAAATTTGGGTAGTTTTGGAAATGTCCCCACCCACATATGAGTCAAGCATCAAATTTTTCTTAGGAAAGCTTAGAGAAATTCACAGGTTTATCCCCAACTTAACATATACTATTCATCCCATTAAAGAATTAATGAAGAAAAAATGTAGCAAACATTGGAAAAATAAATTTCACGAGGCACTCGAATCAGTTAAATGCTTTCTCATGTCGTTGATTATGATCATGCCACCAAAAGTTGACCATCTTTTAATTTTATATTCTTGAGCCATTGATGTCTTGATAGCATGCATGTTGGTACAAGAGGATGAAGATGGTCATGAGCATGCCATATATTTCATTATCCATACTCTTCTCAATTACGACACATGATATACGAAAGTAGAGGAGTGCTTTGATATCAGTTTTTGCAATGAAAAGGATAAGGTGCTACATGATTAACCAAGAGACACGAGTAATATTCAAATCTAAACAATTGTGAATTTTCTTAACTCAGGATGCCTTGTCTAAGAAGGACGATCGTTTTATTATATTGATGGGTGAGTTTGAACTCACCTTTATCAACCAAAAATCTATTAAGGGAAAAATCATCACCAATTGGCTGGAAGACAATCTAATAGATTATGGGGAGTTAGTAGATTTGGATTTTCCTTATGAATGTGTTTTTCTTATAGAAGAAAATCCTCCCATTGCTTCATGTCCACGGTACATCGATATTTTCAATCACATTGTGGATCGATCATACCGTGAGGGAGCAACCTCGTAACAAAGGTGATGGTTATGTTTCATATCTGTGAAGTACGGAATCATAGAATAAGTGCTCTACCACAAATCCGTTGATGCCATTATTTTGAGATGTATTGATGAAGAAGAGTTGGAAAAAATTATCTTTAAATCCCACAGTGGAGTATGTTGTGGTCAATTTGGAGGGAATGTAATTACTCACAAGATCCATTTCATGGGATAATTCTTTCCCACATTTGAATATGATGTTGTAGTATACGTGTGTAGGTACCAAAAGTGTCAAGATTTCTCACATCAGATACACATTCTTTCCCAGGCTCTATAATCGATAGTGACACCCTGGCCCTTTTATTTTTGGGGTCTTGATCTTATAGGAAATGTATCTTCATCATCGTTGGATGGCCATAACTTAATTATCATGGCCAAATTATTTTACAAAGTGGGTTGATGGCATGCCTCTTACGACTATACATGGATCTATAATTGCTAATTTTATTTTAAACAAAATCATCTATAGTTATTGTGTCCCACAAGTCATTATTTCAGATGATGACACGCTTTTCAAAAATAAAGAGGTGCATGAGTTGTGTGCACAATTCAAAATATCCCATCACACAACCTCTTTATACTATCATCAGACCAATGGATAGGATGAGCCTCTAAACAAAACATTAAAGTCCATTCTTCTTAAGATGGTCAAGGAGAACAAGAGAGATTGGCATTTAAATTTATTTTTGGCCTTGTGGTCCCATAGAATGTCAGTACGAATGCCCACATGAGAAACCCCTTAATATTTAGTTTTCATCTCTGAGGTGGTCATACAATTAGAAGTGGAGCTACCTAGTCTTCATATATCCCTACAAGGTATCCTGGATGAAGAATCATATGGAGAAGCATGAATGGTCAAACTAGAAACTCTTGATGAAGCTCAGCTTAGAGTTGAACAACACCACCAAGTTTATACTAACAAGATGTGTCACCAATATAACAAGAAATTTTATTAACTTGAAATCCAAGTAGAATACCTAGTACGAAGACTTGATAGCCGTATCGATGAAAATGTCGACAAAGGAAGGAAGTTCAGACCAAAGTGGTTAGGCCCATACCGAGTAATGGAAGACTATAATAATGTTGTGTACCACCTGTTTACTCTAGAGGGTGAAGAATTTAGTGATTCGGTTAATTCACTTCATCTAAAATGATTTTATGCATAGTTAATTTACATCTCCATGTTATTCATTATTGTATTCATTTTTTTCATCATCGCATTGTCATCTTGTAAAACTATAAATTAGAACTTACTTTTTAAGAAAATATTAAATCTTCCAAATATTGGAAAAAGAATCTAATCATATCTCTTCAAGTATCCATCTTATCATCTCCAAATTATTTAATCTCTTTATCATTTTAGCTACTTAGATGAAATTTTGACATTGATCCTACCAAGACTTGCACACTTAGTCCTATTCATGGTTTATTCTAGCTCAAGTGTCTTTTCCCATAGTCTATACTAGAAGCTTCTTAATGTCACATATTTCCCTAAAAATATCTCTTTTGAAAAAAACAATCTAAGCACTTCTCCTGGAACTATTGTTCACCTATCTCAACCTTTAGTGGTGAGCCCTCACATCCCACTGGTTGTGTGGGGTTGAGACTAGGGGAAAGCATTCCTTCCTAGAAGAACAAGTCTAAAGTTAAAAAAAAAAAAAAGATAAAACAATAATAAATAAAAAATGATTTATTTTACAAATAAAATTACACTTCTTTTCCCTAACAATCTTTGGTGATGATCCCATGCTTCCTACTAGTGGCATGAGGTTGAGAAAGGAGGGAATTTCCCTTATGTGCCTATGTCTTTTCCTCGGTGATGAGTCCATGCTTCTTACTAGAAGCATGGGGAAAGATGTAGGGGTTCCCGCCAAATAAATTAGGAAATAAAAAGTGCTTTTAAATCTTATAAAAATTCCTAGAAAGTGAGCTGGATGTGTATGTTATAAGTGACTCAATCCCTAAAACCATATTTTATCGATCAAGAGGCCATCTACAGATCTAAATCTAGTTAAAATTACAAGAAAAATGCATTTTGAACTAGTTAGTTGACCTTACTTAGGGTTGAGTTGTAGATTCTAATTGGATATTTGTCAAAATCTTGTCCTTTTACCACCATCTTCATCCTTCAAACTCATATAAGTTGTGTCCTTCTTGGATCTCACTGATGAACCCTCACATCTTACTAGTTGCATAGAGTTAGGAATGGAGTGTTCATATTCTTATATTATTCATACACACACACACACACACACACACACACACACACACACACACACACACACACACACACACACACACACACACACACACACACACACACACACACACACACATGAATTCATTATGTTTATCACATTTGCATCATTATCATCCATAACATGCATCCAAAAACATATAAAATGAATCAAAAAGTATAACTATCTAAGAGTACATAGATGAGACAAATAATGATCAAGTCAACTCTTACATAGAATGTTGAAACTAAAAATACATATCCATATGTATATATAATAATGTCAAGTTTCGTATACAATGCCATCAAACTCTTATGTGGTAAAAATGCTCATCTATGAGACAATAAAAAAAAATCGACATACGTATCTAAAAATAGTCTCAAAGTAATAAAGGAATATAACTTATCCCTTTCCATGGGATCCTTGTGAAGGTGTGCAACAAGGACTCCTACTGCAGCTCCTATAGCAAAAGTGAGAGCCTTCTGTGTGTTGATCTATGGGAGTTTTCATGGGATGTAGAAGGTGATCTACCAGTAGTCATAGTGGCTCCACTACGAGAATGGTCTTGCCACCATCTCCTCTCGGTTAGCTCGTGTGTTGCCATGTCAGTCCTCATCTAAGTCATGGCCTCCGCAACATGCCATTCTAGTGTAAACACATCTATGTGACATCTAGCCATTGTTGGGCATCTAAAATTTGTTAGCAGCCACTTCTATGTCATCCTCGTGGGGAGTGAAAATGTATCCAGGAGGATCTACCTGATAAAATATCACCATCCATATGTGGTAGCTACAAAGCACAAGTAAATAGAGGTGAGTTAGAAAACTTATAAAGAAAAAGAGAGAGAAATTGTATAATTTACTGACAGTCTAGTCTAAAAGGTAAGTCGGGAAGAGAGTATGTTGTTTACTCATATCTTTAGGCATCCTGGATGGATTGACAACATGATGTTAGTGCAGGAGTTGCCGCATGCACCTCCTCCCGCTAGTCTCCCACATACCCATCTTTTATGCAGACAAATTCCTTGTCCCCTCCTCCAATGGTTAAAGGATCCTCTGAGTGTAGTGTCTTTGCCTCTTCCTTGGCTCTAACAGCCGTAGAGGCCTCTCAATGGCTTCCCACTCTGTGTCACTCTCCTCCTCTATCTCTTCCTCTACTTGTATCTCGGCCTCCTCCTCATCCTCTTCTTCACTGTGTGTAATTCCTACCTTGGTCTACATAATATACCTTGGCCTAACCACTTCCCCAATGGTTGGATCTCATTCAGCATGGGATGTTCCGATCGAAACTCCAGGAGTGACGATGATCCACAAAATATTTCCTTTCAGGTCATCTCTTGCCTCTTGGATTCCCCTATACACTATGGGGACTACTGTGATGGCATCAAAATAGGGAAGCCCAAACTGTTGAGGCACCCTAAGGACTAGATTATTCTCTACTCTGCTAGTCTTGTCCACTAACTATAATGTATAATTGTATGTATTCAAAATAATGACATCCTCACCCCATATGCAAACCATTTCCAGATATAATTATGCGGTCATATCGTCCATGGTGAGCATGGAAACCAAATAACATGACCCTCTGAGTGGATCCATGTTGACCCACCTCGCTACTCTAATTACTCCTGGATCTAATAGCCTAATTCCTTTCTCGATAGGGGATCATTTTCTCGTATACCCATCTTGTGAAAAGTGTGGGATGACTGAGGGCCTTTCCCTTCATTTGGACAACTCTATACAAATAATGATATGTGGAACCAAGAATGTCAACACCCCATGCATATATCCAGCCACACTACTCAATACTTTGTATTATGGGTTCCCAACAATAATGTAGCTTATCCTCAACCTTTTCCCCAACCAAACGTGAGGTCAAGATACCAATAATGGCCTTATGTAGGTTAGGGATAGGAGTAGAGGAAAATGATAATAATATCATCCTATGCTTGACACTAGTTTCAAGTGCATGTGCATCCCCCATATATGTGGCCCACTGGCGGGCATGAACAACTGAAGCCACACTAGTCAAAACTAACTTTTTGTCAGTGGCAGAAGCCCCTGAAATCTGGTAGACATCCTCTAAGGTGATCATCCACCCACTTCTGACCCCAAGTATCCAAAAAGTGTTCCATCCTATTTCCTAGTAAGTCAATAGGTCACATAATAAATGGTTAGCAAGAAAGGTGCAACCAACTCGATTTGCGATATCTGCCAAATCCCATATTTATGAAGTAGGTCCATCTCATCCTAAGTCATCCTCTCCAAAATCAGAGGCATCCAATCACACCCATAGGCCCTATTCCATCTAATATACTTCCCCTACATTCAAAAACATAAAAAAGAACAAGTTAGAATCATATACATGCATAATAAGCTCACAAAAATAATCAAAAACCAAAATTTTTACAAAACTTAGTCAAATTATGGAAACTACCATGAAAATTATGCAACCACCACTATGTGCAAAGAATCTATTGTGTAACTTCCATAGTAATTTTTGACATTTATCATTTGCTATGTTTTGGTTACGTAACCAACTTGGTGGTTGTGCAACTTCCTCTCTTCGAAAAGTGGTGGTTGTGCAATTTCCGTGGTGGTTCCATCTGTGAAATACGATTCGTAACCTAAAGTCCTACAAACTCAAAAAAAATAAAAAAAAATACATCATTTTAGATTTAAAAAGGCATATCCTATGTGGTGCCCCCTTATGATCATTTTCACTTCAATTTTTTAGAAATTACCCCCTATGACTAGTTTTTATCATTTCCTACATTTTAGGGTAAAAATGTAGATAACCGACTTGATCATGACCCGTTACTCCTCCCACTGGTTAGGATGCCATCACAAAACTATCTCTCTTACAAAACCTTCACAGTAATCCAGAGCTCAAATTGCACTAAGTGGGTAAGTGCAAATGATTTTCTACAAATAGTGATTTTATATATATATATATATATAACATGTTTCTAAAAATGTTTTATGTGTGTGTGTTTTGCAAGGCAGCAACGTTGGCACATGTATACTTCTCCTCCCCATGGATATGAAAAGTTCCTCTTATCATTTTAATTTAGTATGTTTTGTCAATTGTATCTTTATCTGCACTTGATTCCCGTTTTCTCTTGTAGGTGGTGGGAAGCTTAGATTGGCATAACTTCAACACATGGGCGTGTAAAGTATAATTTCTAACTTTCTTGTTTGGGAGCGCCATATTTGGAATTCACATTTTACGCCTCTTCATGGCTAAAATGATTCTCGAGGGGGAAATATGTATGCACCCAAAATTGCACGGTGTTATATTGTTGGAATAGTGAAAATCCGATATGATGATAATTTTGTTTCTAGATTAAATGATGTATCCAAGTTTGATTTTATCACTTGCAGCATGTTCTTACATCTTAGTTTACCTTTCTTATCTATTTCCTATCTTTTCCCACTTTCCTTGTTTGCTTTTCAGCCTTTTTCCTTAGCATTTTGGCCTTAAGTTATGAAACCACACTGATGGTTGCATAATCATTGGTCTACGCAGACTAGTAATTTTATGTGTATTAACCCAAGACTTTGATAGTGTGTTCTAAACGCATGTTTCTCTTTTCCAAGTTGACATCTCACACATTTATTGACCAAATCATCTACCTTTGAGCTTGTTAGATGTGTATAGACTTATTTTCCTTCACTTACTATTATTAATAAGTTAACTACCCCTTCCCAAGGTGATTTGACACTTCTTGGTTGTTAAGTGTGTTGCACCATTTCCCTACCAACTTTCTATAAAAACTAAGATTTTTCCCGAAGCATTGGTTGGAGCCTTTTGATTTGGAATTACATTGTTATGCTGCTGAAATCTTTCCAAGAAGCACACAAGTAAACACATAGCCATCACCTTGTTACTATCTTACCTACATTGCTACCAGACTCCCTACAAACTAGCTAGCTCCAACACTTCTACATATTCTTCTTGCATATCAACAATTATAGATCTCTGTACAACATTAGATATTTCATTGGAAAAGAAACTAAGGGGGTCAAAAGCACAACCAACATTGGAAACTATCTCAGTTCTACATTTCCAGGTTAGAGGTGTACTTGAATTCCTAGAATATTTGTTTTAATTAATAGATTTCATTTCCTAGTTATATAGAATCTTGTTTTAAGGGAAGTAGAATTTACAGTTAGTTTTATTGCATATAAGTAGCTTCCATTAAAGATATATTCTCAGCTCATCCATGTGGATTTGTCTGGGAAGGATTTGGAGGAAGTTCTTATGCATAGAGTCTTTTAATTCTTCATTAAAACACATGTAGCTTTTTTTTTTCATTTAGTTAGATTGTGCCTGCATACGAGCAAGGATTCTCTTGACAACTTCTTCCCTACCTATCCCTATGGATTTGTAAGGGAAGTGAGTTTGAAGAAGCTTTTGTATCTATACATTTTTTTGAGTTTCTTCATACTTAAAAATCTTATGTATAATTTAGTGTTTTACCTAGGAAGTCTCACAAAAGAAATTACTTCTGAGAAGCTTTCCAATATTCCCGTGATTTTGAGGTAGAACCAGAGGAAATTAGATCCATAATTACAAATTAGAAAAATCCTCTATTTTAATTAGATTAGATTTAATTCTTTTTATAACAAGGAAATAGCCACATCGGCTATTTCATTGTTTAGTTTATTTTATTTAGAATAGAAGTAGTTCTATTTAATTAGAAGCAATTTTATTGTCTATGTAGCTTTCATTTATTTAATTCCATAAAACCATAAAATCCTCAAAAACATAGATTAGATTAATTAAAAATTTAATTTGTCTTATTCCTTTTCATCTAAAAATATTTAAAAATACAAAAACAAGTAGATTAGATTTGGTTTCATTGTTTTAATCAATTAGTTTCATTCCTTAAATTAATTAGTTACACATAGATTTAATTAAATTAAAGGAGAGTAATTGACTTTGTTTGATTTAATTTTTTTGCATTCTTTGGTTAATTTAAGAACATAGATTTAATTAGATGGGAATTAATACAAGCTCCCCATGTTACCTTAGAGGCTTAAGTTACGTGAATTTGACCTTAGTTTCTTTTGGTTTCTTTGTGTGCTTTGTTTGTTTCCTTATATTCTTTGTTTCCATGTCCACATGACCATCCAAGGCCCCAGAAAACCTAGACAAAGAGTGTTTGATCCAAGAGTACCACAACCAAATACCAGTTACACAGCTAGCCGAAATTGATCAGGGCCTTAGGCAACTCATATTAAAAACCACCCTAGTTTCACCCAACATTGTTTCACATTTGATAGCATTGAACGATGAAGGGGATAACGCTAACGATTTCTTGAACTATCAATCTGGTAGAGACTAAACTTGTCCTCACCTTATCACTCATCATACATTTTTTACCCTCTTTGGAGAGGAATTCATAGACGATGAAGAAGAGTTTCCACGAGTTCCACAACCAAGTCATGTCTTGTTTGGTTTCAGCGACATTGACATCGAATTATGTATCATAATCATGCTTGATTTTACCATTACTCTAGAAAAAGTAAGAGATGTTTTCATTGCTCTCAACAAGATACCCATCGTGTTAGTTGAGAATATCAGATTACCTAGATCTATTCCATCCACATTCCCATTTATCCATTATATATCTATCAATCCATTTCATCGGCATTGTTGTCCCGACATGACCTCAGGAAGTTTTGTATGCTTTGATTCACGTGTCGATTCTTAGGTGTATAGGAACCCTTTAATGGAGCAAGTTGTAATATATTTGGGGAACATCTAATAAATATATTTATTTAAAATTTTAAATGCGGGAAAAACAAAGTTCTTGGATTACCTAACAACAACATTATGTGTTTCTTGTAAAGACAACAACCACTACAATTGTAGACATGTTCAATGTATATAATCGAGACAAAGTGTGCAATTGTAGACATGTTCAATGTATATAATCGAGACAAAGTGTATAAAATTATACCTACGAAACCTTATATAAGCAAGTTAAAGGCACTCATTTACTCACCTAGCACTTATAAGCACTCCTCAAGAAAATATGTTTAATAAATATCTAAAATCTATCCTAAATTCCCCCTACAGAAACTGTACACATGAGTAGACACCCTTACATGTGTCTAAATCACTCCCAACTAGTTTCAAGAGTCTAGATTTCCAATTTATAAGTTTCAAAATCCAAGTTAAGAACACACATGCCACCCCTAAAAGTCTTATCAAGTGTACATTTCCAAATCTAAATGCATCCATTTAGATAACACATCTATAGGTGGAGGGCTATGTAAGGTTTGAATCCTATTCAAAGTATTTCCAACTTAGGTGGTGTATAAATTCCACTTCAAGTCAACTACTAACCTTTTTGTAGGGTCTCCTACTCATGCTTAGGGTTTGAAGTTGTTTAGGTCATTTAGATGATTTCACACATGTGCGACACCTAGGGTTTCATAGAAAGACATATTTCAAAGGCTCACACATGCACATACAATTATCAAATGTCATTATTTCATCTTATGGAACCACCAAACATGTACAAAAGTGCTTGATGGTTATATGCATATTCAATAGTTTTTCTTAGTTCGGTTTGCACTTTGAGGACCTCCAAAAACATAACATCTTCAGGTCAGTCACTGTCATTGATTTCATCCTTTTTCCACTTACTAATTAGCTTCTAAAGCAACAAAATAGATTTAACTACATATCCTTTCTTGTGTATTGTTTCATTCAGCTCTTGTTTAGATTGATCTATCTTGAAAATCGCTACTAAATATATTATAATTTGCACATCAATATTTAATTAATTAATCTGAATATCTCTAATATTTATAACCCTAATCTAAAGTGTAATTAGTAACACACCTATTTAATTTTTGAATTAAATCACAATGCAAAATGATCAAAACAAGAAATTAATAAGGGATAGAATTAATTGATATAAATTGACGTGATAGAAGTGTTGGGTGATAAATATAGAACATTTGAACTCTATAAAAAGATTAATATTAAATTTGACAAAAAGAAATTAGAAGAGGTATTAGTGAAAGTAAATATGTTAGGTAAAATTATTCAAAATTATTCAAATTAGTTCCAACACCAACCATTAGTCATACTCTTTTCGCAAGGGTAGATTGCAAAAGATGTGATTGGTGAAGAAATAAGCATGTCATTGCAACGGTTGAATTGTGAAGGAACTCAGTGTCTTGTGGATCATGGTGACATCACAAGGAATGAGACAAGTGGGATGTTGGATGACTCCTATTCTGACGGATTGTTTGTTGTAGGCACAGAGCACACCATAATGACTTATGTGGAGAGTGAGTCGGATGATGTTGAATTATGGAGTGAGTTGGATAGGATGGAGACTTTGACTCTAGATGGGGTGAGTGGAGTCATGGATGTGGGTGTAACCAATAATGTTGCACATGAGATAGTTACAGAGATTGGGATTACAGGTTCAAACCATCTGATTTTATCATTATGTTGGTCATCTAAAGTTTCGGTAGACTGGAGATCTCATTTTCTTGTTGAGTACTCCAAGAACCGACACTCTTGTGAGATTTTGGATGGCCACATACAAGATGATAGTTGTAGATTGGAGGATGAGATGATCTTCTCTCGGGGAAGATGGAGCCTTGTGTCAGATTCATGGTGGAGGATGGAGATATTGCAACATGTGCATTGTTCTTCCGTGACTAGGGCACTTGAGCTTCGATGAGACCTATAAGCTCATGTCTGAGAGGTTCATATGGTAGAGGTTGAGGGAGGATCTCCTCAACTTTATACAGGCATATACGGTTTGTCACTATGACAAGTCTGAGCTTACGGGACCATGTTTTTTTGAATCAACATGGGACAACACTCCTATGCTTTTTGTTGCTTCTATGCCCGGTGAGCACCTCACCCACGTGTTAATCAGTGGAGAGACGAAAGTGACCCATGGTTATTCAGTAGGTTCACATTCAACAGGAGGTGGACTATATGGAGCCGATATTGTTAGTTGATTGTCTGCTGGAGTCTTGGGACTTTTCCTCCACGGGACACATCGAGATACAATATGAGGAGCCTGGCTCTCACACGAGTGCAGGTCAAGTAGGAGAGTTAGCACCATTTGTGTGTAAACAAGGTTGTTTCACAGGCTGATACGGGGGATTCTACAGGATTCAGAGTAGACTTTCATACCCAAGAGTTGGTTGGAGAGGCCATGAGTGATCCTGTGATGACAACCTTGCATTGGCAGGGATTGGACGATTGGAAATTTCAGTGGGCACCAGTGGAGAGATGGTTTGGGTATCATTATTTTTCATGGTTTCGTGGTTACCTCGGATTACACAGATCCTTGGTGGATGGCAGGGTGAGGTGGAGAAAACTTACGACGGTTTTCCCTGTTGCAAAGAGACGAGTTAATGCTTGAGGTCAAGCATTTCTTGGGAAGGAGGACCGTAATGTCCCCTTTTCCTGTGCCAAAGGCCTAAGGGTCAAGTGAGTCCAAGCCATGGTCATATCCAAAGGGCGGGGGACGTTGGGGGCTACTGAGAAGGGGCCGCATGGTACTAATAGTCATGTTTGGCATTTGGGGGTCACTTTGGACCTTGGCGACTTAAACGGGAAAGAGTGACTTTAGTGACTTTTATTTTATTGACCCCTCTAAGGAAAGCAATGCGTCTAGGGTCTATTGGGGCTTTTTTCGTGGGAAGTATATAAGGAGCGGGGAGAGTAAGGAAAGACACGTTTTGCATACATTTCATTAACCCCTTCATGTGTAGTTTCCGTTGTCGTGCATCTACAACTTGTGGAGTCAAATCCCACAGGGACCCTAGCTTCAGTGGTGAGAGACCCGTCCCTAGCTAATAGGCATTCTTCGGTAGTGAGAGATCTACCTAGTCTATCATTCTCGGATCCGTTTGTGGTTGTGTCGAGAGACAATATCGGACATCTCGAGAGAAAGGATTTCTTGGACATTTGGCGAGGTGGGAGAGGACAATCGGTGGACTCCAGATCCAAATCCCGAGTAGTACATCAAATCCACTTTGCAGCCATTTGGGTAGAGTAGGACAATTTGTTGGAGGCATCTCGTGAAGGATTTCATGGGTATTGGGGGCATTTGGGGAAGACAAAGAGGGGGCCCGATCAAATTCACGAGTGGATTGACCTTTTGGGTTGGGCGTGGTAGCACGTTGAAGGTGTGTCCATCATTTTCTGACCCCTTCACCAAGCGTGGCGACCTGCAGCCTTTACTTGGGGTTTTTCCAGTCGGTCGTTTCAGATCCGAAGGTGGAAACATTATTGCCTGTATCTATTACCGTTATTTGCAAATACCCTTATTTTTACTCTTGTTTTTGGAGAGTTACAAGCCTCCAAAGTCTCAGCTATCTAGGACACGCTGTGCTTTTTCTAACAACATTTTAATTTATGTACAAGTCCTGAAATAGTTTCCTTATGTCCTTTATAATAACATCAAGCTCTATTTAAATTTTCAAGTATTTCGGGTGGACATTTTGGCAAATATTAAGTTTCTTTAGTTCGTTGTCCCAACTGTAAAAATCTAGTAAAATCAGTATTTTATGTGGTTGCATACTACTACAAACGTTGAGAATTTAAATTAATTATTGGATACTACTGAGGACTCGAATAGGCCAAGGGCTCTTGCAAAATCTCTACCAGCTATGGCCATGACTGTGAAGGTAGTTGGTGATGTAGCAGAGGACATAACCAAAATCAAATCAACAGGAAGTGTCTTTGATAGATTGGGCCAAAATCTTGAGAGTGATTTAAATGGATAACATGAAGCTAATGAGGAATATATGCTAGATGATGAAGGAGAGACACAGTCGAGTGAGGGACGTGTGGAGGCAGCGTAGCGCTAATTCGGGAGTCAATTTGCAAGAATAGCTTAGGTAGTGCATTGTGGAATCGAGAGGAATATGAATGGGGAAAGGATAGGTAGATGGGTCTACGTGGAAGTTGAGGAATAGAGGTAGAGCCAAGTCATATGTAGGACATTGGTTCGTGTCGAGTCAGGTATCGAGAGTGTTGAATGATGAGTTGGGTAGAATGAGTGGCTCGTTTGAGGGGGATTCGGTTGGGAATGAGGAGTTAGATTCGTTTGGGATAGAGGGTCAAGTCGGATGGGAAGGATAGGGATATTTCGAGTGGGAGATGGGGAGTTGGTAGGGAGTTGTTGATGAGGGAGTAGTCGAGTGAGAATGGGAAGGTGAGTTGTATGGGTAGAGGGTCGAGGTGAGAGAAAATGACCGAGTAAGAGCCGAGGATGGGTTGAGAGGATGGCGGTGAGGGGGTGGTGTGTTGTGTCGAGTTAGTGAGGAAGTTCAATCGAGAAAGGGAGGTGGTGTATTGAGTTGTATGGGTAGATAGGTAAGGTCGGGTGGAGGGTGTGGTGAAGTAGAGAGTGAGTGATAGCTAGGGGGATGGGTAGTTAGGAAAATAATTTTTTAATTTAATTTTACTTGTATAAGATGAGCAAAGAAACAAAAACAAATGACCAGATCTTGGGTCTGGTCCCACCGAGCGCGTGCAGAAAAAAGTTGATTGGGTTTTCTTCGTCCTGTTTAGATTAGTGTTCTAGAAATCAAAGAAAACCAAATAACCTCAAATATGCAAGGGCTTAGTACCTTGGGAGATGATGATGACTGATACGGGCACAAAGTGGATGATGAGCTCCTCGTTGCGATTTCAGCAAACCTGAAACTCAAAGACACTAAAGAAAATTGCTTAGATATTTTATGCGGGGGTTGCCTGACGGAAAGGACCCGAGAAGTGTTCACTTCCTTGGTGGCTTTTAACCCCCGTGTGATAAATAAAAATAATAGAAAATTCAAGATAAATAGATAATGTGCAAACTCACAAACAAATAAGCCTGAAAATGTTGGCATGTAGATGAGCTACTGATCTGATCCAAGAAAATGCAACGTGAATCAAGCTAAGTGAACCACCAAAGCATGAGAAGGATACTATGGGGATTCTAGTGACATTACAAGAGCACAATGATGATGTTATGACAAACAAGAGGCTGCATAATATCAAATATTTTCTATCATTCTTTCCTTTCTTCTTTTTCCTAAAACTTCAATAAGCATTTCCCAAAATTTCAACATGTTTGAACGAGGGGGGAAGGCCTATATTTATAGCCTATAGGTGGGGTTAGATTGTGGGTTATTAAGTAATCAGGGTTGGATAAAGTAACTGTATAAGGGACATGATTTGAGTGATTATGTTTGATACGGATATGATGTCATTGTGCGGGGCTCATGATTTGAATTAGTGGGTGAAATTATGGATGTGATATGGATTTTTTTGCATTATTTAAATTATGAGTGAGACTCATGATTTAAATAAAAGGAGTAGATGTTTGAAAGGGTGGATGAGGTCAAAAAGTAGTGGGACTTGTGATTTAAATAATTTTCAAATGATAGGACTAAATTTGCAATATTTAGATAACGATGATTAATTATTGAAAAGTGAATCAATTAATTAAGATTGCTTAACAAAACATGTATTTTTGATGGGAAATGAGATTTATTAAAGTTGTAAGGAAAATGGATTCGAATGAGTAAACTCAATGAGGGAGAGCGAATATGGGGTGAAGGGAGGAACGATACCAAAAACTCGGTGTCTACAAAATCATTGTTTAATAGAATTAAATCATACAAGTGTATATTTGAGACTACAAAAATTTGACATGACTCCTTTGAACCCTACATTTATAAAAAATCGAAGCAAATTTTGGGTATTTAGCTATTATTTTTCTCTTGGTAGGAGCCTTTGTTTGGTGGTTGGCACACTTTAATCAAATGTTAACAAAGCAAAAAGAACCCAAATAGAAAGTATTTAAAAAGGTTTCAGAGCGGAAAGATTGAAGATCAACACCAAATGCAAGAACAAGAAAGAAACTAAAATCCCTTACCTCACTCAGTAAAATAGAGTAATCTAATGTAGTTGTGCCATAATAAAAAATGATGTACAAACCCAATAAGATCCATTAAAATGGAATGGTTTCTCTGTTTGGGTATATGCTGCGCATCAATATGTCGTGCAAACCAATAAATAGGGTGGATAAAATTTGCTTATAACTCCATTAAATGAAGAACATGGAATATGAACGCATTAAACCTGGTATCCACCAATCCATGTGCCAACGCCTTCCACTGTGACAAAGGTAGCTGAATGCGTTGACATCCCAAAGCCTACAGTGGCCCTATAATGCTTCAATAAAATGGGTTGCATTGATGCAATGGTCGTTCAACAAAGGAATTACAAACCTTTTTCATGGACAGCGGCCAAATGTTTGACAGAATGCCTCAAGCAGACAGGATATCATGGACTACAATAATTGCAGAACATGGACAAATTCTCCTCCAAAACATGATAACTGCATCCTAACAAAAGAGATTGGAGCAAAACTATAGACATCAAGGCATTTTTCCCAAGATTTGGTGCGTTTATTTCCTTCTCTTCACATTTATTTATATATGTATGTGTGTATTATTCTCGTTGATTCCATTGGCATTTGAAGATGCGTAATGACGTTTTGAAGATGAAGCTAACAGAATGTGAGAGAAACCTTCAACAGGAAAGCATGTAGAAGGCACGGTAGCTGTTTGACAAAATGCCTCAAAGAAATGCGGTAAAAAAAACATCTTCAGGTCACTGTCAGTTTCCAGTTGATTACATTTTACAAGCATTCCAGTGAAAACAATGGCGCAAATAATGAGAACCACCCACCAATTTTGACAGAGGAGTGTGTTGTTATCCTTCAAATCTCCAAACAGAATTGCTCCTATCACTAGCATTTGGATTCCCCTGCAGTGTATCACATATTCTCGCAGAGACAAGCTATGTCCGCTTCCTTAATGTACCTGCATATTCTCTACACTATTCAAGCATTCAATTTCATATTCATTTGCATCACATATTTCGCAGAGAATATGTCCGCTTCCTTAATGTACCTGCATATTCTCTACACTATTCAAGCATTCAATTTCATATTCATTTGCAGGTACATTAAGGAAGCGGACATGGCTCTGTCTCTGCGAGAATATTTGATACACTGCGGGGGAATCCAAATGCCAGTGATAGGAGCAATTCTGTTTGGAGATTTGAAGGATAACAACACACTGCTCTGTCAAAATTGGTGGGTGGTTCTCATTATTTGCACCATTGTTTTCACTGGAATGCTTGTACTGCTAGCTGACGAATGCATTACTCAGTTCAACAAAGCCGCACAGATGAGCGGACCATTTCGTGAGAATTTTAAGCTGTATTTGATCCATTTGAAACAGCTTTGGAAAGAAATTATTCTCATCTCTCTCTACATCGTCTTCTCGACAGTGATTTTAAATGCTAGCTATTCCCTTCGCGGACTATGTAAGCCATGAGTTTTTCAGAGGTCCCATATTCCGTCTAATTAATACTGCTGGGGCTTTCTGTCTCTTGAAGAAGAGGTTGAGTTCGTTTGGTAGTGTTTATGTTTGATTTCCACTGTTAGGAATTGTTATTATGCTCTGTTCTGGTCTTACTGTTATCAGTTCAATCCCCGTTGGGATTTTATTTTTACAACATGTTTACTTCTAAATTTCTATAATTGAAATATTGTGGTTCTTCACCTTTTCGCACTATAAAAACATATGTCCTTACTTCCTTGGATCTATATTATCTTTCTGGGTTTCCTTTTTTTCTCTGTTTTATCATAACATGCAGAGCAGAGCGTCTTACATCTTGGGAATAAACAAGCAATATAACAATCCTGAGGCATAATTTTTTTTTGTAATCATGTGGATTGTCTTAAGGAGAAATCAGAGTATAAATTATGCACAGCTGAACCATGAAAAAGAAAAAGAGAACCGCCCATAAATCTAGGAAATGATCACACAATAAGAACTAGAGTTTGCACTAGGGTAAGGATTCAATTAATAAACATATTCACCAAATGTTTTAACTTAAAAGTAAAATAAATGTTTTTAACTTATTCAAATTTTGTAGGATTAAAAATAATATATGTATTTATATTAATTAATTTAATATCAATGTGCGTGTCAGAATATACCTATTTAGTAATTTAGAAAATAGATCCTTAAAATGGTAGAATGATGAAATAATTGAATTGACTTAATTATGTAGCATTTCTACACTTGGGACTGAAAAATCAATAGGGACGAAACTCTCAAGTACATATGGAACTATTTGGTGCTTCCATACTCCTTTGGGAATTCCATACAACAAAGAATTGACATTATTTAAATTTTTGTGTTTGTAAAAGCATTTGAAATATGTATTATGTCACATGTGCGAAATCATCTGTATGACCTAAAATATATTCAAGTCATGATCATAGGTAAGATACCCCATGAAAATGTTAGTGATTAGTTTGAAGTGTAATTCGTAAAACACCTGCATTGGTTATATTATGAAGAGGCCTCAAACCACATCTATTTTTTTCACTTGGAGATGTGATATCTATACGGATGCAACTATCTTTGGATATGTACACTTGATAATACTTTGTAGTGGCTTGGTATGTTTATTCTTCGATTGGATTTTGAAGCTTGTAACATGGGAAGCTAGACTCTTGAACTTCGTATGGAATGCTTCAACCATGTGTCGGGGATTCTCCTAATGTTTTCTATTGTTTTAGTGGAATTTAGGATATCATTGGTTGATTTTTGGAATATATTTGCATGACGATTTCTTGGAAGTGTAAGTGAGTATACAAGAGTATTTAACTTGCTTACATAGGGTGTTGTAGGTATAATTTTTCATTAGGGTCTGCCAATGGGAAGTATCAATCCATAAAAGTATATGAAAGTTAGAAAATGACCATTTGGTGGATTGGGACCAAACTATTAGATGGTTTAGTCCTTATTTGGCTAATCCATATGGGAAAGGAGCTAGGTGTAGGAATATTTGTGGCATGACGTGTAAAGGCGATAGACTATTGTGGACTAGTGAAAATAATTACGTGAGAAATTGAGTAGTGCATATAATGATATCATGTGATGGGATAAGGCGCGATACGGGGGGCATTTCATGCCCTAGGCAACTTAGGTGGTTCCTAGGGCGCGAAACAAGGATGAGGGCGGCTTAATTTTTTAATTTTAAAAAAATTCAACGTCGGCTTTGCCTTTCCATTGTAGTCTAAGTCGGCTTTGCTAATTGCTAATATTTATATAATACTATAAGTTTGAACCGTGAAACCAATCGATTTGACTACACACACGCACACAGCACACACACACACACACACACACACACACACACACACACACACACACAAGTTCAAGCAATCCACGGATATGAATCGGGGACAAGATTGCTAATTTGCTAATTTGCTTAGCTCTTATCGCCTCGCACAACCAATCCATTTAAATTTTTAATACTCTTTACCAATTCTTTATTATGTTGATCTGGATGTAAGTTGTAACCTTGTACACTATAGTCTATGTCGACTCACTATCGGTCGTTGTAATTGTAAATAGACAGATTGAGTCTCAGAGAAATGGAAACAGACTAAGGGGGAAAATGTAAAGAGCTTAAGAAGAAAGCATGAGGTTAGAATTGTTGTACACAAACATCAATTTTAACAACACAAAGATGCAAACGCCTTCACAATTGTACAGAATTTGTCATCCATTTAATGGGTTTTCCTAATTTAGTTTTGGAATTCCAATAAAGTTATCTACCATCAACAACAATATGATATCAGACTATGACATGAAGATGTGTTATTTCCATTGTGGATTGTGGTGATTGTCTGAAAATAATTTTGCAAAGTTAATAATTACCAATTTGAGTTTCCTTTTAACGATGACATGCTTCTCTATGAATATTTGATATGTAGTGGAAATCCTACTGAATATACAAACAAACAATAAATGATCATGATTTTGACCTCGCAACACTGTATTTATTGATGATGGAAAGCAACAAAAGCCTAGAAATTTGCGTCTAATGGAGGAGAAATATATAAACTTTTTTCTTTCACTTGGATAGAGCAGGGCTTATGACAGAAAAACAAATTACTTTTCTACTACTTGCAACATCTACATTTATGCTCTATGGTCCGTGTTGCGTCCATTACAAATCAATCACTAACAAGACTTCTACTTTAATCCCACTTTGTACATGTTGTTATCTCCCTTCGATCTGTTGGGAAAGAAGATCTTCGATAACACGTCTTCTGTTAAAAATTTGCATTGCATTTCTGGAATCAATCATTCACAACCCAGAACTAGGAAGGAGGACCCACGGGAATAATTTACAATTCAAATTTTAGTCAGACTTGGAGTCTCTATCTAGAAAAGTGTCTGGGCCCGACTCCCGCCTGAGGGCTCCAAGTTCCAACCGCATATGGAGGAGCTTGGGAGGAGGGGGTTGGGGGCGCACTCCGAGACTTGCGTGGCGCTTTGAAACCTTAATTCATGTGATGGGATAAGGCGTGATAGACTATTGTGAACTAGTGAAAATAATTACGTGAGAAATTGAGTAGTGTATATAATGATATCATGTGTTGGGATAAGGCTAAGGATGGGAAATTGAACTTAAAATGTGCACACAAGTTATGATTGATGGATTAACCCATAAATCACCAAACTTCTATGTCTAAAAATTATACACTATGTTGATTAAATATTAATTTTGTTTATATTACCTCAATTTGTTCCATTAAATCTCATTCAATTTTGTACCAATTTAAAAAAATATTCAACATTTTTATTGCACAAGGTAAATTGATAAATATTTAAGGGAATTGTTCTTCCCCTAATATTCGATTAATTGAACAATAAAGTTGTTTTTAACAGTAGGCATATGTAAACATGGGAACACTTTACATCACCTTAATATTCCAAGAGCTAAATCTATTAAAAACATAATAATTTGCATCATTATACAGCAAGGAACCCTTATCTGCAGGTCTTAATGTATGACCACCATCTGGTTTTCTTCTTTAGATGACTATTCAAAGGATGATAGCCTCTGGATCCAAGTGTTCACTGTGTGTTCTTGGAACCTGGGAGAGGCAGGCGATAATTGCTGGCGGGTACAGGTGGTTTGTGTTTCCTTTTCGGATGGCTTCTCGAAGGACACAGTTCATAGATTTGGGCGTGAATGAAACAATCATGTTGTGTGACATGCCGTTGAATGTGGACCATGTTGTTCGAGGCAGGATAGACGTTCGCACCAAATATTTTGTCTACCCTGGGAAAGGGTTTTATTACTTGTCCAAAATTCATTCTGCTTTGCTGTGGATGGTGTGGAGTTCCGCTACGGGGAAGAGAGAGTCTTCCAGTGTTCTTGCAGGTATGTTTTGATAAAGTACATATCCGCCCTTGTTTTTGACGGTATCATTTGCATTTTTCATGAAATAAAAAGCATCACTCTGTTTTATGCTTTCTAGTTATGATTACTTAATAGTTTCCAAGGCCTATTCAACAGATCCATTCTGTGCATATCCTGACATCACAATTTCCCATGAGACTACTTTTCTTTCACTGATCTGTGCATATATTGCCATCGTAGTAGCCCATGAGACTGGTTTTTTACACATGTCGTTCCTCGTTCATGCTTCCACTCCCTAGAAATGGAGACAACAACAACTGACCAAAAACTACTTTGTATTCATATATAGTGGATCTCCATTCTGTGTTCACGACCTTTTTTAACCGCATTTCTTTGAGGCATTTTGTCAAACAGCTACCGTGCCTTCTACATGCTTTCCTGTTGAAGGTTCCTCTCACATTCTGTTAGCTTCATCTTCAAAACGTCATTACGCATCTTCAAATGCCAATGGAATCAACGAGAATAATACACACATACATATATAAAAAAATGTGAAGAGAAGGAAATAAGCGCACCAAATCTTGGGGAAAATGCCTATTGTTTTGCGGAAGTTTGAGGTTAGGATGGATGCCAATCTGTTAGGATGCAGTTATCATGTTTTGTGAGGAGAATTTGTCCATGTTTTGCAATTATCGTAGTCCATGATATCCTGTCTGCTTGAGGCATTCTGTCAAACATTTGGCCGCTGTCAACGCATTCATCTACCTTTTTAAGCATTGAGGCATATTGATGACTGTGACAAAGGTAGCTGAATGCGTTGACATTTGGTGTTGATCTTCAATCTTTCCGCGCTGAAACCTTTTTAAATACTTTCTATTTGGGTTCTTTTTGCTTTGTTAACATTTGATTAAAGTGTGCCAACCACCAAACAAAGGCTCCTACCAAGAGAAAAATAATAGCTAAATACCCAAAATTTGCTGTCGATTTTTTAATAAAATTTAGGGTTCAAAGGAGTCATGTCAAATTTTTGTAGTCTCAAATATACACTTGTATGATTTAATTCTATTAAACAATGATTTTGTAGACACCAATTTTTGGTATCGTTCCTCCCCTTCACCCCGCGTTCGCTCTCCCTCATTGAGTTTACCCATTCGAATCCATTTTCCTTACAACTTAAATAAATCTCATTTCCCATCAAAAATACATGTTCTGTTAAGCAATCTTAATTAATTGATTCACTTTTCAATAATTAATCATCGTTATCTAAATATTGCAAATTTAGTCCTATCATTTGAAAATTATTTAAATCATGAGTCCCACTACTTTTTTGACCTCATCCAACCCTTTCAACCATCTACTCCTTTTATTTAAATCACGAGTCCCACTCATAATTTAAATGATGCAAAGAAAACCATATCACATCCATAATTTCACCCACTAATTCAAATCATGAGCCCCGACAATGACATCATATCCATATCAAACATAATCACTCAAATCATGTCCCTTATACAGGGTTACTTTATCCAACACCGATTACTTAATAACTCACAATCTAACCCCACCTACAAGCTATAAATATAGGCCTTCCCCCTCGTTCAAACATGTTGAAATTTTGGGAAATGCTTATTGAAGTTTTAGGAAAAAGAAGAAAGGAAAGAACGATAGAAAATATCTGATATTGTAGCCTCTTGTTTGTCATAACATCATCATAATGCTCTTGTAATGTCACTGGAATCCCCATAGTATCCTTCTCATGCTTTGGTGGTTCACTTAGCTTGATTCACGTTGCATTTTCTTGGATCAGATCAGTAGCTCATCTACATGCCAACATTTTCAGGATTATTTGTTTGTGAGTTTGCATGTTATCTATTTATCTTGCATTTTATATTATTTTTCTTTATCGCATGGGGGTTAAAAGCCACCAAGGAAGTGAACACTTCTCGAAGTGGTTTGCTGCCTGTCAGCAACCCCCGCATAAAATATCTAAGCAATTTTCTTTAGTGTCTTTGAGTTACAAGTTTGCTTGAAATCGCAACGAGGAGCTCATCATCCACTTTGTGTTCGTATTAGTCATCATCATCTCCAAGGTACTAAGCCCTTGCATATTTGAGGTTATTTGGTTTTCTTTGATTTCTAGCACACTAATCGAACAGGACGAAGAAAACCCAATCAACTTTTCTGGCACGCTCGGTGGGACTAGACCCAAGATTTGGTCATTTATTTTTGTTCCTTTGCTCATCTTATACAAGTAAAATTAAATTAAAAAAATTATTTTCCTAACTACCCATCCCCCTAGCTATCACTCATCTCTCTACTTCACCACACCCTCCACCCGACCTTACCTATCTACCCATACAACTCAATACACCACCTCCCTTTCTCCATTGAACTTCCTCACTAACTCGACACAACACACCGCCCCTCACCACCATCCTCTCAACCCATCCTCGGCTCCTTACTCAGTCGTTTTCTCTCACCTCGACCCTCTACCCATACAACTCACCTTCCCCATTCTCACTCGACTACTCCCTCATCAACAACTCCCTACCAACTCGCCCCATCTCCCACTCGAATATCCCTATCCTTCCCATCCGACTTGACCCTCTATCCCAAACGGATCTAACTCCTCATTCCCAATGAATCCCCTCAAACGAGCCACTCATTCTACCCAACTCATCGTTCAACACTCTCAAGTACTGACTCGACACGACCCAATGTCCCACATACGACTTGGCTCTACCTCTATTCCCCAACTTCCACGCAAACCCATCTACCTACCCTTTCCCCATTCATATTCCTCCAGATTCCCCAACGCACTACCTAAGCTATTCTTGCAAATCGACTCCCGACTTAGCGCTATGCGCTCCACACGTCCTCGCTCACCGTGTCTCTCCTTCATCGTCTAGCATATATTCCTCATAGCTTCATGTTATCCATTTAAATCACTCTCAAGATTTTGGCCCAATCTATCAAAGACACTTCTGTTGATTTGATTTTGGTTATGTCCTCTTTACATCACCAACTACCTTCACATTCATGGCCATACTGGTAGAGATTTTCAAGAGCCCTTGGCCTATTCGAGTCCTCGGTAGTATCCAATAATTCATTTAAATTCTCAACGTTTGTAGAAGAAAGCGAATGCAGACGCTTTTGAAATATCCCTGATAGGATACCACTTAAAAATGCACAAAATATTGAAAACTTGCAGCCACATAAAATACTGATTTTACCAGATTTTTACAGTTGGGACAACGAACTAAAGAAACTTAATATTTGCCAAAATGTCCACCCGAAATACTTGAAAATTTAAATAGAGCTTGATGTTATTATAAAGGACATAAGGAAATTGTTTTGGGACTTTTACATAAATTAAAATGCTGCCAGAAAAAGCACAGCGTGCCCTAGACAGCTGGAGACTTCAGAGGCTCGTAACTCTCCAAAAACAAGAGCAAAAATAAGGGTCTTTGGAAATAACAGTAATAGATACAGGCAATAATGTTTCCACCTTCGGATCTGAAACGACCGACTAGAAAAACCCCAAGTAAAGGCTGCAGGTCGCCACGCTTGGTGAAGGGGTCGGAAAATGATGGACGTGCCTTCACGTGCTGCCACACCCACCCAAAAGGCTATCGTGAATCTGATCGGGCCCTCTGCTTGTCTTCCCCAAATGCCCCCAATACCCGTGAAATCCTTCACGAGATGCCTCCAACGAATTGTCCCGCTCTGCCCAAATGGCTACCATGGATTTGATCTGCTACTAGGATTCGGATCTAGAGCCCACTGATTATCCTCTCCCAATGCCGCCAAATGTCTGTGAAATCCTTTCTCTGAGACATCGATATTGTCTCTGCCACACATCCTGAAACGGATCCGGAATGACAGACTAGGGTAGATCTCTCACTACCGAAGAATGCCCTGCTAGCTAGGGATGAGTCTCTCACCACCGAAGCTAGGGTCCTGTGGGATTTGACTCCATAAGTTGTAGATGCGCGACAATGGTAGTTGCACGTGAAGGGGTCAATAAAATGTATGCAAAAAGTGTCTTTCCTTACTCTCCCCACTCCTTATATACTTCCCACAGCAAAAGAGCCCCAATAGACCCTAGACGCATTGCTTTCCATGGAGGGGTCAATAAAATAAAAGTCACTAAAGTCACTCTTTCCGTTTAAGTCGCCAAGGTCCAAAGTGACCCCCAAATGCCAAACACGACTATTAGTACCATGTGGCCCCTTCTCAGTAGCCCCCAACATCCCCGCCCTTTGGATATGACCACGGCTTGGACTCGCTTGACCCTTAGGCCTTTGGCGTAGGAAAAGGGGACATTATAGTCCTCCCTTCCCGAGAAATGCTTGACCCCAAGCATTAACTTGTCCTTCTGCAGCAGCTGGAAACCGTGCCGTAAGTTTCTCCACCTCACCCTGTCATCCACCAAGGATCCGTGTAATCCGAGGTAACCACGAAACCATGAAAAGAATGATACCCGAACCATCTCTCCATTGGTGCCCGCACCGAAATTTCCAATCGGTCCAATCCCTGCCAATGCAAGGTTTTCATCACGGGATCACTCATGGCCTCTCCAACCAACTCTTGGGTATGAAAGTCTACTCTGAATCCTATAGAATCCCCCGTATCAGCCTGTGAAACAACCTGTTTATGCACAAATGGTGCTAACTCTCCTACCTGACCTGCACTCGTGTGAGAGCCAGGCTCCTCATACTGTATCTCGATGTGTCCCATGGAGGAAAAGTCCCAAGACTCCAGCAGACAGTCAACCGATAATATTGGCTCCATATAGTCCACCTCTGCGTTGAATGTGAACCTATTGAATAACCATGGGTCACTTTCATCTCTCCACTGATTAACACGTGGGTGAGGTGCTCACCGGGCATAGAAGTAGCAAAAAGCATAGGAGTGTTGTCCCATGTTGATTAAAAAAACATGGTCCCGTAAGCTCAGACTTGTCATAGTGACAAACCGTATATATGCCTGTATAAAGTTGAGGAGATCCTCCCTCAACCTCTACCATATGAACCTCTCAGACATGAGCCATAGGTCTCATCGAAGCTCAAGCGCCCAGTCACGGAAGAACAATGCACATGTCACAATATCTCCATCCTCCACCATGAATCTGACACAAGGCTCCATCTTCCCGAGAGAAGATCATCTCATCCTCCAATCTGCAGCTGTCATCCTATATGTGGCCATCCAGAATCTCACAAGAGTGTTGGTTCTTGGAGTACTCAACAAGAAAATGAGATCTCTAGTCTACCAAAACTTCAGATGACCAACATAATGATAAACTCAAACGGTCTGAACCTGTAATCCCAATCTCTGTAACTATCTCATGTGCAACATTATTGGTTACACCCACATCCATGACTCCACTCACCCCATCTAGAGTCAAAGTCTCCATCCTATCCAACTCACTCCACAATTCAACATCATCCGACTCACTCTCCACATAAGTCATTATGGTGTGCTTTGTGCCTGCAACAAACAATCCGTCAGAATAGGAGTCATCCAACATCCCACTTGTCTCATTCCTTGTGATGTCACCATGATCCACAAGACGTTGAGTTCCTTCACAATTCAACCGCTGCAACGACATGCTTCTTTCTTCACCAATCACATCTTTTGCAATCTGCCCTTGCATACCATGAAATCTGATTTCTTTGTTTTCCTTGAAATTTTTTGTTTATCCACATGAGGGATGAATGCAAATTTCCCAAAAGATGGAAGCCTATATGTCTAATGAATGATTCCCACTTGAAATAGCCCAAATGTGCAAACACATTCAAGTACTTCACATCTCTTAATGACACTAAACAAATGAGTTACCTTCTTAGTGCAAGACATGTCTTTCCATGGACATAATTCATCAATCCCTTATATGTTGGGAATACACATGGCTGCTCCCTCATCATACTTTATCCTCTTTCCCCATATTTTCATTTCATCGTAAATGCAAGGGAAAGGGAAGTCAACATTAGAACTCATGCATCCATAAACTTTATCATAAGGAACTTCATACCTCTTGTTGTACCCATTGATTCTCGTCATGAGAGAAGACAACACATCTGAAATAGCATAATTGGGGCTGCTCATCATACCTCTGCAACTCATAATTTCTGATATAGGATCAACATCTTCATTCTCCTTTGGTTTTTCAACACATGCATCATCATCTTCCTTAACAACATGCAACCATTGCATCCCAAAAATAGTCTTACCTCTAGCAAATTCAACCACAATAAATATACCACATACCTCATGTCCTTTCACTATCATGGGCTCCTGCATTGTTTTCTTTGCCAACATATGCTTATTAGCTGAATCAAGAGCAATGTGAATGGAGGATGTGTTTACCCCATCTAGCATTCCTTGAGACGTGATTATGAAATAGTCTTCCCCAATCATCCAAGCATATAAATGTTGTCCCAAATAATAGAGACATGGCAACAACGTAGGAGAACTCAACAAGCTAGGAAAATGGTAACCATTCTCATACCTTAGGATGCTAAAGTCATGAATGCACCTTGAATTCCACTCTTCTTTTTTAGCAAAAATTGCACCTTGATTCTTTGAGCACTTTGAGGACCAAATGCCCCCACTAACCCTTCCAAGGGTTCCACCATGTAGCTGGTATAAAAATCAAGTCATGGGCTCTATTAATAAAGCATTTTCTCCTCTCTTGACATCAGGTACCATGACTGGTAATCTCTGAAAATCTGCGATGTACTGATCCAGGGGACCGGTTTGTCTCAAATGAGTCCACTCCCTGAAATACCTATCAAGGTCCCTCCTATCAACTCTACTCACTAGCCTCTGTGTGAACTCTGCATGAGTCGTAATGTGTGTGTCCTGTGTAATCATCCCATGATGCCACCCATCATGAGTGTCTCCCTCAATATGCGAGCGTGCAAACTTAATTGCACCTTCCTCGCGCATAGGATTCAAGTCAGAGTATGTCTTCAGCTTCTGGACCTAAGAAGGTGCAGTACACTTCTTAGAACCATCAAAGTGTGGATGGAGATCTCGTCCCAACCTTCTATGTAACTCTAAGTACTGTTTCGATGATCTCTCTTAGGTCGACTGCCAATCTTCATTTTGCAATATTCTTGGAATGACATGTCATTATGAAAGCCCTCACTCCAGATCTGGTTCCTCTCCCAAAAATACTCCTCACCCAAAATATCTACAGGCTATTGTACTGTGAAACTTCTGGATCCTTCAAGAAGGAAGGTTCGTGAAGCCCCAAAGGCTGACAGAAGAACGGGAGGCCACTACCTTGAATGTCCACTCTCACCTCTTTGACCCTGTTGTCCCATATTGCTATTTTTTCTTCTCCTTATGACTGTTGTTATACACAGTCCAACAGGCTGAAGATGGTTAAAAAATATTCTCTTACCCCTTTTAGCAATCATAGAACCAACGCTAGTACCTTGAGAGGTACTCTCCCTTCTTGCACTGGAGTCCCCAATGAAGAAAACGTGCTTGCCAACACAAGACACATTTGAATTCTTTCTTTGGCTTATGAAATCAGTCACAAAGTTTTCAACATCAGAATTGTTAGTTTTGGATAACTGCCACATATTACCAGGATCCCATAGCTTATAATGCCCCGAGCCCTTGTATCTGTTAAGTGAGCTAAAACTTGCCACCATATATCATCCACCAGATGCTCATATACACATAGTTGGAGCAATGGTCCAACAAGCCCCATGATGAAGACTTCATCATCTACCTTACCATGCATCTCATGATGGAAATAAATGGGAATAGGCCACCATAAACAAGACACATTAGTGTGCTCTTCGTACCTTTCAAGGCCATCAATGTCCTCCGTGTGTTCAAGATAGACATATGTTGAGCTGCCCCAACATTGTTGTCTCGAGTGCCTTTGAGAGTACCCGGATGGGGGTTTTCTTGGGAAGGAATGAGGGTCCCACTCAAGAAACATGATGGTGAGCGATTACAACCATCACACAAGCACGACAGAAAAGGAAATGGTGCTAGAGTTGGTGTGCCCAAAAAACAAAAGGACACCAGAGGGTTTTCCTATTTATAGCAACGTAAAAGTGAAGTTGGAGAAGGTGGGATTATTACAACTCTATGAGTTGCCTTATTTTGGAAAACCTGAGTGCCTATATCAATGGTTGATTTTGTGCGTACACGAGGATCACTTTTACTTCGCGTAGGCGTAAGATGCGCATAACTCCTCAGCTGATTTCAAAATTCACAAGCCTCATTTGTGAAGGAGAAAGTATAGATGATGACTTGAGTGACAAGGAAGCCATCAAAGCAACCGTTATTGCGTATGATTATAAGAAGGGGTCACGATACTTTGATATCGCGGAGATAAAAGAATTGGTAGTGAGAATGGCCACGCACCTAGTGAAAAACTAAATGACCAAGAAAGGTGGACACAAGTAAATAAGGCCTGGTTAAATGTGTGCAGAAAAATTTTAGAAGGCACCATCTAAAATTTTATTCCTTCATCGTAGATGAAATTATCAACAACGCGCAGGAAGGAGACAAGATACTCTTTGGCAATGTCCTCTTGAAAATTGTGTTCTTAGAGATCGGAGTGCCAGATGTGGCAGATAAGTTTTTTTGGGAATATCTGGAGGAAGACCCTCGCCCACGAAAAGATTCACAAAGTAAACTTGTGATACCATGACGTCTGCTCACAAGGCACGCTTGGAAAAATGGTACAAGCGCTTAAGGGATGCATTCGGGGTAGAGTGGAGGATCCAGAGCAGCTGCCAGTGCTCGTTGATGAAGAAGCCAAATTTGTGGTGTACCAGCATTTCTGCATTGGTAGATTTAAGTTGATCGATGAAAACATGGGCCCCGTGTAAAATCCCCTTCTCCTTCACCGCTCAGTATTTCCAAGCAGGGGTAAATAGGTTTAAAGAGGCCAAAAGACTAAGGTTTGACCTTAGTGAGGTAGATCAAGACCATAGGGAGCTGCGTAGAAAGCTCGTTTACCCTAAGAAGTGCACGTATGTGGAGAGGTACGTCTCCCATGAAGTTAAAATTACAAAGCCCCTGACTTTTCCAATAGCAAGAGAGACAATGGAAAGGGTATATCTATGCATAAGACCAAAGTTTGAAAAGGGCACATACCTGGAATGTGATGTCTCCATTCTTGAAGACCCCATGGGAAGAAAGAAGCCATGCCGTGCAAAGAAAGGAAAAGAAGAGGTGCAAGGAAAGAAGGCACTAAGTGTCCAAGTACACCACAAGTGAGCACCCCTGGGGATAAGCGCTAGAACTAGCACTTACAAATGTAGGAAGAGGTCCCGGCCGAGAGGAGGCGCAAAACAAGAAAAGCCTATCACAAAGGAGAAATCACTAGAAGAGGAAGAAGAAAGAGCGAATCCCCTATACTGGAATCCCCAGTTAGGAAGAAACAAAAGGTGATAAAGGAGGCTGATTTAGAGGACACAAAGAGCTTGGAGGCCTATAGAGGAGAGAAGGATGATGATGAAGAAGATGAACTGAAGGAGCCTAGAACCGCTAGTGTTTGATGTGCATGATTCAGAGGAAGAGGGCGGAGAAGAGGAAAATGAGTTTCTTTTCATATGGAGGAAGGGTAGCTAGGAGGAGGAAGGTGCCCAAGATAAGGGAGGAAGCGAAGAAGTGAGTACAAAAAATCAGACTCCAAGCCTCACGCATGAGCAGATAAACGAGGCAACAAAAAGAGAAGCAACGAAAATAATTGAATCCTTGGTAGAACAAGAGTTGGAGCGTAACGCTAAAATAGTTATGAATGAAGATAAAGAAGAAAGTGTGGGAAAAATCACGACAAGGCTGGTAGGAGGATCCGGCCTCGACAAGAATCGTTCGTAAGGGCATGCGTACATGAGGAAAGTGCATGGATATCCAGAGACCAAGAATGGACTATATTGATGATCTAAATAAGGTGTTGCGCACGCTGTTTAAAGCAAAGCACGGTAGATAGAGAAACTCTTGGCCATGAAGTCATTTGATGAAGAAGGTGCATACCCTCGGATGAGGAAAATTCTTTCTTGGGAAATTGAGTCCCACATCGATGAGCCAGAATTCGAGGTAAGCCAAGGGGCAATAATGAAGGTTCCTGAGTCAAAAGGAGACAACCCCTTGGTGAGCGCTCAACAACTTTCGGATGAACAAGTCTGTAATGCGTTGAATAAGGTCTCGGTTGAACTAGAAGCTAGGTTATTTGGGAGGAATGACAGGGTAAAATTCCTAGAGGTAGAGCTAGAGAAGAGGGAAGAAGAGCTCGAAGAAAGGACCAAGGACTTAAAGTAGGAGGAACTAATTAGCACACAACTAAAGCGTGAACTAAGGGAAGAAAAGGCAAGGGTGCGCGAGGTATACAAGAAGGTAGAATCCATCACAGATGTCATTTTTTTGAAGCATCCGGACCTAGCACCACCGCGCAAAAGTATGGATCTTCCTTAGAGTGCTAGAATACTTAACATGTATCCTCACCATGGAGAGGCAGCCACTGGCCTTAGAGTGGAAGAAATATTAGCGCACCTAGAAAGGGAAGAAAAATTGAAGGTTGTAGAAATCATTGCCGAGTACAAAAAGGTCCTTGCTGATGTAAAAATTGCTACCAAATTTGTTGAGGCTGCGTATGAAAACTATGCAGATAGGGATAGAGTGGTGAGAATTCTTGTCACCACTCACGAGGAAGAGCTCAAAGAATTCCAAGAGAAGAACAAAGGGAACAAAGCGGAGTGGGATAGGATCTTGGCCAAGGTTGAGAAGAAGTCCAAAGCCATTGAAGTCCTACGAGGTTCAGTCAAGAACTGGCTAAAAGGGTTGTACCCACAAATCACAAAGGGGATGGATGCACTTGAGGATGTGGGAAAGAAAGGGGTGGTTGAGGAAATGAATACTCAAGGAGATAGACTGAGTTTTGATGAGGTAAGCACCTAGTCGGCGACCTCTGCCAAAGAGCACAAAATGAAGTTGATGCCTGGAATAAATTGGAGGCCGAATTGAAGAAATATTTTCCTCTCCTGCATTGCATGAGAATAAAAATTCCCCATTATTTTATCTTTTCTAATTATTCTTTCCCTTATTCTTTTCCAAATCATTATTTCTTCTGGAATCCGTTGTAATTATTTATTCTTTGAAGATGTGTTCCGCAGGTGGAGAACATGTGTAGTGTGGGGTGATGTTGGGACCCTTGATTTATTGGCTAAGTACAAGAAGGGCACATAAGGAGAAAGCGCAATACAGGTGGTTTAGGAGGGTTTAATAGAACAAGTAGCACGCACGCGCAAGGCAAAGTAGGATTTCGAGACTTAGCCATATTTGGCATATCAGGTAGGACACGTGAAAAGCATGACTGAATGTGCATGCAGAGTGGATAAGGTGTCAACTTGGCAACAGGTTGGCCTAGGAAGGAATATACCTTGCGATGGAAGCTTCTAGAAGACCATCATGGCAAGGAGTGGAGAGCTCAGGCCTGGAGGAGCATGCTCCCATGGAGGACCACATTTGGACACTTGGCGATAGATCGAAGCCTTAGAAAGGTGGGTTGGCAGTTCAAGAGGCCTATAAATACAAGCACCCGTAGAGGAATTAAAGGGGAGATCAATAGAGAGTGGAGCTCTACTAGAAATGTTGTGAGGAACTCTATTGGGTTGGGTAGATGACCTATAGGGGAAGGATGTATCAAGGGGTTTGGGTATGAAATTTTCCTTTCATGTTTAGGAGGACTCTAATCCAGTTATGATGTATGACTTCGGTCTGCCATACTATGATATTCTGTAATGGATCTAATGCATGTGATGAGGTTGTTAGAGATGTTGGAATATAAATATAATAGACTCTAGTTTATACATATATCTACGTAGTTCTATTTCATATGTGTTATATGAATGAATATAAACTCCTATACATTTCCTTTTCAATTCAATTCTATAAATTGTTAAGTATCCTTTTTTCTGGAATGACTGCATTGATCTAGAAGTCATTCTGAGCTCTATGATGAATGTATGTCTCGTGTCCACTCACTTGTTTTAAGTTCCTATCATAGATAATGCTTTCCCACTTAACTCACATAAAAGAGAGACTCGATGCCCACGCATGCCTCGGGATATCACCAAACCCATTTGGGTGATAGGCCGGAGCACATATGGGATTCCCTTGTTCTTTGGCGGGTGTAAAAATAGCTAAAGTAGCACATATTTTTTCTTTTTACCTTGGCTCATCTATCTCATTGTATCCCCTCCTACCAAGTTCTTATCTTATCTCGGATGTAACGTTAATCAAGGAAGGGGGTGGATTGGGGCCATTATCATTTGGATTCCTTGATTGTAAACCAAAATCTGAACCTCTTAACGCATTGCACTTATGACTATTTTATTGTTAGCACATGTACCCATGAACAGATAATCATATCTTGATATCATTCCTCCATCATTAGCCCCTTCCATCTATCATGGTAATGATATGAACTATGTGGTCTACCATCACTTCTTTGATATGACTTTAAATATGAGTAGCATGGTTCTCGCTCATATCATATTCATTATGGATAGGTTCTCCATTTATTGTGAGAACTCTGCGATCATTACATCCATCACCCTCTCATTCGCCTATTGGATCCATGCAAAGGGTCCAAGGGTGTCTCTGTACATTCATTATCCCCTCCTAAAGTGGTCTACTTAGCTATTCCTAGCTCTCCCCCATGTAAAGTTAAAATCCATGGATGCAAAAATCAAAATCAAAGCTCTCAAAGACAGATTGATCCCTCGAAGGAAATTTTTCATTAAAAGCATATCATAAAAATATATTGATCCCTCGAAGGACAACTATCATGCATATCTTATCGCACCATCTAAAATAAAACATCAAAAATCCTAAAGAAAAATAAAAATAAAAAAGTATACCATACCCTCAAAGGATGACTACTCTATTATATCATGGCAGTGAAATCTTCCCACATCAATCATCCTTCTATGTATCATAGCATCCTCGGAAAGCTTCCCACATCGATCAACTTTCTCATATACATTGTAAGCTTCTCTCATTGATCAACTTTCTTCTATTATTGATCTTCCCCTTTCCTAGAGCTGGGGCATAGAATTAGGGAACACCACTTTTGGAGAACCCTCTTTCCGCATACAAGTTACATCTCAAACCCCTTGTCATGTTGACATTAGGTTTATGAGAATATTTCATCCATATCTCCCTCATGATATTTTGATATAACTAACTATCGTTGGTTATGTACTAACACTGCTATTGGTTACAAGTGCAATGCCTTGAGTGGTACCCTTTCTTGTTTACCTCCCATCCGGTTTGAAGCATGGTTTTCTTACATGCCCCTTGCTATGGTCATGTGTCATTTATCTCATCAAGGTCACCTTTTATCATAATCACATTCTTAGAGATCAAATTTCAAATCATAAAATCTGCATCCATATATTTATTCCTAAGGATGTCTTCTATTAACGTCATCCATAAATCCATGAAATTTGTTACTATTTCTAAACACTCTCTCTAATGCACTATTCGGTTTGGGAATTCTACTTGATCTACGTTGTAGTTTGTGAATTATACTTGAGGATAATTGTTAAGGAGAGTTTATTATCCTGCAGCTCCTCATCCCCCACCATGGCCAACATGACCTTTCTCCATCCATCCTCTCGCATCTCCCTTATATTCTTGTCAATTATCCACCTATCACCCTTCTCAGTGTTCTTGTCCCTTTCTACCACATAACACAAACATCATATTTTTCACCATTCCTGGATTTTCATCCCTAGCTTGACACGTCTACTTAACTATCCATGCAACACAAAAATCCTACTCAAAGTAGACATGTCATTTGGACAAAATCTCATTTGGAATCACGTCCATTGGCCATTCCTTCTTCCTAGTCTTCTTTACCAACCAAAATTTCCCCTAAAATTCACCCCATCTCATTCTCGATGTTCTTCTCACCCATTTCATCCTTCTCTATTATTTATTTGTTCCTTCACCCATCCTCCACCACTAATAATTGTTGTTGTGTTTCCCCCTAACATTATTTTATTGGCATTGCTTCCTCCATCACCTATTTCATCATTTTGGTCCCCTTTCATCCTTTCAATTCTAGCTTGAAATCATATTTAATCACCCCTTCCGTAGAGGCATCTTGGTTGATAAATACCCCTTTCCTAAGATCTTGCCGCTATAGAAAATGCTTCACCCTCTCCCATTCCATCAAACGAAAATCACCACTACAAATGTCTTTCCACTCCATCTCTTCCACTTAATGCTCTTATGTCATCACTTTCATAATGTGGGCATCCCAATTAAGGATTCCCCTCACACTCTCCATCCTACACCGCATACATTCCTCCATCCCTTTATGTTACACTCCTTTGTTTCCTTATTTCCTTATTATCACCCCCTCCCACCTCTTGTTCCACTCTGACATACACCACTCACTCTTTTCTCATCCTTCCTAGTATTATCTTCTTCGCTCGATCATATTACTTACACACTTTTGTAGTATGGAAAATGTACTTGAGGGTTCCCCTTTAGTCCATCTTGTCATACACTCTTCCCATCAACCCCATCAGTCATCCACTTCTTCTCATCATTCTTCTTCTTCTTTGGCTTGGCGATCCTACTTAACCATTCCCGTCACATGATAATCTTACTTAAGAGTCCCTCTTAAGGCTGATTTGTCATTCACCCTTTCCTCATTTCACCATATTTCCCTCATCTTATTTCTCCCGCCTCTCATCGTATTCATTTGCTCCAATCACCCATTCCACCCCTGTACCCATTACAATGTTGTCTTTCTCCTTGCATATCATAACTAGGTTTGGTGATCTTACTTAACCACTCCTCTAGCATGGCGATCTTACTTAAGAGTCCCTCTTAAGGATGGTCCATCATCTTTCCTTTCCCCATCGCTCCACATTCACACCATCCACATTTTCTCTTCATTCCCCATAAACACATCCTCTTACCTCTTCTTTCTTCCTCACACAAACCATCTTCGAATTCCCCAACCATCATCTCCATCATCCCTCGCTTGGAAATCTTACTTAACCACTTAATATCATTTCTTGACATGTCTTGTTTCTTCATGTTTACCTCATTCATCCTCATCCACTGCATCCTCTCCTCACCTTCATCTTCACACAAATCATTATCCCTCCTTTCTTTACTCTTTCCACTCCATCTTCTCAAATTCTCCCACATATTTACCCTCATACTTACCTACCATTGTTGTTGTTTATTTCGAAATTCTCTCATCATCATCTTCCATTTCCACGCTAACAATTATTAGTGGACTTCTCCTAAAATGCACTCATCCCCATTTTACACATCCTTGTTCACTCCTTTTGACCTCCACCATTTTCTCTTCCTTCCTTTCTTCCCCTGTGTACACGAATCATTGTCGGTGGACTTCTCCTAACGTCCCTTAGTTTAAGTTTCCTCTTTCATTCCTCATTTATGTTTTTCATTTTCTTACTTTCCCTCACATATTTCCCTACCGATCATTATCATGGGACTTCTCCTAACATTCCTTCACTGGCATGGCCTCTTCTAACCCCCATTCCCTCTTCCATCACCTCCCTTTTCTACACTCCCACACATTTTTGTCACTTCTTCCCCACCTCTCCATCTTCCCTTCATCTTCTTCCATTTATTTACTAGCTTCATCATACACCCTCTCTCTATTTTCTTGTCATTCACTTATCCTCACCTCATGCATCTCTACATCTTTTCCAATCCATTTTATTCCTCCCCTCTAACTTCTCTTTAGATTCCTTATACTTCTCACTCTTCACTACATATCTCCCTTTTGGTTTCCTTCTTTCGCATCATTTTCTCTGTTGTGCTCTCCTCCTTTCTAACCCTTGTTTTCTTTTACTTCCTTTGTATCAAATTCTTCCCCTTTTCCCTCACACTTCCTTCTTACTTCTCCATCGATAACCTATCTCACCATCGTTGTCCCATATTTTTTTATCATCTCACCTTCAACTTGCATTTCTATGTAGTCTGTTTCATATTATTTTCATGGGTCTTCCTCCCGAAACCTTTGCTCCTTCAATATTCTCCCGTATCCTCTCTATCATCTATTCTTTTTCCTATCAATTTCACTTTCCCACTATAAAATTTCCTTTCTTTCTCACCCCCACCTTTTCAATTATTATGTGCCAATTTCTCTTCATTTCTTCACTTTTCTCCACATCTTCTTAGTCCTGCATTGTTTCTTTATCGATCTATTCTACCTCCTCTTTCTTCTTCTTTAACTTCTTCATCTTCCTCATCCCCTTCCATTTTCCATCCTTCTCTCCCTTTTTCTGATTTTACCCCCTACTCTCATCTCATCTTCTTTTTCTTCTCTCCTATCATCTTTTCTCATATTCACCTCTTCCTTTTCTCTTAACTATCATCTCTTTCATGTTCCATTATTTCTCTCCCTTCATCCCTATCACCTTTCTTCACTCCCTTCATTTTTATCTACTTATCCCTTTTTTACGCTTTCACCCTCTGCTCTCTCTTGTCCTCTTCTTGTTTTTTCCTTCATCATTTCCTTCTGCCCCTATCATCCCTATCTCTTATATCCTTCTCCATCTTCCATCCTTTGTCTCCTTCACTCTTGAATTTTCTTGCTCTTCTCATAATCAACCATTCCTTTTTATTATCTTTCCATTCTGAATCCCAACTTCTTCCCCCCTTTCATTCATTTTCCGGTTTCACTTCCAATACTCTTCTCCACCTCTCCTTCCTCCACCGTAGTTTCCTTATTTTTCTCCACTATGTCATCTCTTTTATCTTCTTTACATTCCTCCTCTAACTCATCACCCTCCATTGTTTCGCCATTTCTCTCCATCATCTTCTACATATTGTCTATTTCTTGGTTTCCATTGCTTTCATATTGCACATATCTCTTCCATTTTCACCCTCTACTCTATCCTCTTCTCTCTTCTCTTTCCCTTTTCCTTTTCCTTGCTCCTTTACCATCAATTCTATAATTTTCTTGTCCTCTTCTTCTTTTTCCTTCATCATTTCTTTCTTCTATCATCTTCTCTCTTTAATATCTCTCGCTTCTTCTTTCATACGGCACATCTCACACTCTTCTCTCATTCTCTACTCTCATTTCTTCCCTCTTCTCATCTTGTCTTATCCTTCTTGTTCGTCCTCCCTTATCATTGTCTTCTCTTGGGCCTATGCACAAAGATGGGGGCCAAAAGTGGACAAAATTCAATTTTAAGAAAAACATGAGCACATTTGGTTAAAGCACGAACACGTTCAAATCTTGACTTGGTTGTTGCATTAAGACTAAAACATGAGAACGGTATAACACACTCGTGCTCCCGTGACATATGTAGTATATGTGTTTGAGGCATGCTTCTATGTACAAAAATAAATGTTCAGTATAATTTTTTCTTTTATTATTATTTATATTTTATTATTTCTTATACTTTAAATTTATTTTAGTAAATATAATATGTTAGGGTCACTCTGCACCTTATGGAACTAGTCTCACAAATCCATTTATCACGGTTTAGAAGATAAATTTTTAGATTCTAATATGATCAGTACATAAGTATTTTTCAAGATTTCAACATTCAACCTTCAAGCTTTTAGGGTTTAAATTATACAATCGATATCTATTTTGTGAAAGAATATAGGTGTTGTTTAGGTTTTGGGGCCTTTTAGATTGGCTATTGATATTTGTTGGAATTTTAGATGTGTTATTGATATTTGTAGGAGCTTTAGGATTCGATCATGTTCTCGATAACTAAACCACCTATTTCACTCATCTAATTGCTCAACATTCATCCAAAAACTCCTCTCACTCACCTTTACCAAAATCACCCTTACATTGACAAGATAAAGGTTCATTGGTCACTTCTTGGTTTGTCTACACTGTGAACTCTTCAAGTAAGATAAAGAATCCCTAAACACCCTTCTCAATCTCAAGGAGGTATCAGTAGACACCTCTAATTTAACCCGAGCAATTTAAATACTTAAATTGTGCTAATTATCATCTTTCCCGCAAATTGACAATATATCATCAATATAGCATACTTCCTCTTCTATCACTATTAATTAGCTACATTACGCTAGTTAATTAACTCTTCTATCCAACAAATACACCAATTAATGACCTTTCGTTAATCAGTTCCCCTTTCTATCTAGATTAATTAATTATTTCTAATTAATTAAGCTCCCCTTTCTATCTATATTAATTAATTATTTCTAATTAATTAATCCCCCTTTCTATCTAGACTAATTAATTAGCTTCCTCTTCCATTAAATCAATAAATCATCATTTATTTGATTAAATCCCTCTCATAGTCTAAATCATGCTAATTATTCCTCTAAAAATCTTCTATAAGCTTGCACACCTATTAATTAATCACTTGGATTAATTAATAAATGCCCCTCAAACCCCATGGGTCACTAAAGGAAAAACTAAACTCTCCTAAGGTTGACTCAACCCTTTCTAAACCTTCCTTATCCACAACTAACCCAACCTCTCCATTTATCCCACATGAAGGAGGATGTAGAGATTCTTCTATCCATTGGGCTATATAAAGAGCCCTCCTCCTACCTTTACACTTACACCTTTACATACCTAAATGAGCATAGAGCCTAAGCTATAGCCATTTTATCATCTTGGAGCATTCTTCATTGGAGAAGCTAGCTACTTTCATTTCTTGTATTCATCCATCCAAGTTTTGAAGTCATATGGGGATATGTCAAATGGTCTTGTAGCCATGGATTGACAAGACCCTATTCTTGAAAACCTTGGGATTTCAAACATACAATCAAAACCTTTGATTGCCTGAGGCATTTCTAAGGATCTAAATAGGTTCATTTCATTTGATTAGCATTCAATAGAGATATATATTAATGGATTAACATGTTAGTTTGAATATTTGTTCATGTTCTAATGCAATGATGTTAGTAGATTAGTCTTGCTTAAGCTCTAAGCATGATGGTGCATTGATTTTGATTTATCTTTGTTTTAGGACTACTAGATGTTAGTTCTAACTCTTTTCATTGCTAACAAATTCATGTACACAGGTATGAAAATTTGGGTTAACATATATCCACTTGTATGGGGTTTCGTAGGAGAGGTATTCATAATTATGGGAGGCTTTAAGGAGATGCATAAACCATGCCACAATAATAATTTTATTCTTATAAATAAACTTGTAGTAATTTGGTAATCTCAAAAAACCCACTTAATAATGGAAAATAAATCCAACTAATAACAATTAATCATCAATAAGTAAATATGTGGTAGGAAAATCAATGTCTACCACATGTCACCTCCAAATTCCAATTTTCATTTCATTTAAATTCACTTTAAGAATAGTTGGGGGAAATGAACTCACCATTTTCTTCATGCTTTTAGAGGTCCGAATATCAATTCGATCCAAATTTGAAAATATGGAGAACTTGGAAATCCAAAATTAATATATAAAGATAAGTTCAAGTATGCACTTCGTAAGTAATTCCAATCAAAAGTATTTTCTTTTTCATTAATACCCGCTAAAACTAGCCTTGTTATTGCATCCTAATAAAAACAAGTTCCCTGGAGGTGAGGAAGATTTTAAAATTATCACACAAGCATGGGGAGTTCTTTCCGATAATACTATAAAGGCTACCAATGACGCCATGAGAAAAAACCAACAAGGGCACAACCCCACCTTCCACCAACCGAATTCCACAAGAATTGCCATTGCCATTGGCATTTCCAAAAATCTAAATGGGAATAATTATTCAAGTGTGGATTACTTTTATGAAACTTCCATATTTGATAACCATAACCATAACTTAACTCAAAATAGAAACGGAACCAGAACACGACCTAGATTGGCAATTTGAGAGGATTTTTGAGGTTCAATTTTATTTTCCAAGATGCATTACTCCAACGTTTGAGAATGTTTCTCTAGATGCAATGACATTTTGATTTAGACACTGATGATTCTGAATGTCCAATCCTACCATAGACCCCAGTAGTCCTCGATCCTTGGATACAAGGAGACATCATTACTAAGACAAACCAAGGACTTTTAAGGAAGAATAGGTTCTTGTGAATATATAGTTTTGACACATCACATCACAACCTTCATTAGGCTTGATGACTACCCTTATCTTTTTGAAGGCACTTTTGAAAGCATCCATGGGTTTATCATAGAAGGAATTATCAATGAATGGAAGGCCACTAAGCCATAGGCCAACTGAATCCTATTCATAATAAACAAGAAATATTTACTAGGCGATTAATAACTCCTTTGTGTTCTTAGCCATACCCCTATCGCTATGTTTATTTTGCATAAGTAGACTCAATGATGGTTCTAGGCATGAGACTAGGAAATATGGTCCTAATATTGTCATGGCCTCTTAGTTAAGTAGTCAGAATCCATATTAGTCTTGTTAATACTTAGTATTAATTACTAATGAAATCTAATTCTCCATCTTTCATTTTTTTTACTCATCTTCCACGCCATACTAAATAACCAATTTGATAGGAGCTTCCCTCTTCGATGACGATACATTGAATATGAATATGATCCTCAAGAGGGGAGCTGCACCTAGAAAGGTATCGTTAAACCCTGAGCCCTAAACCCTAACCCTTAAACCTAAATCCTAAACCCTTAACCTTAAACCCTAAACCCTAAATCTTGTGCCCTAAACCCTAAACCCTAAATCATAAACCTTAAACCCAGAGCCCTAAACCCTAAACCCTTAGCCATAAACCCTAAACACTAAAACCTAAATCTAAACCCAAAATCCTAAACCTTAAAACAAAACCCTAACCATAAACCCTAAACCCTTAACCCTAAACCCTTGATCCCAAAACCCTGAGCCCTGAGCACTAAACATTTATTTTTGTACATAAAAGCATGCCACAAACACATATAACCCATAACACTTTGAAATGCAAGCACGTTATAGCGCACTCGTATTTCATCTTTTTTTTGGTTTTAAATTCTCAATCCATAGGCTTGTATTTTCCTTGGATTACCAAACCAAAGGTTGGGACTATTTATGTGTGTTTAAAACCATGTTTGATAAAAAAATCAAAATTTCACGTGTGTCCCCCAATATATCGTGCATTAAAACATAATATTCAAAAATAAATTCTACTATGATGTCAAGCTCGATTTTACCTTGATGATGATATAATTATTTCTAAAATCCTATTAGTTTAAGGCTTTCATCCATATTTTCTTTTACTAGTGCCTTGTTTTCTTACAAAACCCTATGCATACATTTTGGTGCACAATTTACAATTTTTTCATCCAAATTAAAAAAAGTGGTTTTTCTAAACTCCATTCTACATGCACTAAAAAAACTAAAAATGACTTTTTCTCAAATTTATGGGGGTGCACACACAAATATTTCATTTTCAGGATATGTGCACTTTGAAAATTAATAAAAAATTATACATTCATCCAAAAATTATGAAAAATTAATGAGACCTCATACATGGTCTTAGCTAACTTTATACCAAAGGGATTTGAAAAAAAAATATAGAACTGAAAAAATGGGGGGCACACACACAATAGGTTCTTATCTTTTTGACACAAAAATAGACATACTTTGTGTGCGCACCATATTTGACCCTCTTAATCTCAACCATTTAAAAAAAAATTAGTAGTTTAGAAACTAGATTCCAAGATCTACGATACTTATTCTTATCACTTTTTCAAATTTTGAGCATAGGCATGCCAAATTATTCGATGAAGTTTAGATTTTTATGATTTCAGGAAAAAGGTGTCCCTTTTTGACCTCTTTTTGTCCCCCATCTTTGTGCACTTACCCTCTTATCCTCTTTCTCTATTTTATTTTTTTGTAGGCCCATCACACCCTCTCTATTTCTTCTCCTCTTATCGTTTACCATTACCTTCATATTTCCCAACTTTCTCCTTCTTCTATGCTTTCACCTATCTTATCTCTCTTCTCTTATCATCCTTCTCTATTATTCTCTTCCTCTTCTTTCCATAAAATTCAAGCATAGTTCACACTCCTTGTTGTTGGCAACAATGGTTTCTTCATCCTATTAAACCCCATCATCTTCCTCCTCAATCATTCATTTGTTTCTCCTCCACCCCCTTTATAACATTTCTCGCTCCTCATTTCGGGAGTGGTGTCGTCTCTTCCATTCTTGTCAACCCTCTCAAGGAGACATCATCACATATATCCCTCATCACATCTTCCTTGACATTATCATCTTAGAGGATACCATAATGGTCATCACCTATCCAATATTTTTATTTTCCATGAATGTTTTCTCTACTTTTGTTTCTTTGTAAAAGTAGCTCTACTCCTTTATCATAAAGAAGAGGATCATCTATAATAACACTTTCCTATGTGCCATATATTCAACACCATATCTACCACCATTTTGGGGAATTTTATATCATACTTCTATCCCATATTCTCTTCGTGTCCACATTTTTGACCATACTCGTTCCCCTGGGAATTTTATTTACACATCCATCTTCCACATTTCTTGATTATTTTCGTGCCCTGTGCTGGGGCATCATTATCTTCATCCTCATCCCTTTTGAGAACACATGATTTTTTCACTCGATCCCTCACATACAAAGGATTTTGCATACCTTTCACATTTAGTTGTGCACACTTTGATGTTTTCCTATGACCCATTGGTCATCAAAGTTTACATCATATTATAGTTATCTTCACCCACTCACTGGTCCGTAGAACTTTTTTGTCTATCTCTATTGAGACCACAATTTTCCTCTACCAATGTGATATTGGAGTCGCTGCCATATTTTTTTCATTGTTATTACGATCCTTTTTGTCTAGGGCATCTTGCCTTTGGTCATGTTTTTACCCATCCTCTATCCATCAACCCTTCTTAAACACATCATCGATTTCACGTGACATCATTAACTCCCTGTTTGAGGGGGAGCTTACCATCTACTCCTTTATCCTCATCCAACCCTTTTTTTTTTGTCTCATGGTTTGCTATCACAAAGCACTCATCAAAAAGGGGAAAATGTAGACACTAGTTTTTGGTATCGTTCCTCCCCTTCACCCCGTGTTCACTCTCCCTCATCAATTTTACCCATTCGAATCCATTTTCCATTCAACTTAAATAAATACCATTTCCCATAAAAAAATACATGTTCTGTTAAGCAATCTTAATTAATTGATTCACTTATCAATAATTAATCATCATTATCTAAATATTGCAAATTTAGTCCTATCATTCGAAAATTATATAAATCATGAGTCCCACTACTTTTTTATCCTCATCCAACCCTTTCAATCATCTACTCCTTTTATTTAAATCATGAGTCCCACTCATAATTTAAATCATGCAAAGAAATTTGTATCACATCCACTATTTCACCCACTAATTCAAATCATGAGCCCCGCACAATCACATCATATCTATATCAAACCTAATCACTCAAATCATGTCCCTTAACCAAGGTTACTTTATCCAACCCTGATTACTTAGTAACCCACAATCTAAACCCACCTATAGGCTATAAATATAGGCCTCCCCCTGTTCAAACAGGTTGGAAATTTTGAGAAATTCTTTTTGAAGTTTTAGGAAAAAGAAGAAAGGAAAGAATGATAGAAAATATCTGATATTGTAGCCTCTTATTTTTCATAACATCCTCATAGTGCCCTTGTAATGTCACTAGAATCCCCACGGTATCATTCTCTTGCTTTTGTGGTTCACTTAGCTTGATTCACGTTGCATTTTCTTGAATCAGATTAGCAACTCATCTACATACCAACATTTTCAGGCTTCTTTGTTTGTGAGTTTGCACATTATCCATTCATCTTGCATTTCTATTATTTTTCTTTATCACATGGGATTGACAACCACCGAGGAACTAGAAACTTCTCGGTCTGCTCCATCAAGAAACCCCCACATAAAATATCTAATAAATTGTCTTTAGTTTCTTTGAGTTACAGGTTTGTTGAGATCGCAACAAGGAGCTCATCATCCACTTTGCGCCCATATCAATCATCATCATCTCCCAAGGTACTAAGCCCTTGCATATTCGAGGTTGTTTGGTGTTCTTTGATTTCTAGCACACTAATCTGAACATGAAGAAGAAAACCAATCAATAGATTCAACCACTCTTAGCTATTATTTAATACTAGTAATTAAAAATAGACCTTCATAAATTATGCCATGTGAAAATGTAATAACTTCAGTGTATTTTATTTTAGTGAAAATAGAAAATAAGAATATGTAGTCTAGAGATATATTATATCCAAATAATATCATATGAATATTAATTTCTCCTTATTTAATGGAGGTATGATCATTTGGTTTCAAAAATATATCATAATATTTACTGATAAGGTGGTGCATGCCAAGATTTCAATGAAACTGGGATAGAAATACCAAATTTATGTCAGATTTAGATAGTAAGGGAAATTTTATTTTGTATTTGAAAAAATTTCTATTCCATATCCTCAAAACAAGAGGTGGCAATTGAACCAATTTTTTCATTCATTCAAATCGAATGATTATGAAACTCACCTCATATACATATTTTGTGCATTCTTTGTTTTTCTTGAGAAACCATTTCCATATAAAAGGGGAACTACCTAAGGTAATGTAAATTGAATTGGGCTAAGCTTCCATTCATTTATAGCACAAAAAAATGAATGTCTATCTCAATAAAACACCACAATGAAGTTATAACATGATATAATGAAAAAATAATTAAGAACAAAAAAATTGATAAAAATAGAGTGTATGACCTGTGCCTTGGAGTTTGTGATATTTATATAAATTGATCCATTTATTGACCTTACTTATTTCTTGGGGATTTAAACAATTATATGTTTGTGTAAATTATTTGTGGATGCATGCAACCTAGGTGTAAGGTTTGGTTCAAACATGGAAGGACTAGTAACTGCTCTCGTCATATTATCTTAAGCATATTCTTCTATGTTCTTATGTTCTATGTTTTTTATTTATGTTATTTAGTAGTTTTATATTTAGAAACAAAAACTTCATTGTCGATCTTTCGTTTATTTTTCTTTGTGGCTAGCTACAATTATTTCATGTTTTTATTGATATCACATTTTAGAAAATAATCTATGGTCATTTATAGAGAAATTATAATAGATTCCAAATGTTTATTGAACACCAACAATGTCTAAGTTTTGCATAAAATATGTCACATTTTATATAAATAAAAGAGATAAATTATACTAATTGTAGTGAATGACCAAAGTAGCTGAATAAAGCTTGATAATATAACTAAAAATATAACATGTAGATATCTTGTATTCGAACAATCATAGTGCAATGCCACAATAATGTTTATTCATTTAGAAAAAGGGTTTCATGGAAAAGTAAAGGTTAAATATAGATTTATTTTGCATGGCATGAACTCAGATTTTACCCCTATTTCTTATCATAGGACATTGTTTGATAACATGAAGAATATTCTTTCAATTTATTATTTTTAGCTCTTATTATTGTTTTCAAGTATATAATGAAACTTTCATTTTTTTTTGCATGCTTAATGTTTCCTTTACTTATAGATTAAATTTTCTTATGTTGGTTGATGCAATGTTTGCATTGTTTTAGTTGTTCATATATCTTGAATGGAAAATACATACTACTACTATTCCAATCATGGTTTTTAGTCTATTTTGTTATCATTGCTACAAACTGATATTATGCAGTGTAAGTTGTTATGCTCTAAGATGTCCTTATAGCATATGTTTCTTCATTCATATGATCTTGTATTTTTATTCTTTTGATTACTATTTTCTGAGTTTTAAATGTTAGTTTGTTTAATCCCCTCTTGTAAAATGATGGCATAGACACATAAGCAAAGGGAAAAATTAAAGTCCATGATTATGTGAATGTTTGGTTTGTTAGAAAGCCATGAAGCCTTGCCTACAAGTTTGAATATTTGGTCACCATTTGGTTTTATACTTTAGATGACCATTGAAAACATAATAACTATTGTATCCAAGTGCACACTATGTGTTCTTGGAACTTGGGAGAGGACACATTTATTGCTAAAGGGTAAAAGTTGTTGGTGTTTTCTATTTGTATGTCTTCTCAAACAAGGCGATTCATCGATTTGGGCATGAATGAAACATTGTTTTAGATTTCATGTCCACTATTCATAGCATTTCATGTGTCATGTTGCTAAATGTGGACCATACCATATGAGGTAGGATAGACATGTGAGTCAAATATTTTTCCACCACCGGGATATATTTTAATTGCTTACTTATCCATAATTCATTTTTCCTTGTTGTGGATGGTGTGTAGGAGTTTTTCTACAAAGCGAGAAAAAGTATTCCAAAGGTTTCTTGCTGGTGCATTTTGATAAACTACATATATTCCTTGTTTTTGACATTATCATGTGTATTTTTTTAGAATAAAAATTATTACTCTATTTTATGCTTTCTATTGGAGCTCAAAATTGCACCCCAGATATGATCATGAATGACCAAGAATTATGAGGCAACATGTGCAAAAATCTCAAGTTGTGGGATTTTCTACTTGAGATGGACCTCTAGAGAAGGTTGGTTCCTCTACCTAATGCTAAACTACTCCTAAGAAAGGAAATGCAACTATCTAATCATAATCTACCAATTCCAAGGGACCATGGAGAAAGAGAGTGCATGAAAATGAAATCCTAAATTAGAGAGGTGATAACACTAAGAAGAGGGTTGGAAATATTAAAATGAGTGAAAATGGGGAGAAAATGATGAAGGAGAGGGTAGACAAGAGATCCAAAATCCATAACAACATTCAAACCACCATTTCCTAGAGAAAAAAATATGAGACCTGCAAGAGAGAAAAAATATACACAAAACACCCTTTGATGCAATGAAAGGCAAGACAAATTCAATAAAACAAAGATAGGGTAGAAGTTAGCCATAAAATACACATGTTATTGCTTCAATAATGCATAATCCATTACATTAGAGGAGAATAGGAAAGGATCACCATGCAAGATGCCCAAATATATTGTCTACAACTCACTGATATTGAGAAACAAAAATGAAAAAAGTTTCTCGACATCCCAAAATATCTATCCTTCTCAAAAATGAGAAGTTTTCAATATATATAAGTGATGAGAAAAGAGAGAAAGAAGAGAAAATTAAAATTTTCCCTTCACCCACCACAATATGCATTAATTAACTGGAAAGCAACATGGGAGACCTATCAAACTCATTCCCCAATGTCCTTGATCTTGTGGAAGAAGAAAGATGACCATACTGCATTAAATTCTTGTTGTTGGGTAAACTGGAAATGCTTTTTTAGAGATGGACTATTGTTTTTCCTTTTTTCCCACCTACTCTCACCTAATTCAAGATTTTTTAATTCCATTATGTAGTTCTCGAGAATATCTTTCCAGGTGATATATTTATTTTTTAAATTTGGAGTTCCAAATGTAAATATATGGCCATGCAGACTTGAAGGGGTTGGGAGGAACACATGGTACCATTTCCTTCATTATAGTCTATAATATAAAACCCCTTTTCAATTTTTTCTCCTTTTCCTTGCATTTAGGTTATTGTGGAGTTTTCAAGCCTTGTGGAACAGAAGGAATCATGTCACCAGGCCTTAAACTTCCACCTTCCCCGCATTCTATTCTCTCCTTCACTTTCCTTGCATTTTGGGGTTTCTAGGCTTTTGCGGGCCTCATGGGTACAATGGACTTCGTGGAAAATGGGTCACTTGGGCTCATTATATCCACACCCGTTGCATAACACTTGGCCCAGACTACCACTACCTTTGGTTTGTGGTAACTTTGGGTATGCGAGGATGTCTTGTCCCATGAGAAATTGTACCAACAAGGCTCTTAGTTCATGCAACTCCAACCCGACCCGAAATGAACTCCCCGCTTCACATGTATTCACAATGTTGTAATATCGGTCAATCAGTAGCACATTTGACCAGATGGAACTTGTTTCATCAAGCCCTCAAACACCCGTATCTTTGCATTACTCAGTCCCTACTCAAACTCCTTTTATTTTCAACATCTTTGGCATTTCAAGGAACAAGTGGCCCGATGGAACTTGTACTTTGAGTTCCTCCAAAACTCGATTTATCCACATTACACTATTTTTGTGTCTTTTTTCCATTTCTTCTCAAATTTCCCTAACTTTTTTGTATTTTTCTTAGATTGGGGGGTCAGGAAAAATAGAGTAGAGTCCCTCAAATCCATTTTTTCCCTCAAATTTTACCCTTTTTACTCAAATTCTTGGCTAAGTATGTAACACCCAAGCACATGATAAGGAAGTGCACTAAAATGATTCCAAGTCCCCCAAATAAAATGTAAGTTCTAGAAAGCATAAAATTACATGAAATTACTGATTTCTCACCAAGATTCCATGAAGTAGTCTAAGTCCATTTCTTTAAGTTAGCCATTTTACAGGGGGTGAAAAAATGGATAATAGTTTGGAGACGCACACAAAGGCATCTCGCTAGATGAGTTGATCAATGGCCTTAAAGCATCCATTGGGCATGGAGTCATCCTAAAAACATGAAATCTAATCTAAACTTGAAGAATACACCCTGAGCCACTTGAAGCACTACTTGGACTTGAAATTGATCTAATTCTTGAGTTTTCATCTCATTGTAAGAAATTTCTAAATTTTATTTGAGTGGAAAATTTTTTGAACCTAAAAATATCATCACTTTCCTCTGTAAATGATCTAGTAGGATGAATAATGAACATATGAACCTGTCCCAAATCTAATTTTTGACAAGGATGAAGGATTGGATTGATTTCTTGGCAAAGGATGAAGCATTGTAGAGCCCTGAAACATAAGCTGATGGATGTATGCACTTGGAACTTCCTTAAAATAATTTATTTCCCCATGAAAATTACCTCATCAAATGGAATATGCAAAAACATCAATGCCACAAAAACTATTTACAAACATGGAAAATCATACATGTTCCAAGTGGAAACATGCAGAGTGTGCACAAGCACTTCTTCTATTGAAAACAAATCTAACCTACCCTAATCTAACAAGAGGCAAGGAGAAGTTAAACATAACGTGCAATAGGTTGTGAGAAATAGCTTCCCCTCCTCACAAATTGGGACCACATGTTTGATTTTGTAGTGGACATGGTATTTAGTAAGAGTAAAAAATTGTAGTGATGCTGGTTTTCCACTTTCAAGGTGGTAATTGGGAAAAGAAAAAATACCTCTTTTAGTTCATCTACATTTAGATTTGAGAGGTATTACAGTTGATCCTTAGCACACTGTAACTCTTCCTTATGCTTTAAAGTGAGAATGACCGGTGGAAACTCTTTTCTTGGTTCTAAAATTTCTAGTTACCTGATCGGGAAAGGGGATTTTGGAACCAATGGGCTGATACTTGTGATTTTCCCACTCTCCTAAAGCTTAACTCGCATGAATGGAGTCATCTTGTATACTTTCTTCCTACATGTGGTTGTTTGCAAGATGATTTGAACCTTGCTCCACTTTCACAAAAAATCTATTTACCTCTTTGTGCTCTCATAATTTTCTTCCTTAAATAAGAAATTAGAGAGATCAAACTCATCTTCCCTGAAATCTTGAGGCCCTTACTAGAAAATTGTAGTGAATGATGATTCTCTTGGTGTATCACTTGCAATCCAAAAGCACAATAAGTTCTAAACATGTAGAATAATGATGGTCATTACATTCCTTAGAAACATATTTCTCACTTTGTAAACATTCTTCTTGAGGCCTTTCCAATAGTGTTCAAAAACACTTTCTCCTCTTCCCCAATTCCAATCTAAATTTCCTTCACACCTACTTTCTCTATTTTGAGATTCAACTCCTCTTTTACACGGTTTTCACATTTTCATCCTCCCAATATAAATCATACCAAACATCCAATGATACAAAATTTTCATCCTTTGTAGGATTAACTAGAGAAGGAACATGGGAAAGGGGTTGTTGTTTTGTTTCATGCTTGGGAAGAGATGTTTGATTCTCAAGAGACATGATTTGATCAATTAGAGAATCCAAATGACCCTCCAAAACATGTTCCCTACCTTATTAGCATGTTGTTTTCAAAACAAATTCACGGTTTTGCCTAAAATCTTTTCATTTAGAGTGTTACATGGGCTTATCCTTCTCTCCAAAATCATAACAAACCACTTTCCACCAACCTTATAGGATAACTCAATCTATTAAGGTTGGGTAGAAACTAGGGATAACATTTGAAATACCAACTTCTAGAAACATTAATGCAAGGTTTAGTGAAGTTGATTAGTGCCCTGGGTGGAGATAGGAGGGATTTTTGAAAAGTTTGAGAAGTTATTTAGGCATGATAAATTCATGGAGCATCAAATGAAGGATAAAGAAGAAAAGGATCTTCCTGCTTTTGAGATGAAACAATGGAGTTTTCATTATTTTCACAAGGGGAAGGAATAATTTGAGATGGCGAGGGAAAAATTGTAGCACCAAAGATGGGTATCCTTTTTCCATCCTAAATAAAGATCTTCTCATCTTGGGATGTAATGGAAAAAGCTTGAGGAATATTGTTACCCCTAGGGATTGAATCAATATATCTAAATCAACATCAAAGGATCTTAAATAATACAAGAATGTTATACCTTGTGAGGGTTTGTATTCTTGAGGAATTTTATGCTAGGTCCTTGTAAATATGATGTTGAAATCAAGAATAAACTCCATTGGAGCCCGTTGTATTTTGCTGAGATGTTCCATAAGAAATGACATCTACATCCTCCTTGAACCGGTTATGTAATTTTTCTCCTAGTTGATTCCATGTGGAAATGGATTGTGGAGTCAATGTCTTGTACTAATCTCTTGTTTTACCTCTGAATGATGAAATCAAAAGTTAGAGGCAAATGTTCTCTTCTATGACATCATGAATGACACAATGGTTTTCTATATCTTTAATGTGATCAATAGGATATTTACCCACATTTTCATGGAAAAGAGGTAGGTTTTTCAAGGTTGTTTTGGGGATATTATTCCACTATTGAAAATGGAGATGAATTGAACTAAAATGAGGGATTAGGATATCTCCTTGGAGAGCCATGAATGAGATGGAAAAATTAAAATGAATGGAATAATAAAGGGATAGATCTGCAACTAAGATAATGGGATGCTTGAATCAATCGATTCACAAGACATGCTTGAAATTTTCCTCCAAAGGATGAGATGTCACCAAGATCACATCAATTTGATGAGATGAATATGTAAGGCTCTTCAAACTAGTCCCAATGGGCATGCCAAAACTATTGGAGATCAAAATTACACCTTGGATATGATCATGAATGACCAAGAATTATGAGGCAACATGGGACAATCTCTTAAGTTGTGGGACTTTAGTCACAAAATCACACACTTACTTATATTATACCACAAGTATGTTGTTTTATATATGGATCTTGCGTAAGAAAAGTATTCACTAATGACCCATCTCGTATTCTAGTCATTGGTCTACTTGGTCTTTTCATTCTCTATCTTTCACATTTATCATTCACTTTCACAGCTTCCGGTCAGGTCTTAGCGGCTCTTGTCTGTCATTACCCACTCATTTTTCATCACTAGTCTCTAACTAGGGTGTCTAGAGAGGGATTAGGGCACCTGGGGCACTCTGGTCCTAATTTATAGGTACCGTAGTCCCCATCACACTTGGTTTTATTTTAAACATTCGAGGTTGGTCCTTTCATTTTTCCTTCTCATCTCCCTAGGTACTAGTCGACATGATTTGAACAAGAGATACCTATATAAACACAACATGCATACTACCTTATAGTAGACTATTTTCTACTAACATCTAGCTATCTACATAGTGCAAGGAATTTCATTTGGGCATTATTCTGCATCACACACCACATAGGAAAGAGGAGTCTATTCTATTCCATCCACCATTTTTCATTTTATCTAGCTATTTCTTGCTATCTCTGCATCATTGACAATAGGTCATCCTAGGCACATTATTGCACACACAATCACACAAAACTACATTGGGTATGAGATGTAGTGTAATTCTTAATGTAAGTCCACGATTGTGGCCACTAAGGATAATCTGAATCCTTCATATACAACTTTATTTTTTAGGGTTTTATGATTTGTGTGGGGTTTTGTAGGTGATTCATCATTGTAGGTTTATAGAGACATCAACGAAGAAAGTGTGACATCCTTGTGACCAAAGGTGAAATATTAGGATGACCTAACAAACATATTAGGATCATATCTTAAGCTTTTCCATAGACTGGGAACCTAGATTATAGACCAGGGGGCCCCAAGCATCCTATCCTGCCCCAAGCTCCCTAGTCTAGCCAAATATGTCTCCACTACAATTTTTTGAGTTTTGTTATGTCACTTTTTCCACCATTACATCTCTCTGTTAGTCCCAAATTAGTGTGAGGTAAGTTAAATCCAAGTAAGTACCTTTCCCCTTTCATTTAATTTCATCTATAATATCAATTAAATCACTTACCATTTACGTTTCAATATATTTCATTTATTATATTAATGTACTCTTAGATTCATAATAAAATTTAGATTTTATAGAATCATTTTGGTGAACCCGTAGATTAGAACATTTTTCCCTAGGATCCACTACATACCCTAATGACTAAGGATAACTCTTCTCTTCTCAGATCATCATGCCTCATGTTAGAATTAATCCAATTTATGACAAGGCTACTATCACTAGAGCTCATGACTCTCTATAGCAATGTTACTATGTTGAATGATATTCAAAAACTCTTATCCACTGAACACCATGTACCTACTAGTTTTGAATTTTATCCCATTGGCATTAACATAGTTTTGGATTTGATGAGCTTCACTCACTATACACCATGTTATATAGTTATCCATGATCCTCCTTCTAACATTTCCAAAGAAATTATAGATGATTCTCTTATTGATTACATGTTTGGTCTTGATGATAACTCACATGTGCATACTGATTCTCCTCCTAGTCAAACCACCACTATAGTTGCATCTCATGCTTCTCCTAGTTTGATACTACTTCTCATGATCTATCACATACTAGTTTACATACTCTTTCATACTATGTTGATGATCCAATTGATGATACACTTAATGACATTTTCATATCTAAGTCTCTATCTGATGTCGATGAAACAATTGATAGCCATGATTCTAATACTTCCATATTTTGATTGTGAATCTCCTACTCCATTGCCACTTTTCCTGAGGTTGTATCTAACATAGTGCATGAGTCATCTCCATCTATTAGTTTCTCTTCTCCTACCATTTCATCTCCTCCTATCACTTCATCTCCATCTCTTAATTTTTCTTCTTCTATCATCACATCTCCATCGGTCACTTCATCTCCTAAGGATGTTTTTGATGCTAGTTCTACCACTTCTTTAGATGTTCCATGTCCTCCATCACCTATTACTTCTTTAGAACCTACACCTAGTGTGCCCTTAACATAGAGATCTCCTTTGTATCCTCTTGATGTCCCTATGATTACTCATAATGGAAAGTTACAACCACTTAACACATTATTTCCATCCTCTAATATTCCTTCACAGAAATCTTGTCTCTCATGCATGTTATGGGTCAATTACAATCTTAGGTACAATCACTTACCTTAGAAAGTAAGGTTTACTATGCTTCCATAGATAATACTTCATTACATTGAAACCCTATTCCTAAGAAGATTCATAACCCCGCATTTCATAAGGATTTTTCATGCCTACATTCACATGTTTTGATGGTACTAGTGACCCTCATTTACATCTACAAAATTACCACATGGCTATGTATTCCTATTCTAATGATAGATTATTTCTTAAGGCCTTTGGCATAGTCTTACTGATGATGCTTTATAATGGTATACTCATATACCATTTAGGTCTATTAACACTTATTATGACATGGAAGATGTTTTATCTGTCATTTTATCATCAACAATGGCCCTAGAGTTACTAATGATCATCTACCTACTTTACATCAGAGCCTATTATGGATTACATCTTACCATTAAACACTTGTATGCACTAACTAGTCTTCCAACCTATCGATTTAGAGAAGTAATTTATCTTATTTCATGGTTTAACTCCTATTCTCAAGAAAAGATTGCAATATGACACATGTGATTCATTCATAATTTTGTGCTATAAATTCATAACCTAGAACAAGATATTCTTGCGGCACATGTTATAGATCTTCCACCTATTTCTACTACTGTTATATCATCTAGTTATTCTCCATTTCCATCAGTTGAGCATCCTACACAATCTCCATATCTTCCTAGAAAGAAAGCTCAACCTACTACATCAAAAAATCATCCTTATTCTCCTACTCTGCGGAAGGTTACACCTCAATCTTCTACACCTATTTTCACGTGAGCTGTTGCATTTCTCTCATCACTCTCAACCACAAGATGTGATGTGTGCTTTCCTTGACAATTCTTTAATTCACTTACCTAATAACCAACATCACTAAATAACATCACTTATAACATTAGCATGATCAACCCTATTGTAACTATCATTGTATCAATGGCCATAGGATAATGATTTCTTCATCTTTCATGATAGATTGCAAAAATTAGAGGATAATGACATCATTTCCTTTGGATCTAGCTCACGTGAGAAGTCTATATCTCCTCTCCCTCCTCAACGAGCTACTACTCCAATTGAGTTGTCTCCTCCATCTAGTGCTAAGGTCATTGTTTGTCCATTACCATATTTTTTCACTCATGCACACTCTCCACCACTTCCATCCATCACTACGCACCACTCATCATCCTCATCCATCTCATCCACCAAATCATGTTTCACATTGGCTTCCATTGCCCTCTGCATTTGCACCTCCCGCCACTGCTCCACATGGTATTCAATTTGGTTACTATACTCACATTGCTTTCATCCCACATGCTTCCACCACTTTATGCAAGCTTGGTCTTTGGTAGGTTATTGTTATCACCTTACCCCCCGATGACACACTTGTGTACTTATGACTCTTATATGAATTTTGAGGGATCTGTTACAATAAGAACCTTTCTTCACGTGCATTGTTGATTCATCTAGTACATCTATTAAATCATTTTCTAATGATGCACCATTTCTTTTTATGTGGTTCATTCTTGACTGTTGAGGGGTCTTATCTAAATGAACCTCATCATTTATACATTGGGGGGAATCACTAATATTATCCCCCCCATCCTCATATTTCTAACATACACTTCATTATGTTTTTGACATATCACACTTTTACACATCATCAATTATTCATCACAATTTTATTTGCGCAGTCACATTATATACATCATATTATCATCTACACTATACTAAATAAAAATGATTTACTCAACAAACATGAAAAATATTCAACACATTGCACATTACAATAATAATCACTAGATTGTACATCATAAATCATATCATAACATCAAATCCAATAATCTTATACCAATAATTCCATCCATATATATCAATTAAAATCATCGTTACAAAACATCTCATCACTGGGGGAAACTCCCATGCATCAAATACAAAAATACAAATCATATCTCATCATCATTGTCATTCTTTAGTACTGAAAGAGTTCTAGAAATCAACGTCTTGCTGTTAACTCTATGTTGTTGATTGTGACCTCAATATATCTCAACATGCCTCCACAATAGTGTAACCTTTGTAGACTTCTCCTCAAAGTGACTCTGTAATGGGATAAATTGTGCAAATACATCCTGTGCTAAAGGACCCACCTGCCCTCTCTAGCTTGTCGTGTCTCCTCATTTTCCTTGTCCCTCTCGCTCATCACCATGGTACATGTCGCTGCTACTACCACCACTAGCTCAAAAAAATGAGCATGCTCACCCATAATATCATCTACATGCTTGAACATCCCTCCACCCACAAGTATGTTGGTGGACACATTCTCGCATCAATGTATGAATATATGTGTCCACAATCAAGGACCAATATGCATCACCTACAACTAACAAAAAACATTATATAATTATACCCATCACATAAGCAAGTACTAAATCATACAACATAACTATACATGATACTCATGCTCTGTTGTCATCACCACTACATTATCGGGGCATGTCCTTTCCTATCTACTCCTCCTCCTACTTGTGGTAATCCCCCCGCATCTGCAAGGAGTGGAAATAAAAACACCCATCAATGTGCCACCCACCATACATGATATTCCTCCATACACCTACACCATCTACATATATTGGCTCTATCGCCACATCGATATCATTTGGCTTAAGAGGTACTAGCTACTCTCATGTGGGCCTTGATATGGCTCCATCTCTCCTTGGTGATATAACATCTCTAACCCATACATATGGCTCTGGGGCACATCTTGGGCCATACCAAACTGTCTCGATGCCCGCTCTACATGGAATAACTTGGTCACCCCTAGAAACTGATCCTCAACCACATCATCCTTCGTAGGCATCGTAACTCTACCATATCCTCTAATCATCCTCTATAGTCTTGGTATGGCCTCCATATCACTACCTAAGGTCCATATGATCTATCAATGCTCTATATGTGTCAGTATCCATCTTCTGCCCACACACACTAACCCATATTCTAGAAAATATGTCTAGCCTATCTCAATCTTCTCACGAACTACCAATTGGCCTCAATATTGATATATGCTCATAAGCCCATACATGCATTAATGTAGTAGATCTAATCCCACCTCCATGTTCCTCTTGTGTAAATCTGTAGAGATCTCTATATAGGTGGGGAAACACACATCATGCCCACACATATCTAGTAATATCCTCCTTTATCTGTGAAAATATCATGTATCTTATATAAGATGCCCACACCACCTCCCTCTACTGTAATCGATGATGTAGTAACCACATCTATAAACTTCCACAAAATTAGAACCCATGATCTCAAAATCACATCCTAGTCTAATATAGGCCTCAAAAGGTACTTAAGTCCCCATAAAATACAACCTAGCGGTCCTCATCTATCTCTCCATATCCTCTACTAACATAAAATATACCCTCTCGACGATAATCGGTAATCACAGTATGTGATATACATCCTCTAGTGTGATTATCATCTCACTTAAAGGTAACCAAAATGAATAAGTTTCTGCACACCATATCTCACACAAATTTTTCAACATAGGCATGTTATGGGGCACATGCCTCATCATCGTTATGTGTTACAGGATGGCACGGTCCATAACCTCCCAATCATCATATGATAAACCCAAACCAAGAAATGTACTAAAGTGGCGACCACCAAGAACTCCCTTGAATAAATATCCCTATGTACATCACAAAACAACACCAAACACAATGTTAGAACACTATAAAAATCCATACACACTCACTTATGACATTACTACACATCAAAAATCCCATTTTCACTACTCTGGACTAAATTCACACCTTCTGGAAAGGGACACCAAGAAGTAGGAATGGGGTGCCCAAAAGTAGGACTTTGTAACATCCCACAAATTAATCCTTTTTATTTGATATTTAATTATTCAAATAATTATGAATAATGGTAAAATGAACGTTTATTTAGATAATTAAGTATTTTTTTATGATGATATTTATTCATCTAAGTAATTAATTAAAGATTAAGTACTTAGATAACTAAATACCACTTTTATTATTATTAAATGTAGTTTGATTTTAATGAGGTACTATATAAGTTTTGTTTAGGTTTTTTGTGTTGGGCGTCAAGTCGATTAGGACGACACCATCCTTGATCGATATGGTCACTAAACAATGTTGATGTTGTGTTGGCACCCATATGGACTAAGGGTGATGTCACTCCTAAGTCAACTTGCACGTCATGTTATAACAAGACTAGGAGTAGAGTATATTATGTTGTGGTATTTGTTTATAGTGACGGGAATCATTTTGGAGTTGGAATTTTATGGTAAAAATAATAAGGCTTAAGTATCTGGTAAATGGATATGGTAACATTAAAGTTATGATATTATTTTTAAATAATAAATGGATGGGGGCCATATGGCCACGCCCATCAAATGGTTTAACTTATGTGTTAATTGGAATTGAAATAAATTCAAAATGGTAAATAATACCATAGGGTGCATGGATAAACATTAGTTTGGATTGATTGTTATTTGACTCAAATTAAAATTGGTGTTGAACACCATATTGGCATGGATAAAAGGTTTAATGATTAATGTCTCCACTTTTTTGGGCAACTCACGTAGAAGGGCAGATTGAAATTATTGAATGAATATTCAATTTTGAATAAAGGGAATCCCCTTCCATGATGGCTTGGACTTCATTCACCATCCACTTGGCAGATGGTAGGTAGAAGAAGTAAATGCATGTGCAGTATTTGGGAAGCATGGAGGAAATGGGGAAAATATAGAGTTTGGTTTTGCATTTCATTCGACTTGTAGTTGGAGCTCCAGTCATGGAGAAATTTTGCCAAAATTTTGCTGCATGTGTTGGAATCAATTTTTATGAATAACCCTCTATTTATTATGAGGAATGTAATGTGGAGGGTTGGTTGTTTTGGAGAGCTGGAATTTTTCACTTAGGGAAAATCGATAAGGGTTTCAAAGGGCAACTAGAAGCTAAATCGAGGCACCCAAATCATTTCAGGCAAGGGGATTAATCTTCTTGCTTCTCTGGTTTTTGATTGATAAATATATTGTTATCTTTTTGTGTGGTTTTGCATTATGAAGGGTATTTGGAAAATATTTTGTGAACTAGTTGTGAATCTTTATGGGTTTTGAATTTAGGTTCTTCAATGAAAATGTATGGCTGATTTTCTTTGAGTACTATACTGTGAGTGTTTTTCTTAAATATAGGATTGAATAAAGTGTTGTTTAAAAATTATCCATGAGATCTTGTTGGTGTTGAACTTGTGTTCTTCCACTAAAATTTATTGGCTATTCTTTTTCTCCCTTACCTGTTGTGTTGTTTTGGTTGAATAAAAAGGGTATTTTTGCTACTTTTCCACTTCCTTTGAATAAATTGAATGATTCACTGATTTTTATGAGTATTTTTGAAAGCATATGGTTGTAGGGTTTGTGTAATTTAATTGGTGAAGTTTTGTGGGTTTTCAAACTTGTATACTTGCTAGGAATTTGTATGGTTGTTGGGTTTGGAATATATATTGAAAACTTCTTGTGGGTTTTCGTATTTGAGTTCATTTCAGTAGTAAAACCATATGGCTCTACCTAGTGTTTAAACTATATAGAATGCTTTTCCGTAATGGGGGTTTGAATAAAAATTGATTAAATAAGTTTAGAGGAATTTCAAACTTTTTTTTCTTTCATTAAAAATGTATGGCAATGTTTTTTTTTCTGACATTTGAGTGCATGATTGATTAATGATGTGGGTTTGGTTTGATAGTAGAGTAAATTTATGAGGGGCATTATTGTAATTTGACATCCTTGGGTAAAGGAAATTTAACTGTTAGGGGTATCTGTGGATGTTTTTATGTGCTTCCTTATCTTCAACAGGGTTCCTAAGAGAAATTTTCATTAAGGATTCCTGGATGATTATGGATTTTATTTGACTATTTAATCTAATGGATATTATCCCTTGACATTCAGATTTTATGGTAGGCGTTTAGTTCTTGAATAAAATAAATTTAGTGGAATTGATTGTTTCATTTTGTGATATGAAATAGTAAAGTACACTATCTACTTGCATGAAAAGAAGTGAATATGCAGTTCTTGTCTATGTTATAGTTATACTAACCTCCTGCAAGGACATTTGGATGATGATAATAAAATAAATTAAAAGATGATGGTTTAGCTGGGTAAGTTTATTTCTTGTCATTTTTATTCATCTCGAGATCCTCGTGACTTAGAGGGTTGGATCATTTGATCCATAACTTTTCATTTAATGCATTTTATTTCATTATTTGATTTAAATTAGTTAAATCTACTTTCTGGAAAATTTTAAAAGTTGAAAATACAAGGGGAAACTTTGGCAAAAAAATCAGAATTTTATACTTAGTCAATTTTATGGATTAAAATTATATGGATGACTTTTATGGCATTATAATTAATAATAATGTGGGATGCAAAACAGATGAAATTTTCCTTGAATGTTAGATAGCTTAATTTGTGGATTTGTTTGATTCATGTGTGCGAAGATAGTGCTTCCAACATAGATCGGGATCCCGGATCCTCCGCCAATCACATGGTTTGCGATTGAAGAAAAGGGAGGTTTGTATATAAATTGATCCTTTGGTAATGCTTCACATATATACCCCACGCTTCTTCTTCAATCATCTAGCTATGAGATTTATGGATGATTTTAGCTCCTATATGTCATGGAAGAATTATCATTACAATGTTAGTTTAATTAAAGTTATGATGACTAATATACTTTATTTGTCAAAAACATAGTTAGGCGAGTACATTAGCTTTTTGACAGTTCTTTGAACTGACACCCCCAAACCAAAAGTGATGCAAGTTTTATGATTATGCTTGGACATTTTATCACCGACTTGTGAAGAACAACGTGAGGCTTGATGAATTTTATTATGGATCATTGTTTCCGTTGTACTTGTAATTATGGAAATTGGAAACTTGTCTTGGACAAGTTGTCCTTGGAACCAATACATTTGTTGACAATACTTGTAATATATAAATAAGTTGGCTAATTTCTATATTTCTAAATACATTGTCATGTTATGGTTATTGATAACTATATGGTAAATTTGATAAAGTTAAGGTTTCCCTATTTAGCTATCTTATGCTTAATAATAGGTATGGTTCATGACAATATAGATACACATCATAACTCTTTGACTCTCCGTTATAGTAAAGAATTTATTATGGGTAAAGGAAAAGAATATGAAGTGATTTAGAAAGTTGTAATTGGAAGGGCACAATACATGATGATGTATTAACTATTAAAATATTAAAATATGATTTGGGTGATATATTGGACCAACCTATAGTATTGATCATTATGTAAATATTGAGAGTAACCTAGTCAAAGATTAAAAAGACTAGTTCAATGTTAAGTATCAACTTTAAAAGGAATAAAATCTGATTTTAGGGGCATGTTGGTTCAAACAAAGAAAAGGGTGTATATGCAATAAGTAAATAAATGATATTAATCTATTCAAAGATTCAAGAGACTAGTTCAATGTTAGATGATGGAATCTAAAAATAAGTATGATAAACTCATCATGTAAGTTATTTAATACCTTGCAAGATGTAAAGGTTAACTAAATGAACTCACCATCCTTTGTAAGGAAAAATAAGGGAATCCAAAGTTGAGGTTATCTCTAGCTTAAATCAAGATGTGGGATATAGTCCTAACAAAGTATAATCATGACTTTGATGAATGGTTAAAGAATCAAGATAAGCTTAAGTATGATACTTTAAGGTTAATTAGGCTTAGTGGAGTCTTATCTAAGAGCTTAACACACTTTTTCTATTAAAATGGTTAGTATGTATGGATAGGGAAACAAAAATACAAACACTTCATGTACTTATCCATCTATCCAAAGTGATTAAATGCATAAACATTAATTCACAAAGTAGTTGGATAAACTATGAAGGCTATGAACCTTTCTAGAACTACATAATCAATGCATGTTGTAGGCTACCTACGAGTAGCCCATTAGTTGCTTAATTTGGTAACATATTAAGCAATGGATTGACCTCCCATTGGTAACCCATAGTGAGAATTGGGTTTCCTTGAACTTACGTAGTTGAACTTGTAAGGAATCCAATAATTTTTAATAGAGTTCACCTAATTAAGTTTAATGAATCTAGATAACTATGATGAGACGTTTGTGAGGTGATGGGAAGACAAGTTTATATGTTATGTGCAATCATCTAAACTAAGCGTACATAGTACGGCTAAGAAACTTTGGCCAAAGTAATGTGTTTCTTTGGGTACATTTTCTAATCATCATGATTCCTCAAATCCCGAAGTGTAGCATACATGATGAAGTTTACTAATTGAACTCTAGGTAGACACTAGAGGATCAGTCACAAGTTCTCACTACCGTAGTGAGGTAAAACCAAGTGAGGCTAAGTATGAAAATTAAATTGAATGTTAAGAGTGATCATGGAGATCAAGGATAATTAACCCTTACAACTGCACAAGTTTTGTCACTATGTTATGTGATAGATTAAGTTGTTAAGACATGCTATATAAACTATCTTTAGCTAGTTGCCTAATTTAATTATGAAGAGGAATGTGTAACTTGTTAATTTAATCGATTTGATGTATTAACTAGTTTTATCTAGCTATCTAACTTACATTTGAAGAGGAATGTATATATGATGTTAGAAGAAAACAAATTCCTACTAATTTGGGTGTTAAATTTTAGGTTGTTACATTTGGTATCAAAGCTGTAGGTTTTCAACTCTTGGACCTTATAGGTCTACTTCGCTAATATGAATTTATTTTACCTCTATTAGGGATAGATGGCCCGAAGAGGAAAAGGGACTATTATAGGGGAATCCTCATGCAATCTTTGAATGTCCTCCACTGCTGAGCAGTTAGAAGAAATTCTTAAACTCCATCAAGACACACGGGACCGTATGGTTGTTTTAGAATAGGTTTTGGTGAACAAGATCCTCTTGAAGAGGAGCTGGTAATGGAGGATGAACCTCATGAGGAACATCATGATGAAGAGGAACAATGTGAAAAAAGGCACGATTGGCAACAAAATTGTCTCGTGATATTAAGAGAATAACTCTACCAAAGTTTGACGGGACAACCTTGGGAGATGGGGCTGAGTCATGGCTGAGTGAAATGGAGAAGTATTTTGAGATAAGAGACTTCTCAGAGGAAACTAAGATAGTTTGGGGAGATTTTTAGATTTCTCGAGAAGTATCCTTATGGTGGGATAACAAGAAGGTTGAACTTGGACTGGATATTGCTTCTATTCCTTAGGAACAATTCAAGATTTATTTTGATTAAAAAAATGATTGAGTTCCAAAATTTGATGCAAGGGAAGCTTAGCGTAACAAAATATTGGGAAAGGTTTACAAGGTTGTTGAAGTACATTCCCAATATCGAAAGACAAGAAGTTCCAAATCAAGAAGTTCATTATGGGACTCAACCCAATCATAGGTGGTGAAGTGGATGTGCATGGTCCATCTACTATGGAGGAAGTCTTTGAGAAGGATATTAAGAAGGAACAAAAGTTAAAACTTATTTATGCTAATAGGGAGGAAAATAGTAAAAATTATAATAGCACTCCTTCAACTGGCTTTGCTAAAAATCCATGGATAAAGAAAGAGGGCAGCAAGCCCATATTTTTCCATAGGAATGCAGCAAATAAATCTGCTATAGTAAAATTTTTTTAGGGAAGTTTAAGGCTAAAAATAACAATAAAAAATTAGAAGGTAAAGGGCCGTAGGTGGTTGTTTCTATTGTGGGGATCCACACTATGAAAAATGGTGCCCAAAAAATATATAGGGAGCTAGTTTCAATAACAAAAGACTACTTATCGAGGATTCACACAAGCTGTAGGAAATCGCGAGGATGAAAATCAAGCCACACCGGTGGAAGTATGTAGTTTCACAAAACGAGGATGGTAGCTTGTGAAATATATTAATGTAAAATCAACCATTTACAGGAAGGAGCTGCAATACTTATAGGTATTGTACAGTGAATACAAACAAGAAACTAAGTTGCACAGGTGCAACCACATTCCAAATTACATAAGCTTCTAATAACATCCGAGAAGCATAAATGAATAATTACAATTATATTGTTAAAACAATATAACTACACCCGTATGCAGACATAAATACAATTAGATGGTTATGAAGGAATATAACCATATAACAACATTATTTAATTAATAACATTAATTAAATAATTTATTATATAATGCATAATTAATTATATTAGGTAAATAATTAACCTAACATTCCCCCCCTTAATTGTGCATTGTCTAAAGGGATGTGGAGAGGAAATCTCGAACAACTTGAACTTGTCACATAAGTGACTTTGTGAAGATATATGCCCTTTGTTCAATTTGTTGGACAAAATTGAAGTTGGATGTTGTGCTTCAACACATGCTCGTGTATGAAATGAAACTGTACTTTAATGTGCTTTGTTCTCTCATGAAACACTGGATTGTGAAGCTGTAATGCCTCCGTTTATTTAAAATAATAATAATAATAATAATAAAATAAAATAAAAGGATCCAAATTAAAAGAAAAACCCGTGATTTCTTGTTGGGGGCGGATTTAGGGCAAAGGATGCCTTTGTGGTTTTTGGTTGTCTTTTGTTGTGGGGGAGTGAGTGCCGCCACCTTGGAGGGAGGGGAGAAAGCTCCAGCCTGATCAGTTTACATTTGCCAGCAAATCCCTAGCCTGCGTCCAAGAAAAATGAGCCCCCTGACCTACGCATCATCTTGCAAAGTGTAAACGATTTGGAGATTTTGTCAGATGTTGTAGTTTCAATGCTGAATGGAAGGCATGTTTTCCTCATGGATCTCCACGCATGGCATAAGCCTCCCCTTCCACCACTTCACTTCTCCCTTCCACGTGGTCCTTGGCATTAGCAGTGGTAAATGGGTTTTGCGGCCTCCTCCCAGCGTCCAGCCTGTGCCAACATCCTCTCAGCTCGCGCCACATCCCTGTGTGGACACCCATCAAAACAAAAAGGGTGGGGAACTTTGTCAGATGTTGCGGTTACAAGTCCCTAGTAGATTCATATGCAAAACGTGGAAGCATGCGAACTGTTTGACAAATGCTGAAAGAAATGTGTTTTATGGACTGTAATGATGGCAGGATGTGCAAAAAAAACAAGTTTGTTGAAAAGGCCTTGGAAACTTTCAAGCAAATGCATTTGGTATGTATAAAGCCAGACTCCACAACCTTTTTCAGCATCCTCCCAACCGCGCCAAACTGTCAAGCGGGGACTTCCATCAAGTAGAAAAGAGAGAAATTTTTGTCAGATGTGGTAGTTTCAATGTGCCTTGGGCGCTATTTTCTTGTATTTGACCATGAAAGAATGAGACAACTTCTAATGGATTAGTATTATTGCAGCGTATAAAAGACATGGACCTCCTCGTGAGGCAGTCACGTTGTTTCTCCATTTGTAGCAGGGCACCAACCAAATCAGTTGCTTATGCCAGCATGCTTCTAGCGTGTGCTAAGATGGAAGCTTGGGAGCAGGGTATGAGCAATAGAATCTGGTTTTCATTTGTAGGATTTTGTTCTTGCAAGCGGCATAGTGGATATGCGTGAAAATGTGGAAGTGTATTCAAGGCATGTGAACTATTTGATTGAATGCCTCAAAGAAATGCGGTCTCTTGGAGTGCCATGATTTACAGAATGTACAATGGAGAGCATTTAATCAGTACAGAGAACCTTGTTATGCTCCATGTTGCTCTAAGAGCTGCCAAGGATATGGTCATCAATGGTGATGGGAAGTTGGAATGACTGGTGTGCTGGTCGGAGCAGTGGAATAGGCACTCCTTTTGCAACAATCCTCAGAAATCTTTCAACCAATTTGTTTGTTTCATTACCAGTTATGGATGAGGCTCTTTCAGGAAAAGATAAGCTTGATGACGTGTTGCACGCAAACCATTTGATAGAATGCCTAATAGATGGATGAATCTTTTGGAGTCCGAGTGAAACTGCTTGGATTAGCTCACACTCTGCGGGTTTGATCGGCTTCGCCCCACTAGGCATGGTCCTTCTTCCCTTACCTCTCATAATTCTCGTGTTTTAGTTCTCTTTTGCAATTAAATAGAATTTTAAATCATTAGGATTTTTAATACAGTTAAATGTCCCTTCAACTCATTGCAAAACAATAAAGTGTCGTGTCGCAACTCTCGAAGTCTTTTTAACTCGTCTACTTTAAACCATGAACTATCACCCTCACTTCGAGATGATTTAGAAAACTCTTACCCTTCTTGACCACTCCAATATCGTTCTATCGACCAGACGAATTTGACTCCCCATTGATAAAGTTGACCTTCTCTTGGTTTTAAATAGTTAAATTTTACAATTTTTGGAGACTCACCAAGTACCCTTCGCAACTCTGGAAATGAGATGTGAAGTTTCATTCGTGTACCTTGGTATACGAGGAGTCGCCTTGATTTTTGGTTTGACCTGAAACGATCATATGACATCCTTTTGACGCTCTTATAGGAGCCCTGTTACATCAGTTTACAATAGTAGAGAGTTGTTAAAACTAGAAAGTTGGCTTTCGTTTTGGACCACCATTTGAAACCCGGAAAGAGAAATCACGTTCCGTCTTCGCAAACCTCTAGCGTTTATACTAGACAAATGCATGGAACATTCAGTATAGGAAAGAGCACTTTTTGGGATAGTTTGGCGAAGCCGTTTTGTAGGCCTCCGGTCGCATAGTTTGACGAGGTCAAACTGGTCCAATTTCGTCTTGTCGCTCCAGAAAACTTGTCGCCATTTGAACATGGTTTTCTAGTTCTCAGTCCCGTTGACTCTGATGAATTCTCTTTATATAGGGGAACTAGTAGGAGATGTCTTGTTGCGTGCTTCTCCATCAAACATCAGTTATGGATGCGGTTTTCTGGGCGCTCGAGCTAACTTTTGTCATTTTACAACTGGGTGAACTATGACCAGTGGCCCCGGAGAACTAACCGCCAAACGCAAACCGTTCGCTCTTTTTCAATTCCGTCAGTTGCTATGAATTCTTGGTATATCTAGGGATATGTAGAAAGTTAATCATGGTGTGTGTGCTCATTGGAAGATAACCTTTGGAAGCAGTTTCTGAGCCTCGAGCCCGTTTTGAATGTTTTGCAGCTAGTGAGAAAATGTAAGAATAGAAAGCTGGGACCTCGTAGGGTTGCCAAATCACCCTGAAAACGTTTAAACACATGTAAATAACTATTTAAAACACTATAATGAAACTTGTTGTGTGTATTAGAAATTTTGACCAAAATGGTGTTTTCTCTCTCTTCCCTTCTCTTTCTCTCTCCTGGGTTACAAAAGAAGCAAAATGAAATGTAATGAATACATGTCTCTAAATCTTTTTGTTTCGATTGCTAATTGTAATTTTTTATCTTATGTAAATGGGAAACTGAAAAATGTCAATTATGATTGATTAGGGTGGATGCCATGCCAGTGAATTATCGCTGATATCATGCTCACGTGGGTTTTGCAGGATGGAAGAATGACGATGAAAAAGGTGATGTGTAATTTAATTATTATTATTGTAATTTTTATAGGTTATTGTAAAATGAATAATTGTCTAATGTAGTCTCTTGTTACAGAAAAGTTATAATTGAAATTTGTTAATATGCATGAGATGCTAGTTTTAGGGATAACTTCGGAAATGTGCATCTAATCACCTGGTCAATTTGATTCTTAGTTGTGTATGGCAAAAAGGGTTTGATTTATATAAAGTAAATTGAAATTGAAGTGAATATATTGTAGTACTTTTTCAGTATTCAATAAACGATTAAATTAATTACTGGGTTATCTTCTTACCTTGCAAACGTAATAAAGAGTTTTTAATGGAAACACTCAACCCTAATAAAATACTCGTGCATAGCTTGCCTGCATGTGTGATCCCTTTTACCATATAAGAAATTTAAAACCGTAGAATGAACTTAAACTTTGCACTTGATGGGACCTCCTAGGTTAGGTAAATAAAACCCCTAGTTGGAGTTTACCGTCATAGTCATTATGTCTAGCGACATTGTCGTAAACCCATATTTAGGAATGTCATGGTCCAACCTATCAGAGTATGTGGTTTCCTTCTAGTTTTGGTAATCGTGAGAAGAATGTCCTCTCTTCAGGTCCGACACAGGTGAGTGGTGAAGACCGCCTTGGAAGTCACCTTATGAGTCCTTGTTAGAAGGAATGACTAAGCGGTGTAACCTTCCCATCTGTGGAGTAGGTAGAGATATTACTCCCTTGTATCCTATTGGATTTCGGGCCTTACGAAATTAGATCTAGAAATTAACTTCATCAGTGAATGAAATCCCTATTGGACCCAAATGACCTAAATGAAGATTGCGATATAGTTGTTCTATGTCTTGCATTCTCGTTAGTGAACCCTTTTGTCCCTCGTAGATAAATGTCTTGTCTTGGGCTTGTGAAAATTTAGTGCCTTGATCTTTCATGAAAGGATTATAGGGTAAATACATTTTAACCTTAACCACACCTATAATAGAGATTAAAGCCCTGGGTGAAACTGGAATTAAGCTTAACCATGTGCTTCTTTAATATGTCAGACAAGTACTTTTGTAACTCTTATGTTTAAAACGATAGTAATAATGAGACCCTAGTGCGACGTAAAAGTAAATCATATGAGAGTAAAACCAAAATTTGAGGTTAGGAATAATGTCACTGGGAGTCCTTAAGACTTAATTTAAACATCTTCATGTGTTACAAAGAATATAAATTGCCTTGGTGTGACCAAACGTTGAGAAAACAAAAGATATACATATAAAAACCAAATTTGGAATTCAACAAATTATTGAACTATAATAATAATGGTAGCGAAATAACTATTCCGTGATCGATGGATGTTTTTGGGAAAAAAGCTATTTCAATCTATGTCTTCCTTAATCCCAAGATTTCACCCTGACAACACGTTAGGTTCACTTGAGTAGCAAGGTTAAATTCTAAACTTTAAATAAACATTTGAGAAGTACATTCTTAACATAAGAACGAGATAATTAAGTACTGTATATGTGATTTGAATTGTGCCAAATAAGCCAGTAAGTTATGGAAATTTCCGTGATGCATAAAGGAAGCCAACCTAAATTGGTCGAACTAAAAATTTTTTTTTAAAAAAATGGAATGAACTTAAGATTTTGTAGATGGAAAAAGAGAGAAAATTATGCTTACATAACCATGTTCTTGGGATGCTAATCATAACTAAAATACATTTAAAGTAGTGATGTGTTGTGGGTTCGCCATTCTTGAAGTCAGGTTCTTGTGGTTGGGTCTCTACTAGCAACCTTCCATTGGGAAAAGTGTAGCGTCAACATGTATATGGTGTTATCATGTGTCTATGTGATTTGATGACTTTTGTAAGTGTCGTATACGTTGTCGAGTTTTCTACTTGGAGCCCTTACTGTGTTGTGTGTAGTGAGCAATGTAAGTCAAAAAATTTATTTATCCCGGTATTTTACTTTTGTTTTTGTGTGTGTAAAGTATGGGCACTACACGAACAAGTTTGAGAACACCTTCATTGTCAACATACATGGTGGTCGGTTTGTCTGTGGTATTCCAAGTCCTTCTAGTATGCGACATAGCCAAATTGCTTCACAGACAACTTCTCCTGTAGAATGATACTCGAATTTTATGGAAGAATGAGAAATGAAGTGTTGTTTCTTACTTCCCCATGATATTGGTCTAGATCCCATAATAAAAATCCATAAGTGGATTTTCTATCATCAATGTTACTTGCATGATCTGAATCCGAATATCCATCAAGAAGAAGTTGTCGTTCTTCTTGTATTCTAGACCAAGATCCATTGATCCTTTGAGATATCTCAAAATGCGCCTTGCTACTTTCCAATGACAAACTTTGGGTTCCTACATGAACCTGGATAGATAGCTCATTGTAAAGCTGATATCTGGTCTAGTGTAGGTCAGGTAAATGAGACTCCCAATCAGCTACCAATAGAGAGTGGCACTTACCTCAAGAGATGGATCTGAATGAGATAACTACAATATGTTCTCCATGGGTGTAGTAATTGGTGTGCAATCCATCATCCTAAACTTCTCGAGCGTAGTCTTGGTATATTTCATCTGAGAAACAAAAATATGATTCTCTTTCTACCACACTTCCAATCCAAGACAATAGTGCATCAACCCGAGATCGGTCATGTCGAACGATTGATTAAGATCTTTCTTCATTGCATCGATCATCCTCATTAAATTGCCAATGATGACTAGATCGTCGACATAGACAACGAAAATCACAATCTCCCCCCTTGCTTTTGAGGTAAATATTGGGATCGTATGGATTTCTAACAAATCCATGTTGTATGAGATGTTCATCAATCTTGATGTACCATGCCGGGGTTCTGTTTGAGGCCATACAGAGATTTCCTGAGTCTGCATACCTTTTCTTCTTGACCAGGTACTACATATCCCTTAGGTTGAGTCATGTAGACTTCTTCTTGTAAATATCCATTTAGGAAGGCACTTTTTACGTCCATTTGGTGGACTTTCCATCCAAATTGTGTAGCTAGAGAAAAGATCATCTTGATCATTTTGATCTTAGCTATGGGAGCAAATTGTCTCCTCATAGTCAATGCCTTCTTTTTGTGCATACCCCTTTGCTACAAGTCTTGCTTTATACTTGTCCATTGTCCCATCTTCTTTATACTTTGTTTTAAATATCCATCTACATCCAATGGGTTTCTTCCTGGTGGAAGATCGACAAGTTGCCAAGTGTTATTCTTCATCACTGATTGATATTCATAATCCATGGCATATTTCCAAGATTTTGATTTGTAGGGCTTCTGGGACTGTTGAGGGCTCATTCGATTCAATAACTCTACTCATCAAGGAAAAGTTAACTTCTTCTCTTGCTTTTTTGTGAGTACGTGGTCAGGGTGGATGTATCGGTGGAGCATCCATTCTTGCATCTCGTAATGTACTTGTACACCATTTAGGCATACGCTAAACTATTCCCATGGGTCGTGGTTCTATCTGATCAACACCATCATCCCCATCATCACTTTCGTCTTCTGAGGAACACCAGCTTCAATTTTTACAAGTGAAAAATCTACATCTTATGAGTCCAGAGGAGTCTCTGCTTCCTTCTTTTCAAAAAACTCAACATCTCTACTGGTGTAGACTTTTTTGGTCATTGGATCCATCAATATATACCCAAGAGTCTTTTCATTGTACCCAATGAAGATGATATTTTGTGACTTCATGTCCAATTTATTTCTGTTTTGTTTGGGTATGTGCATGCTTGCTTTACACCTGAATACTTTGAGGTGTGCAATAGATGGTTTCCGTTTTGACCATGCTTCTTGTGGTGTTACTCCATCAAGATCAACAATGGGCACTCTATTAAACAAATACAATGTTGTCTTTCGTTGCATCTGCCTAGAATGTCTTTGCAAGTCCAGAATCATCGATCATGCATCTCACCATTTCCATGATAGTACGATTTCTTCTCTCAACAACACCATTTTGTTGTGGTGTGTGTGGATGAGGCATTTGTCGATGAATCCCATGAATTTGTAAGTAGGCTCAACTCATCATTGGTGAATTCCCCCTCGATTTGAGTAGAGAGTTCGATGTGACGACCAATTTCTTTCTCAATTGCTACTTTAAATGTTTTGAAGGTTTCAAACGCTTCACTTTTCTTGCGAAGACGGAAAATCCACATTTTTTTCTAATAGTTGTCAACACAAAGCATGAAGTACTAGAACCCGAATGACTTGGCTGCATCGGACCCATGAAGATCGGTATGAATCAAGTCAATTTTACCATGAGCTCAAAATGTACTCCTCTGGAATGAAGCTCGTGTTGTTTTTCTTTAGGTAGTGAGGACACTTTGTCTGTATCCTTCGAAGAGATGGTAGACCATGTACCATATTACGCCGAGTGAAGTGTTTTGAGATATTTGAAACTTACATGACCAAATATTTGATGCCACAACTATGCTGAGGTGGAGTTCTTAGCCACAAGTGCTTGATCGTCTCTGTGAACAAAATCAAGTTGGAACATGCATCCCACATTGGAGGATTTTGCAATTATTTTTGATCCTCTTGATTTGTCTTGAATCAAAAATGTTTTCTTCCGGATTGACTATTAAAGTCAATTTTTAGGTTGTGGTCTAGGAGTTGACTCGACTAAAAGTAGATTCTTTGTCAACCAGGGACATATAAGACATCGATAGTCTGCATTTGCATGAACCAAGGGGTAGAGAAATGTTCCCAATCCCCCCTTAATGAAATGTATATAAAGAATCATCTCCCAACAAAACATGATATTTCGATGGCGTATACCTCATTGAAATAAACCGATCTCTGTGGCAGTCATGTGTCGAGTGGCCCCCGAATCAACATACCAAACATCACTAGATGATGTGGATGGTTCACTTGATCGAGCGGTGAACAAGAAGTCTTCATTATCGATTTATTCTTGTTGCTCAACAATATTACCTTCTTTGGTGGGGTATTATTTTCTAGTTCCCTTTTCTGCCCTTTATTTTAGTTTGAATGTCCTTTGTTAGATTGTTGTGGAGGTCCAAAGTTTCTTGATGAACCTTTCTTGTAAGTATCATACCAACAATCTTGTAGGTTATGTCCTCTTTTACAGATTGGACATTGCTTCTTCTATTGTCTATCCCCTTGATACTGATTTTGATTTTGGGATTTTTGATAGGAATTAGGTTTTCCTTTACCTTTTCCTTTCCATTTTTGATGTGAAGACAGTGCCTTCTCCTCTTCATCATCCTTATTGTGAATTGCTTCCTCTTGTTGCAGTAGGTTTACCAGTTTTTCAAAACCAACTATCGTATCTAACACATTTAGTGTTGTGACAAAAATGTGCTAAGAAGAGGGAGTGATCTTAGAACAATGGGAAGAGAGCATCATCTGTGACTGGTTCTCTTAGGCTAGAAGTGAAGCCATCAATTATGTAACTCTTCTTAGGAAAGCTTATATTTTTTCATTTTACTTGAATTTCAATGTATGTAACTGACTCTGCAAATTCAGTATAACATTCTTATTCTTGGCCTCATATACTGTGCTCAACTTATCCCATGCTTCTTTGGCTGTTTTGGCATCTCAAATGTGGGGTTGCACATCATTGGACACTCCAAACAAGATGATGAGTTTGGACTTTAATCTGCTTTATCAAACTGCCGTTGTTGTGTTGTATCATTAGTTGATTTGGTCAGAGTACCATTCACAATAGGCCAAATTTATTCAAACTCAAGTTTGTGTCTTGATTTTTGTCTTCCATGTAGCATAGTTGTTTCCTCTGAGTAGTTGTGAATCCGGAAGAAAAATTTGGGGGCATTGGTGCCCATTTTGCAGAGATCACTAATAGGGTTTGGCTCTTATCACTCCAGGTATAAGGTCTCCCAATCTATATACCGTCAATCCAATATACCAAACCTTTCTATATACGCACCCTTCCGATATACCCGGCGAGTACGTGGAAGAAGCTCACCTTTCTATATACTTGGTGAGTACGTGAAAGAGGCGTTACCGTATGTGAAAGAATTCAATACGTGGTACTAAGACAATACTGATGGGGTCTGTGTGATTATTAACACCGGCTCAAAGAAATATCCTCATATGTGCGCATAACTTTGCCATATACTTGGATAATTTCTTAGTCTAGATTTATGTCATGCAATCATTCAAGACGGATGGGGTGGTTCATAGTGTGTGCTTTGTGACCTTATTACTCCCCATCGATTTAAAGGGTCGATGCCCGGATAACGTTGACATGCTGCTATATTAGGTGTTAAGTGCAGTAGTAGTCACGATGGCTTTACCCGTAAGCGCTTCCAGAGGCACCGTATATACCGAATGCTGTGAATGAGATCTAGGATCTCGTGAGTGTTACAAAACCAATTTTTAGCTATTTTTTTATTACAATTCTTCTTATTTCGGCAAAAGTTACAAAAAGTTTTAATTGATTTATGGTAACCTAAAAAATGGTGACTTGGCAAAGGATAGGGCTCCACGTGGCTGCGACTTGAGGTCGATTTAGGGTTTTTCCTTTGTGTAGAAAATGGATCTCACCTTTCTTTATCTCCTTTGATGGCTTTTATGTGCTGCTGCCATGTATTTCTTTCTTTATCCTCCTCTTTGTATTGAAAACAACCATTTTTGCTTTCACGCCCCTTTTTTGCTTTTGTATGATGCTAATGACCACTGATAATGCTTTGCTTGCTGTTTGCTTTAGTTTTCTACATTTTTTTAATGTAAGTCCACTGTATTTTCTTTGTGCAGGTCACAAAGAATTGACTCCATGTTTTTCCTTTGTTTATAGGTGCTACGTGGAGAGTGGAGGTTGGAATGACTTCTTTTATCTATTGCTTTGATTGATTTATTTCATGTAGGTTGCAGGCTGTCTCTTCACTATTTTCTTCTCCATTTTCTTGTATTGTGTAGGTTTGCAGGGTGTGAAGCAGTTTGTTATAGGAACTACCTTGTATGTAAGTGCGTGGAGGTTTATTATAGGTCACAGGTCACTGAGGGAGCCATGGAGGATGGCTTGGACGTGGAACACGCAGAGGATCCTCAACCAAATAACACAACCATTTAAAAAAATAGCTTAAATAGATTGGTCAGAAAGCTCTATTAGGAGCTCGGTCACTCCAAAATTGAAAACAAACAGATAATATTATCTGTACAAAACCCCTGAATGGATTTTTTTATAATGTACATACCTACAGAAAATTTTGCACAGGTTGGGTGTACCAGTGCAAAAAAAAATTTACCTTCCAAACACTGGAAGGAACAAGAGGATGTGAGGAGGTAGGGATGGGGATGGGAGGTTACAGGAGGCTACACAGGCTCTCTGATGCTGCAAACACTTCTCCAAAACTCCTCTATCTTAGCTGCTCTCTCTTTCACTCCTTCACAAGTCTAGATTCTCGCTCTGGTACCAAATGTAGTTTCACAAAACAGGGATGGTAGCCTGTGAAATATATTAATGTAAAATCAACCATTTACACAGGAAGGAGCTGCAATACTTATAGGTATTGTACAGCTGAATACAAACAAGAAACTAAGTTGCATAGGTGCAACCACATTCCAAATTACATAAGCTTCCAATAACATCTAGGAAGCATAAATGAATAATTACAATTATATTGTTAAAACAATATAACTACACCCGTATGCAGACATAAATACAATTAGATGGTTATGAAGGAATATAACCATATAACAACATTATTTAATTAATAACATTAATTAAATAATTTATTATATAATGCATAATTAATTATATTAGGTAAATAATTAACCTAACAAAGTACTAGGTAAGTTGTATGGTCATTTTGTAAAAGTTTTAATTGATACAGGAGAAACATAATGCTTCATTTCTAAAATTTTAGTAGCAAAATTATTTAGAAAAGATAGTTTTATGGAAAACTCATGGATAGTGTAGTATGAAAATAATGCTAGACATAAGGTAGAACAATGCTTGCCTATGACAACATTAGAATTGCCTAAATTTACAACTGAAGTGAATCTTTATGTAGCTCCATTAGGGTTTTGTGATCTAATAATTTGAGTCACTTGAATGTCTAAAAATTAAGTTGTTGTGGATTACATAGAAAAATATGTAAAATGCCTAGATGATGAGCTGAAACTAGCCATCATTCAAGGAATAAAAAGGAGTTTTTCCGTAAGGTAGATTTCATCCATGCAATGAAAAAGGAAAAAAGAAAAGGTTACACCCTCTTTTCTATAAAAATAGAAGATTTAGAGGAAACTAATAAGTCTCTTTTGGCTGATTCGCCACTTTTACAACACTTTAGTGATGTATTTCCAGAGGAGTTACCTGGATTACCATCGAAAAGGGAATTTGAATTCATCAAAATTTATGTCAAAAGTGCCTTATTGCATGAAAAAAACATAGTTAATTGAGTTAAAATCTCAAATGCATGAGCTCATCTCTAAGGGCTTAATAAGACCTAGTGTGTCACCATGGGGTGCACCGGTGATTTTCGTGAAGAAGAAGGATGAAACCCTTTGATTGTGCATAGACTATAGGATGTTGAACAAGGAAACAATTAAGAACAAATATCCTTTGTCACAGATTGACGATATCTTCAATTAGATGAGAGGTGTCATGGTATTTTCTAAAATAGATCTAAGGTTGGGATATCATCAATTGAGAATTAAAGAGGAAGACATTCACAAAATGACGTTCAGAACACGCTACAAACATTATGAGTTCATGGTTCTACCATTCAAACTCACTAATGCTTTGGCAACATTTATGAACCTAATGAACAATATCTTCCACCAGTATCTTGATAAGTTTTTACTTGTGTTCCTAGATGATATACTCATCTACTCCAAGAATGAACAAGAGCACAATGCACATTTGGAAATCATGTTGGAGATTTTGAGATGGAACAAGCTTTATGGAAATTTGGTTAAGTGTGATCAGAAGGAGATACAATATCTTGGTCATGTAATTAATGAGAATGGAATCTTCATGGACCCTGCAAAGATAAGAGCCATTGTAGAGTGGCCAACACCAAAGGATGTGCACGAGGTAAGAAGCTTCATGGGTTTGGTGGGGTATTACTGCAAATTCGTGAAGGAATTTTTAAGATTGGTAGGTCCAATAACATCACTTCAGAAGAAGGAAAAAAAGTTTGTGTGGACTAATAAATGTGAGAAAACATTTAATCTATTGAAGGAGCATTTGAAAATTGCTCTAGTGCTAACCATTCCTGATCTAAACAGAAATTTTACAATTGTTACTAATGCATCCAGGGAAGGATTAGGAGGGTTTTGCTCTAGGATGAACATGTTGTGGCATATGAGGGAAGAAAATAAAATTTCATGAGTATAATTATGCCCCTCATGATTTGGAATTGGCTGCAATAGTTCATTCTTTATAGGTTTGGAGGCACTATTTGATGGGAAAACCATTTGAATTAAAAACCAACCACTTGGGGCTGAATTATATCTTCACACAACCCAATTTAAATGCATGATAGAAAATGCGGTTTGAATTTTTGTGCAATACAACTTTGATATCAATTCTATCAAAGATAAAAGAAAATAGGTAATAGATGCCTTGAGCCATAGGAAGTACTTAACAATAGTTGTTATAAATTTATGAATAAAATTCAAGGAAGAAGTCATGAAGGAGTCACCTACAGATCCGTACTATTTACAAGTACATGGAAGCTCTAGAAGATGATCCTAAGGATAAGAGGTATGCTAGTTTTAGTTTTGACAACGATAAAATTATATGTTTTGAAAACAAAATTTATTTTTGGAAGGAAAGAACTCAGAATGAAAAGTGAAAGTGTTCCATGATAGTTCATGATACACCATATTTTGGTCATCTAGGAATAATGAAAATGAAAATAGACATAAAACAAATATTTCTAGAAAGGAATGAAAAAGAGCATCACAACTTATGTTTCGAGTTGTTTAGAATGTCAAAGGGTAAAAGTGAAGCACATGCACCCTACTTGGATTGTTATACCGCATAACATTCCACACCACAAATGGAAAGTCATTAGCATGGAATTTGTCCAAGGGCTGCCCTTGACTAAAAACCGACATGATATGATCTTGGTAGTAGTGGACAAGTTGACAAAGGTAGCTCACTTTATACCTGGGAACCTTACTGATGATTCCCTAGTTCTTGCTAAAAGGTTTGTGCATGAGATCTTTTGATTGCATGGTGTTCAAAAATAATCATTAGATAGAGATCTAAGGATGACATCTCATTTTTGGAAAACATTAAATATGGTTTGGGCACTAAACTAAATTTTAGTTCAGCTTATCATCCAAAAATAGATGGTCAAACTAAGCGTGTTAACCAAGTGTTGGAAGATATTCTTCGCATGTACTGCATGGATCAACAATACAGGTGGGAAGAATACTTGCCACTAGTTGATTTTGCATACAATAAATCATATATTCACTAAAAATGGCACCATTTAAAGCATTATAGGAAGAAAATGTTGAACACATGTAAGTTGGGATAATGTAGAGGATAGAGAAGTGGTTGGGCTGAAAATGCTAACTGAAATGGCAAAGCAAGTTAAGAAAATCTAGGAGAGCACTTGAAAGAGGCAAAATACATAGATGATAGGAAAAAGAGTTATGAGATCTTTTCATAGGAAAGAAAGAATATTTGAAAAGGGGACAAGGTTTTTCTATGAGTAAAGCCAAAAAAATAGTTCAATAATGTTTGGGAAGGCTACCAAGATTTCCCACGCTATGTTGGACCATTCAAAGTTCTATAAGTTCTTAGTTTGGTTGCATACTAACTAGCATTGCCTCCTTCACTATCAAATATACATGATGTTTTCCATGTTTCATTATTAAAGAAGTATGTTTTAGATTTATCGCATGTACTTAATTGGGACTCACTGTAGGTTCTGGAACCTAGAATCATCACCGTGGAGCCCATTAGAGTGTTGGAAACACGTAAGTTTCTTGAGAAATAGAGAAATTTCTCAATGCAAGGTCAATGGGACTAATATTCTGAGGACAATGCAACTTGGGAGAATATGGATGAATTTAAAACTATTTTTCCACATTTATTCGTTTAGAAACTTGTGATGAAATTATATTATTTGCAAAAATACTAGTTATTACTTTTTGACAGTTGGAAAATTCTGGTTTATTAGTGGTGAGGCTAGTAAAAATTTGATACTTTACATATTAATAAGGCTATTTTAGCCATGTTGTTACTTTTAAAAGTTTTGATTATGGAATTTGGGATACTAAATGAAGGATTTATTTAGTAAAAATTTCAGCAACACTATTATTATTTTTATGTGAAAATAATAATTAATTCATCAGGGATGATGAATCATTTTAGCGGGGAGGAATGTAACATCCCACTAATTAATCTTTTTATTCGACATTTAATTATTCAAATAATTATGAATAATGGGAAAATGAATGTTTATTTGGATAATTAAGTATTATTTTTTTGGATGATGGTAATTAGTCATCTAAGTACTTAATTAAAGATTAAGTACTTAGATAACTAATACATGACCTTTATTATTATTAAATGCAATTTGATTTTAATTAGTACTATGTAAGTCTTGTTTAGATTTTGTGTTGGGTGTCAAGTCGATTAGGATGACACCATCCTTAATCGATATGGTCATTCGCACAACGTTGATGTTGTGTTTACCCATATGGACTAAGGATGATGTCACTCCTAAGTCAACTTTCACATTTTCGTCATTTTAACAAGGCTTAGGAGTTAGTGTACATTACGTATTGGTATTTTTTTATCATGACATAAATTGTTTTGGAGTTGGAATTTTATGTTAAAAAAATAACCTTAAATAACATGGTAAATGGATATGGTAACATTAATGTTATGATATTATTTTTAAATAATAAATGGATGGGGCCATATGGCCACACCCCCATCGAATGGTTTAGCTTATGTGTTAATTGGAATTGAATTAAATTCAAAATGGTAAATGAATACCATAGGGTGCATGGATAAACATTAGTTTGGATTGATTGTTATTTGACTCAAATTAAAATTGGTGTTGAACACCATATAGGCATGGATAAAGGTTTAATGATTAATATCTCCACTTTTGTGGGAAACTCATGTAGAGGGGTAGATTGAAATTATTGAATGAATATTCAATTTTGAATAAAGTGAATCCCCTTCCATGTTGGCTTGGAATTCATTCACCATCCACTTGGTAGATGTTAGGTAGAAGAAGTAAATGCATGCAGTCTTTGGGAAACATGGAGGAAAGGGGGGAAAAGCTAGAGTTTGGTTTTGCATTTCATTCGACTTTAGTTTGAGCTCCAGTCATGGAGACATTTTGCCAAAATTTTTTTGCATGTGTGTAGAAATCGATTTTTATGAATAACCCTCTATTTATTATGAGGAATGCAATGTGGAGGGGTTGGTTGTTTTTGGAGAGTTGGAACTTTTGCACTCAAGGGAAAATCAATAAGGGTTTTGAGAGAGAAAACTGGAAAGCTAAATCAAAAGGCACCCAAATTGTTTTAGGAAAGGGGATTACTCTTCTTGCTTCTTGATAGTTTTTGATTGATAAATAGATTGTTATCTTTTTGTGTGGTTTTTCATTATGAATGGTTATTTGGAAAATATTTTGTGAACGAATTGTGAATCTTTGTGGGTTTTCAAATATGGGTTCTTCAATGAAAACGTATGGCTGATTTTCTTTAGTAAATATTGTGAGTATTTTTTGCTTAGATATGGGTTTGAATAAAGTGTTGTTTAAAATTATCTATGAGATCTTATTGGCGTTGAACTTGTGATATTCCACTAAAATCGATTGGCTATTCTTTTTCTCCCTTTCCTATTGTGTTGTTCTTGGTTTATTAAAAAAGGTATTCTTGTTGCCTTGCCACTTCCTTTGAATAAATGAATGATTCAATGATTTTTATGAGTATTTGTGAAAATGTACGGCTATAGGATTTATGTAATTTAAAAGGTGAAGTTTTGTGGGTTTTCAAACTTGTATACTTGCTAGAAATTTGTATGGCTATTGGGTTTGGAATATATCCTGAAAAATACTTGTGGGTTTTCGTATTTGAGTTCATTTTATAAAAATATATGGTTGTACCTAGTGTTTAAACTATATGGAATGATTTTCCGTAACGTGGGGTTGAATAAAAAGTTGAATAAATACGTTTGGAGGAATTTCAAACTTGTTTTATTTAAGTAAAAATGTATGGCAATGTTTTTCTTGTTTGTGATCTTAAGTGGATGATTGATTGATGATGTGGGTTTGGTTAGATAGTAGAGTAAATTTTTGAGGGAATTGTTGTAATCTGATGTTCTTGGGTAAATGAAATTTAACCCTTAGGGGTATCTATGGATGTTTTTACGTGCATTCCTTATTTAATAGGGTTCCTAAGATAAATTTTCATTAAGGATTTTATTTGATTATGATTTGGATTTATTTATTTTTAATCTAATGGGTTTTATCCCTTGACATTCGGATTTTATGGTAGGTGTTTAGTTCTTGAATAAAAGAAAATTAGTGGAATTGGTTGTTTCATTTTGTGATATGAAATAGTAAAGGATACTATATACACAAAAAGAAATAGAATCTGTAGTTCTTGCATATTGTATATATGTTTAATCCTTTTTGCAAGGACATTTGGAAAATGATAATAAAATAAAATAAAAGTTGATGGTTCAGTTGGGTAAGTTTATTTCTTGTCTTTTTTTTTTTATTTATCCCAAGATCCTCGTGACTTGGAGGGTTGGATCATTTGATCCATACCTTTTCATTTTAATGCATTTATTTCATTATTTGATTTAAATTAGTTAAAAATGCTTTTGGAAAATTTTAAAAGTGGAAAATACAAGGGGAAACTTTGGCAAAATTTTGTTAGAATTCTATACTTAGTCATTTTATGGATTAAAATTAATAGATGATTTTATGGCATTAGAATTAATCTGCAATAATGTTGGATGAAAAATAGATGTAATTTTCCTTGAATGTTAGTTAACTTAAATTCATTGATTGGTTTGATTCATGTGTGTGCAAAGATAGTGGTTCCGAAATAGATCGGGATCCCAAATCCTCCACCAATCACATGGTTTGTGATTGAAGAAGTAGGAGGTTTTGTATGCAAAGTGATCCTTCGAGAATGCTTCACATATATACCCCATGCTTCTTCCATCACCAAGTTATGGGATTGTTGGATGATTCTAGCTCCTATATCATTATGGAAGCATTACCATTGCAATGTTAGTTTAATTAAAGTTATGATGACTAATCTACTTTATTTTTCAAAAACATAGTTAGGTGAGTAGATTAACTTCTTGAATTTCTTTGAATTGACACCCCAAAACAAAACAGTGATTCCAAGTTTTGTGATGATGCATGGACATTTTATCACCGACTTGTGAAGAATGACGTTAGATTTATGATTTTTTATACGGATCTTTGATTCATTGTACTTGTAATTATGGTTATAGAAACTTTTCTTGGACAAGATGTCCTTTGTACTAGTCCATTTATGGACAAGACTTAGTAATATATAAATATGTTGGCTGATTTCTATATGTCTAAATACATTGTCACATGTTATGGGTATTGGTAACTATATGGTATATTTGATAAAGTTAAGGTTTCCTATTTATATATCTTATGCTTATAATAGGTATGGTTTATGATAATAAAGATACACATCAACTCTTTGACTCTCTAATGTAATGATAAAGAATTTGTTATGGGTAAAGGAAAAGAATACTAAGTGAGTTAGAAAGTTGTAATTGGAAGGGCAAAATACATGATGATAGTATTAACTTTTAAAAGATTAAAATCTGATTTGGGTGATATATTGGACCAACCTATAGTGTTGATCATTATGTAAATATTGAGAGTAATCTAGTCAAAGATTAAAAAAACTAGTTCAATGTTAAGTATCAACTTTAAAAGGAATAAAATCTGATTTTAGAGTCATGTTGGTTCAAATGAAGAAAAGGGTGTATATGCAATAAGTAATTAAATGATATTAATCTATTCAAAGATTCAAGAGACTTGTTCAAATGTTAGATGATGGAATCTAAAAATAAGTATGATAAACTCATCATGTAAGTTAGTTAATACCTTGCAAGATGTAAAGGTTAACTAAATGAACTCACCATCCTTCGTAAGGAAAAAGAAGGGAATTTGAAGTTGATGTTATCTCTAGCTTAAATCAAGATGTGGGATATAGTTCTAAAAAAGTATAATCATGACTTTGATGAATCGTTAAAGATTCAAGATAATTTAAGTATGATACTTTAAGGTTAATTAGACCTAGTAGAATCTTATCTAAGATCTTAACACACTTTTTCTATTAAAATGGTTAGTATGTATGGATAGGGCAGCAAAGAGATAATCACTTCATGTACTTATCCATCTATCCAAAGTAATTAAATGCATAAACTTTAATTCGAAAAGTAGTTGGATAAACCATGAAGGCTATGACCCTTACCGGAACTGCATAATCAATGCACGTTGTAGGCTACCTATGAGTAGCCCATAGGTTTCTTAATGTGGTAACATATTAAGTAGTGGATTGGCCTCCCGTAGGTAACCAATAGTGAGCATTGGGGTTCTTGAACTTACATAGTTGAACTTGTTAGGAATTTAGTAAGTTTTAATAGGTTCACCTACATAAGTTTAATGAATCTAGATAATTGTGATGAGATGTTTGTGAGGTGATGGGAAGACAAGTTTAGATGCTATGTGCAATCATCTAAACTAAGTGTACATAGTACAACTAAGAAACTTTGGCCAAAGTAATGTGCTTGTTGGGTACATTATCTAATCATCATGATTCCTCAAATCCCAAAGTGTAGGATACAAGATGGATTTTACTAAATAAACTCTAGGTAGACACTAGAGGATCAGTCACAAGTTCTCACTACCACAGTGTGGTAAAACCAAGCGAGGCTAAGTATGAACATTCAAATGAATGTTAAGGGTGATTGTGGAGATCAGGGATAATTAACCCTTATAGCTGCACAAGGTTTATCACTATGTTATAGGATGGATTAAATTATTAAGACATGTTGCATAAACTAGCTTTAGCTAGTTACCTAATTTAATTATGCAGAGGAATGTCTAAATTTTTGTTAATTTAATATGACTTGCTGCATTAACTAGCTGTAGCTAGTTATCTGATTTACATATGTAGAGGAATGTCTATATGTTGTTAGAAGAAAAACAATTCCTACTAATTTGGGTGTCAAATTTTAGGTTGTTATATACACTAGGGCACCTACGAGAAGGACAATAATGCCCATGTCTAGGAAGAAGAATCATCACACACTCACGCAAAAGAAAATGAGATGACTAATCACTTTTTCACTTTACTATTTATAGTTACTTTTCATTACCCACTCTAATATGGTCATTGTTTCGTGATCATTTTATCAACTAATCACACACAACATGATTTTCATCATATCTCGAGTGTTTTTACTATGATTTCTATCCCATTTGTGAATTATCTTTCAAGATTCCTCCTACCATCACATTTTACACATGACACACACACATATTATTTCTCCTTGATGTTGTATTTTGATCAATCTACATGTGTTTTTTTGATATTCATCATACATTTTATATTACATGCTTACTTTTGGATCATCGTTTGTTCTCATCATCACTTCCCTTTTTCCGAAGGGGTAATATAATTGGTGTCATCCTATAATTCCCATTACACCACTATGGTATTGTTATACACTTTTAATTTTTCATTTATGAAAACTTAATAATACACCATGTGACATTTCATCACTTTTCCCCTAATGTGAGTGAGGAGTGTGGTTGGGTGGTAAATAGTAGTGGTTTACGTGAACACCCCCTTCACGTGAACCATGTTCGTGTGAAGTGACACATAGGTTATTATTTTTCCACGTGTGGCATTGAATGTGGTTCACGAATGGGGTGTTCGCGTGAACACCCCTATTTATATATTGGAGGCATTGCGGAGGAATTCACTTTCCTCCGCCCACCTCCTTCATGCGAAGTTTACACCAGACCGAGCCCACCGACAATTGTTGAACGATCCCACTGAATAGTTGTTGAATGAGCCGATGGAGGAGACTAGCATGGCCACAAGCGACAGACCATTGCCCAACAAGCACAGACCAGACCGAGCCCACAAGCACCCACCATGCCCAATGAGCCCACTAGCATGGCCACCGATGACCAACGAGGCCATTGATGAGCACCAAGTATGAATTAAGTTGTTTTTTTGGTGAAAATGGAGGATCCCATGGATTTGGGCATAAAATAAATGAAACCCTAGCTCCTTTTTGCAAAACCCTAGTAAATTTGAGATGTTTTTTGTGTAATCATTTTTAACAGAGCTCTATTTCATTTTTTTCTTTGATCTACCTCTACATTGAAACCCTAGCTCATTTTTTGCAAAACCCCATTTAAAATCTCTTCTATCATGACCAGGCTTCACAAATTTTGGTGTTCAGTGTCAATGCATGGTAATAATGGTGTTATGAAAATTGTAATGATATATTAAATTTAAAATTTACCTTTATAGTAATAATGGTTTCATAATTGTGAAAGGTATGTAATGATATATTAAATTTAAAATTTACCTTCTATAGTTCATAATGGTGCTGTGAAAACTATAATGATATATTAAATTTAAAATTTACTCATGTTCATAATGGTTTGTGATGAAATGGTGTGTAGCATTATGATATATTAAATTTAAAATTTATAACTTTAGAATGTAAATTTCATAAATAAAAAATATGATATATATTAAATTTAAAATTTAAAGTTCATAATGGTATGTGAAAACATCCTTTGTATTATAATGATATATTAAATTTAAACTTTTTAGAATTTTTTTATGTTTTATTTTTGTAAATGTAATTTTGAAAACTTAATTTGTAATGATATATTAAATTTAAAATTTACCTATATTTGTTATATAAATTGGTGAAAATGTAATTTTTTTAAGAATATATATAAATTATGAAATTAGATGCAAAGTTGTGAACCATACTCGAAAAGGAACATAATATATGTATTTACAAAGTGGTGTATAAATTTTAAGAATTTAAGATTTATATAAGAATGTGAAAGATACTAGAAAAAAAAGAAATATAGTGTTTCATTGAATTTAAGATTTATATAAGAATCAAGATCCCTAGGGAAAAAGAAAAATCTAGTGGACAACCCTATTTAACGTATAAAATGGACTATTGTGATTGGGTATATGAAATTATAAATGTTGAATGATAGATACATCATGGTGCTATGAGATTTAAGACATGAAGAAGAGAACAATAAACACTGCTCTAGAGCTATAAATCACAAAAGTTTTATTATGTAATGGTTTTGTATAACATTCAAGAGGGTGGATGTGCTAGAACTTAAACTCCATTGTACTTCTTATTCCACAAATAGTCTTCATCGAAGAATGGAAGAATACATTAATCTATAAGCGTAGTGAGAAGTATTGATTGGACTATTACAATGATGGGTAACAACCGCTTAGTGTGGTCCTTTAGATGTTGGTGAAGATGACACATGGTGTGTAGCATTATTCACAAGTGCAATCATATTCAAATCCTCCGGATTAATCTCCTTGAGGAGTGACGAAAGATGTGAGAAGTTGTTGGCAACTTGTTTTTTTGTAAACCATTTTCCATGGGAAGGAACTTGACTTGCTTTGATGATATGGAACTTGAATTGCTTTGATGATATCCAAACTGATCTTATATTCCCAATAATCATATTTATACGTTGCAACTGCACAAAAAATTGAAAATCTAGTTTTTATTTCAGTGAATTTCCTCACGGGAGACATATTTTTTGTGTATCTTTAGGTGATTGCGTTCTCCTTACACTGTGATTCCATCCTTCATGTATTTTTTCTCGCATCAGACTTAATTTGACCTTCCAAACTTTACATAAAAAAGTTTTCAAATTTTCTCTCATGTTTTTAATTTTTTAGAAAGCGTATATTAGATAAACCTAATTGTGTTTACTTCCTTATTTTCACAACTTTCATTGGCGATCTATTAATTACCATTTTTATTTTGTTTGCAAAGATAAATCCATAATATGAAAGATGTTGAAACATTAGAATGATATGGAGCATATTGCCTTTCGACTTTGGAAGAGAAGTCTTTGAAAGCCTTGATCAAAATTATTATTATTTTTATTCCATATTGCCACACTATTTCTGTAGAATAATGTGTAGAATAATGGTCTTGTGAAAATTGTAATGTCTCTGTAATGATATATTAAATTTAAAATATACCAAGTTCTATAGAATAATGGTGTTGTGAAGACTGTAATTTCTGCTGTGAAGACTGTAATTTCTGTTGTAATTTGGTTCTACTAGATGAAGATAAGTATATGGATTCTTGTTTAGCCACACTCAAGATCCTATTCAAAAACCATCTCAAGGTTTTCAAACACCATGAGCTAAATGATGTTAGTGTGTTCCTAAGGTACACCAAGAACTTCCACAAGTGTCATATTAAACTTTGTGACCTTTTTCTCTTGTAGGAAAATCATATAGATAATAAAAATATCGAAGGTTATAAGTTTAGAAAAAACTAACAAGGAACCTACTTATTCATCGAGGACTCTAAAAATGGGTATTTTCACCTATGTACACTTGAAAGTGAGGAATTTTGTGAGTTTATAAACTCTCTCCACCTAAAATGTTACTAAATCTATTTTGATGTTTTACATTTCCCTTCATTTTTTCATTTTGCATTCTGTAAAATTTTCATTATATCGTCTCTTCATGCATATAAAGTTATTTCAATTTGAGATCCATTTTAATAATATAAAAATGTGTATTAATCCATTTAAATACTTCTCAATGTTCATTACTATATATTCTTCACTAAAATTTTATAAATTTAATCACAATGAAGCTTTTGCATTTGGTCATTTAGTGTCACAATCTCTTATGAAACTTTCCAAAGATATTTGGTCTTGTGGATCGCTCAAATGCAAGTTATGTATAAGTGGGTTTTGCAAGGATGTGGAAAAAATCTTCAAACAAATTAAGCACTTTAGAACACTCTCAAACTATCATGGATGTGTTTGTTTAGTATAGGATGTAGACCACCTCGATAGATAGAGGAGATATCCTTTTGATTCATGGTCCTTCTACGTGTGTAGATTACCCCCACTATATTTATCACCACTCATATCCATGCATGTGTTTAATTCCTCCCTTAATAGCTTGTCACCATACATAATTTCTTATTTTCATTATTTTAGATGGTGTTAAATTAGATGTATATACATGGATTAAAAGAATGCTAAATTGTGTTAACCCTAAGTATTAATAAATGAAATTTCTAGTGTAAATTTATGTCATGAACATTTACCCCTTTTCATTTCAACAACCAACCAAAAACACTTTATATAAGATATAAAATGAAATGGAACTTGAATGTATGTTCATGGCTTGGCCATGAAGCCATGTGAAAAAGGTTTTTAAGAAACATAGTATTAAATACCTTAAAACATCTTTTAAAAAGGTTATAAACTCATTCTAGAATTAATGAATACCAACCATTTATGACCTTTATGTTTGTAGTATTATGACTCAAACATGTTCCTTAGTGTTAAGAGATATCAAAACAACATTTATAATTAATGTGTGGCAAAGAACACCAAATGAGTGTTGGAATCTTAGTAGCAATAATGGGAATGTCCCAAAGGTGTGGGATGTTGGATCCCTTGGGGAAAACCTCCAAAGAAAGTTATCTCTTATCCTAACTACTACCATGTCACTACCTTGTGTTATCTAAATGAAGTTGGTTATATTCTAGATGGTCAAGATTTATAGAAGATGGATGGGAGCTAGGATTTACTCATTTTATTTCCTTTTGTATAGAAAATATTTCCATTACCCTCTCTCCCTAGTTGTTTAATTTTTTTGTTTAAATTTATAGGACTATTATTACATTTGATGATAATGTTAGTTCAATTGTACTTTATATTCGATTATTTGTTAATAAGAAACCTATTTATAATGTCTGGTTTATAGTGGTACTAGGAAAAAATGTGTACAATTACATTGCTTAGGAAATTTTTTTCATTAAAAGTACTATTAATTGAATTTTACTTTTTTTTTAAGTCATGGCTTCTTCCGCTCCTAATTTGTTTGAGAGGACCGATTTAGAGATTGCAAAATTGCAATCTATTCTCAGAATCCAACTACAGTTGGGAAGTATAAAGCCCATTGTGAAAAAATATTGGTTGATCTTCGTAGAATAGAGACAAGTTTGAAAACATATAACCCATTTGATTTTGAGTCAATAAAAAAATTTATGGATTCATTAAAATCAAGTGTCTCAGGAGATGTAGGTTATAATGAGATTACATTACGACTTTCCGATAAGGAAGTCGTTAAGAGGTCTTGTTGGAGTTTTTATGTAGACAAACGGAAAGTAAGGGCATATTATGTAAACAAATGTTCATGTCCCCTATGTGCCCCTTTGATTTATCCTAGATTTGTGGCCTCTCAAGGCCAATTTCGAATAATGACCAATTACCATTATACTTCATAATGATGCTACATGTTGAGGTTCACCTAAACCTAAAGGTGAACTATTTAGACATCCCTAGTTATTTGGGGTAGGGCGTGGCGTCGTATTAGCCATAGGGAGGCATATAGAAAGGAGGGAGCTCCTGTAGTTGTTGACACATGGCAACTTGTACCAAGGCCACAACCATTCTTATAGGATTTTAGGATGTCACAACACCTGTCGTTATGACTACACATGAGGCTGCTATCGAGGGTCTTGCTGGCATTGCTCACGAGACCCAATTGATCTCTTTTGACCATGTGGGTTAGTACCTTCGAGAGATGCGATACTAGTAGTGGAGGTGCTAGTAGTAGCAGTGATGCATGCAATGAGGTATATGCTCGTGCATCTTTGATTTCCCAGATGACTTTGAGGTGGTTATAGATCCCACTCTAGACACGTCGGCTAGGATGCATCATGGTTTTGACTTTTTTGCATGCATATGAGGTGATTTCATGGCATTGCAACATTCCACTATCGGGAGTTTTAGATTTTATAGAGCAGAGTGGTAGTGTATCTTCTAGTCAGGGTACTAATGCCACTGCTACAGTTAGACTTCCTGTTGTTGGGATCATCACACCTGATGTTCAACACATTTCTGTTCCAGTGTGTGAAAATTAAACCTTTAATATAATTAAAATTTATTTTATTTCATCATTACTTTACAATTTATTAATATTAAAATTAAACATGTACTTGTGTGTTTAGGCTTCTGCTCCAGTGTGTGGAGCTTCACAGCCCACACCATCTACCCATGTGACATACACATAACTCTTGACTGAGCACAACATGGATCTTGATGTTCGGCCTGAGTCAGCTTGGCTCACTTGGTGACATATTTGTTGGTGTTGAGGTCATGGGTGGCAATCCCATAGATTTGGAGACGCGTTCCGCAGAGGTATAGATACATGTGTTTTAATAGAATTAATATTTAATCTAAATTGAAATGTTAGAAATTAATGAACTTTATTCAAAAAATTATTTATCAACTTCTTACATTTTATTTATTTTGTTTCACAGGGATCTACGGGACAAGAGATCTACACATAGCGTAGATACTCCCAACATCCACCCAGGGACAGATATTGAGGTAATCAATTGTACATATCTATTATACGATGTATTGAATTAATCAATAAATTGTTGTAGAATTTTGGTTATAAATTTTAATATATGGTACATGTTATATATAGTTTATGATGTGTATATTCCTTTTTTAACATGCAGGGTGCAAGCAGAGCGTAGTGAGGGAGGGTTTGCACTCACCCTAGTGCACGGAGGAGACTTCAGTGATATTTTATAGATTTTAGACATGATTTTAGAGATTTTAGACATGTATATACTCATTAGACATGATTTTAGATATTTTAGACATGTATATATACTCATACTCATTCTAGACATGATTATTATATTTTGATATATGTCTTAGACACATGTATTATTATTATATTTTTATGAGTTCCAGTGTATATTTACAATTATGGATGTGAATATAAGACACCCCCTTATCTTTCATTTTTGTATCTTGATGATATCATAATAGGTATAATGATAGATAAGATATTAAATACCCTTCATTTTTGTGATATAACATTGTAAACTTCGTTAAATTTCTATATTGAATCATTTGATGCTTAGGTAATTTAGTAATACTTTATGTTACATTAAACATTCCATGGCTTAGTGAATGCTTCTTTACTTATGCACTTGTCAAATCTTTTCAAAGTGTTGTTAGTATTAAACTATCTCTCTAAAACTAAAAATGAAGTAAAAATGCTTTGTACTATTTTAATGTAATTGTAACTAAAAATGCTTGTGGTGGACTTCAATCAATAACCACAAATACATGATTGGATTATAAGTGGGTTACTCCCCTATTGATAAGAAATGTGAGAGAAGGGTAACTTATAAGGCATTACATTCCCCAAAATCTTTGCCAATGGAGAAAGAGGCTAAACAGTGAGAAGCCCAATGCAATGGATTTCATTGCAATTCCTCCCCCATACTAAAAATGCTTTAAGGAACTTGTGTGCTAAGTGGGTCACCTTTCCTTGTGATTATGACCAAGGTTTAGTCATCTTGAGATGACTAAAACCCACACAAGTCAAATCCATCAAAATATAAAAATCTTTTAAGTTGCTCGACTGAAAGTTGTGAAACTTGCTTCTTTACTTATGCACTTGTCAAATCTTTTCAAAGTGTTGTTAGTATTAAACTATCTCTCTAAAACTAAAAATGAAGTAAAAATGCTTTGTACTATTTTAATGTAATTGTAACTAAAAATGCTTGTGGTGGACTTCAATCAATAACCACAAATACATGATTGGATTATAAGTGGGTTACTCCCCTATTGATAAGAAATGTGAGAGAAGGGTAACTTACAAGGCATTACATTCCCAAAAGCTTTTCCAATGGAGAAAGAGGCTAAACAAAGTGAGAAGCCCAATGCAATGGATTTCATTCACAATTCCTCCCCCATACTAACAAATCTTTAAGGCACTTGTGTGCTAAGTGGGTCACCTTTCCTTGTGATTATGACCAAGGTTTAGTCATCTTGAGATGACTAAAACCCACACAAGTCAAATCCATCAAAATATAAAAATATTTTAAGTTGCTCGACCGAAAGTTGTGAAACTTGCTTCTTTACTTATACACTTGTCAAATCTTTTCAAAGTGTTGTTAGTATTAAACTATCTCTCTAAAACTAAAAATGAAGTAAAAATGCTTTGTACTATTTTAATGTAATTATAACTAAAAATGCTTGTGGTGGACTTCAATCAATAACCACAAATACATGATTGGATTATAAGTGGGTTACTCCCTATTGATAAGAAATGTGAGAGAAGGGTAACTTACATAAGGCATTACATTCCCAAAAAATCTTTGCCAATGAGAAAGAGGCTAAAAGAGAAGCCCAAAATGGATTTCAATAATTCCTCCACCCATATAACAAATGATTTCTTGTGTTTAAGTGGGTCACCTTTCCTTGTGATTATGAATAAGTCTTCATCTTGCATTTGTAATATGTTCACTCACATTTCTCCACCATGACCAAGGTTTGGTACTTTTTTTTAGGACACTCTAAAAATGGTAAATCTTGATGTTCTTTAATGTAATGAATAAGTCTTCATGCATTTTCCTTTATATGTTCACTCATTTTGTAATATCACTCATTCATTTTTTCAAATGGTAACCTTGAGTCATAATATCTTTCAATACCTTGAGTCATGTAGTTCTTAATTGTCTATATCAAAATTTAATTGTCTATCATTTTTCTCACATGAAATTTTAAATGATTCAAGTTAGATTTATTGACACTAAGAACTTGTTTCAAATTGTTATAAAAGATGTTGGAAAACATATTTTATGTATGAACCCATTAATGAACCCATCCTTATGTATGAACCCATTAATGTATAAACATATTTTAACATCATTAATGAACTCATCCTTAATATCATAGCAAGAAAGTTGTCAAATATGTATGCCAAATGAAAAATAAAATAGATAAAATATTTTATTCCTAGAAGACATGAATATATAATATTCTAGGTCCTTCTATATAATACCAAGTGGCTCTTGCTCGTTGTTCAATGACCTGTAAAAAATTTTTTCATGGTCTTCTACATCTAGTCTCCATTTTTGTGTTGACCACTTTTAGTCTTCACCTGATGCAATTGTAACCCTGTAGCAATTATGTGATGGGTGTAATGATACACCTTTTTTTGGTTTATAATCAACAAAGTGAATCCCACTTTGGAGGGCTTTCACTTGTTGTAAGTATGTTCCTTGCACTACAACCGAGCTAGTATAAAATGTTGTCTCCTCACTTGTTATTTCACATGTTAGCTTTGTTCTCTCTTTTGTGCAATGCAACAAGTAGTACTCCACTTTCTCAATATTGTCTTCTTCAAAATGACTGCAAATACATCACCTACAACAAAATGCAAAGAAACATTCAATGATCCATGTATACTATAAATTATACATATATATTTAATTATCAAATTATATAATCCTTTTAAATAAAACATACCTTGTTTAACCAGTCTAGATATGTGGTCATAATCAGTTGAAATTAATGGCACATCTTCAAAACTATCATCATGATCTGATCCATATGTGTCATCCAAAACTAAAGGAACTTGCTTCCACTCACCTACATACCCATGTTTTTACTATTGCACTCTGAATATGATTTGTTCATGCATTCATAACAAAAACAAGAATAATCTCTTGTACAGATTGTCCAGTTATTACTATCCATAGTCATCAAAGAGTGCAAAGACCTAGAATTAGGAATCCTTTCACATCCATACTTTGTCCTTTGATCAATACCTTCAATTAATCATGCTCAAAAGATCAATAAAGTTTAAAACAAACATCAAAATTAGAATAAATTTTTTTAAAAGTTTGTAACTTGTAGAACTTAATAAATCACATCAAGATCTACAGATCTATGTTTTAAATGTGCATGTACTGTTATCTCCCAAAACACTCTGTGTGGGGTTGAAGCTGTGGGGTTGAAGTGTGATGTTGAAGTGTGAGGTTGAAACTGAACTACAAAATGTTTCTTACACCATTCAACAATGGTGTGGGCATCAATCAATCGATCTCCCTCATAATCAAAGCTTTGTTTCTTTAGAGCATGTTTGATGCATGCACCCACACCATCGTGTTCTCCCTTCCCATGACCACTCTAAAAAAACTCCATAAATGAGGTATTTTGTGATGATGATGATAACGACTGAGTGCAAAGAAAGGGCGAGAGGATTTGAATTGTGATGTGTAACCATCGACCAAACAAAATGTTGATCTATTTGTACTCCTCGTTGATGAAGATATTGAAAGAACAAACCAAAACAATGTTGCACAAAGTGGGTATCATGTTCCTTTTCATCACTTATATAGAAGTGATACTCCTTCTTGATCATTCGCTTCACATATGTACTTTCAACCCCATCCAAATCCAATTGTGCATGCCTATAAAATACTTGAACCATGATAGTAACCTAGTCAGTATGATAATATTGTGTCTGAATTTCTTTTTGATGAGAAAATGAGTAATTCTCAGCAAAATCAACCATGGAACAATATGGAACCAATAGGGAATGTGTCTCTATTAGTCTTGAATTGTGTAGCTTGCCACTTTGCATAGTGAGAATGTTTGATGTACGGACTAATTAAACTTTGGAAACTTTGCATGAATGTAGCAATGGGGATTTCCTCTTCTACCAAATCAACCTAGTTGCATATTTTCCAAGCCTTGTTGAATATTTTATGTATTTGAACCTACAAAATCAATACATAATGGAAAAATTGTCATATTCATTTGTAGTAAACATAAAAATCAAAATAAAATATGTACATCCAAATTGTCCAAATGTAATCACCTCTTGCAAGCCACCATTTGAACTGTGTCCAAATCTTCATTTGTTTCTGGAAATAATTTCAAGTCCCCACACTAACTTGTCACATGATCATGACACCTTTGATGCAAGTCATCAATGATCGACACCTTTGATCAAGACATGATCATTGGATATTGTGCAAAGAATTGAAGTTATGAATTCACTGACACGTGTAGGTGGGGCATTTTTAGGACCATTTGATGCTTCCCGTAACTTTCTATACACTGAAAAAACATAGATTTTGAAATACATTAATTTTAAATCACATCTCAAAAAATGATATTTAATCAAATTTCAAATATATAGATATAAATGAAATCACACCTCAAAATATATATACATGATATTTAAATTTTTTTGTACCTGATAGTGATAATCAAACTCAACGTGATAGTGGAAAACAACATGTGTCAAGGACTTTATCAGCTCGCACATACCAAGGCTTCAAATTTTCAAACATTTGTTGTCCAATCTTAACATCTGGATTTTCTTCTGTAAACTTTATGTACATCTCATGTTGAGTTATTTCAAGCCAATGTTTTATATGTTCATCATAGTTATTGTGAGTTATCTGTGTTTTAAAACATCCCTCACATTCGGAGAAGGATGAGTCCTCTCAGTCCAAAAATTAGAAACTATCTTCACAATATTATCCTCTATTTTATCAGAATGTGGATTTCTACACATTAGTGCCCAATTTCCTTCCATAGTAGAGTCATCCAATGTCTTCCTCCTCTTTGCATACATGCTGATCGTCTTTCTAGATACACCCAATGCCTTGGCAATGATGGTAACATGATGATTCTTAGTCGTATCTTCACTTACAACTGAAGTTAATATTGCTCTACGAGAAATACTCTTATCAACAGACCTAGTTTTTGTACCCAAAGAACTTATTCCTTTAGAAACATTCCCAACAAATTCTTCTTCTATACGTTTTGAATTTTTCCATCCAAAATCAACACCCAACAATTCTAATGTTTCCTTCATATCAACATGATTCAAGAATGTAACCAACAAATGTGCTCTAGCAACTGTAGTCAAATTAACAAATTCACCATATATTATCTCTACACTTTTTGTTGTTTTCTTTCGTGATAGTGGTTCTTGTTGGGAAAATTCTTTTAATTTTTGTAAATCCATCTTCACCAAGTGTTTCACATTTTTCTTGGGAAGTAATTCCATAAGTTTTGTTATCACTTCAGCATAATGTTGTGCATCATGATCTGTGTCAATAAACATACACATGTGATTACACCAAAATTTGCAAAAAAATTAACATACAAATGTGATTACACCATTAATGACCAAGCTAGTAAACAATTTAATATCTAAAAAATTAACTTACTATCTAGTAAACAATAATATTAAGTTGACCAAGCTAATTGTATTTAGATAGCTTCATGAGGTCCTTCTTGAAATCTACTAAACAATACTTTTGCATTTGTATTCAAGACTTTTTCAACTTAGAAGCACGTCTGAGTGTGACATAATGATCTATTATTGATTACTTTGGTCTAAAACCTACTTTCCCTTTTCCCACTTTCCTTTTTATTTTATTTTCTTACAAAATACCACATAGTCACGTGGAATAAATTTTACCATGCATTGGTTCAATCAACCTTGGATTTGACGTGCATTATGTAGTTGACGGGATAGGACATATAAAATAAATCAAGGATGAAACTATTATCTAAATTTACATACATTGTCTAAGACAACTAAGAAACTATTTAAGGTAGTATGGAGTAATCAAATATTAAATCACTATTAAAATTTTAATATGCATAGAGTATAGCTATAATTTTAATGTTGATGTAGCATGTGTAATGAATCTTTGTTACTCCAAATGAACAATTACCAAATTTTTCATATAAATATTAATTTTTCAAAGGTTGTAATATGCATAGGATGTTATTAACATGCTAATATCAATCCTTACTAATATTTGATTTGGGGGATCAAAATTTCCAACTAATATTTTATTTAGGAGATCAAAATTTCCTTACAGTAGATATTGGCTCAAGTCATCATTTGATCTTTCAATTGTTTTTTCATAAATCAATTGTTTTTAACTATAGAGATATAGATGGGAGGAATACAAAGGTTCTTGTTTTTTGGGAATGACCCAATTATATGAGGATTAAGTTAGAAAGGTGTTGGTGGTTACTGAAATAGAGCCTTTCTAAGAGGTGAGAGAGGATGTTGAAGAATGGAAGTTGATGTTAAATAGAAACCCTATATTTAACTAAGAGATAAAAACAACCATGTCTCCTAGAGAGTAACAAGCAATAAAAAAACAAAGTAGATGGCTAGATCAAGATCCAAATTATACTATTGAGTGGTTGCAATATTTTTTACCATGTTTTGTTGATATTTCAACAATTATTGTTTCGTTGAATGATTTTTCTATGTGAATCCTTTTTCGGTACTTGGTTGGTTCTTACGTTGTTTTTGTTATCTAGCCTTTTATTTTCACATATTGTTTCTATTGTTTTCACTTGACCAAATTTCGATCTCTCGGGAGAAAAGTTAGGAAGGTGGGCTATTTTACTAAAAATAGCCTACTTTTTCCTAACCGATGCGAGTTCTACTCGACGCCGCTTTACGCAACCGCCATCGGTTCCGTAAATGGGCTTCCCAAACCAAAACAACGGATCAGAATTTCATTTTGGAGATTAGTCGAAGGATTTCGGATCAACAGAGCATTGCATGAGCGAGAACAGAGTCGTAACTTCACTTGACCAAGCAGAGACGAGTAAAGAAACCAAGAGTCAAAGAAAGGAGATCAACTTGCACCTTCAAAAAAAAGAGTCCTTCCAAGACAAAAAGGAGTTCTTCGCAGTCGGCTGATCTTTCTCTACGGTATGCGCACATCATCTCGACATTCTACGAGGTATTCCTCCTAACCCTAACCTTATCTGTTTCTATAAGGAGCGAAGCATTTCCGAGTGAAACATTTTGCACACTTAGGTGGGACCCATTTTGGGTTTTTCTTTATTTCTTGCTTGCTTTTATTATAGGGAGCATACTTGCTATTTTCTTCTTCTAGAGATATTCACAGGTATTTTATTATTCGGTAAAAGAACTTGCTTTGTTTTTGCATCTTGCATTAGTAAAAGTCATCTCTTTTGCTTCATCGAATATCACTTTCGATTTGGGTTTTAAAACACATGCATTGCATTCTGCTGTTGTTTTTCAATTCTAGTGAACATAGATTAAGTAGCAGTCGTACACGTGGGGGTGATATCCACGGTATTGAGGAGAAATTAACCTTAGTTTCACCGCACAACACGATCGAATCACTTCACAATTAACACAACAGCTCAAACATCCCCCTTTTTTCGCGGTATTCCTCGCCCGATTGAGGTAACCTTATAAGCCAAAACAACTTGACATTTCCCTAAGTCTCTTGTTTAGGATTACGACATCATTCTACGTCTAAAGGCATAAGCCCACAATAATTAAAATTAACCCTAAGGTTAATCTCGCATTTGCGTGTGCCTCTTGCTTGTTTTCAAATCTGTTTTCTCTGTCATACTTTGTCTTACGTGATCAATAAGTCGCTAAACTACTCAACGTTGCTAAAAATCAAATTAGCAGCCCCTTTGTATCTTCTTATTCTAGATTTTTGACACCGGCATCGGTTAAGGGACCGACGTCGTTTGCCCTCTGGACCGACACGGTTACCAAACCGATATCGGTTCTTGTCTCTCTCTCCACGACAAACCCGGTGACTTGCCAAATTCACCATTCGAGGTTGTTTTTGTCCTTGATAGATTGAAACTTTCCTGTGTGTTCTGGTCTATGGTTGTCATCACTCGGAAGCAAGCCGCCGCCATGGTTTCACACGCTTGCTCTGTTTCTTTGCCTGAATCACCCCCTTCACATTCTATAGGAAACCCTACGGACACCGGTGAGATCCCCAAATTCTGTAGGAGACAAGGACTTTGCCAAATTTCTCGATGCTAATCCCAGTATTTGTCAATACTATTTGTCTCATACCCCACGACCGTGCGCGATGGTCGGCTCCTTATGGGCATGCCTATTAGTATAGCTGCTCATTTAGCTCCTACTCCTCCCGATAACAATACCTTACTTCTCGCATCGCTAGCCCCGTCTCCCAATCCGGCAATGGCGAGAGGTTCATACGACCCGATTAGCTTTCCTTTTGTTAATCTTGGACCCCACGTATCGCTACCACCAATTTGCCCCTATCTCATCTCTCTTCGAGACCACTCCATTCATGACTTACTCTCGCCACCTATTCAAACGAGCTTTCCTTCTCAAGCTCCGCCTACCTTTTCATTCCCGTATACGTATCCGGTGACCTCAACACCTTATATGGGACACCCCTGATACGTGGCACCATCATCTCATCCAACCCACAGATTTCATCAAGCAAATGATGGACAAAATGCAAAACACGGAGGCTTCCGTTTGAGGAAGTCGTAGCGCCTTGACATACGAGCAAGTTTGTGGGAGCCCATTCACCCTTCTGTCCCCTTCATTCTTATCCGCCTCAATGGGAGTTGCCAAAGTTTACTCGTTTTAATGTAAAGAGGATCCTCAACAACACTTGCGATCATTTAGACATGCTTGTTATTTGATTGCCCATGATGATGCCTTATTACTCGCACCTTTCCCATGTCCTTATCGGGGCACTTGCCTTGTGGTGGTATAGTGCTTTAACCCGGCACTCAATCTTCTCTTTTAACCAACTAGCCCAATCTTTCTTGGATCATTTCTCCATTAACATTGCCAAGAAAGTATCTATCATCGACCTCTATGCCATCCGACATGATTCGAAGCGAATCTATCGCATGATTTCGTTGGACGATGGCGGGCCTTATCGACCAACTTACGTATGCCTTGCCTCAAGCCGAACTTATCGAACTCTTTACGCGGGCTGCGCTAAGCACATCTCCCTACCCTCCAAATTCAAACTTTTAGTACATTCGTGAGGCCTTTACTATGGCTCGAAAATTAGAAATTCGAGCCTTAGAGGAAGAGAAATTGCGGTTGCGCAACAAGAACTCCACTTTCCGAACTCCTGATTCTACCAATAAACCAAATACCACCACTCCTCACGCGTCCACCTCTTCTAAATCAAAAGGAGCTGTCCACGCGGTGATGGTCAAATCCCAACCACCGTCCAATACTCCACCAAAAACCACCTATAAATACAAATCTTGAGCCCACCAATTACACTCCTTGGGAGAAACTTATGGCGTCATCCTAGAGAAATTGCTCAAAGCTGGGGCTATCACCTTGCCCCCTGTAAAACCTCACTCTGGGTTTGACTCCACCCGCGCAATACCTTCCTGGTACAAAGAAAATGACTTTTGTAACTTTCACCGCGTAAAAGGACATAGTCATGAAAACTGCAAGATGTTGAAAAACATAGTGCAGGAAATGGTTGATGCAGGGGATATAACACTCGATAATCCTAACGCCCCTGCTAACCGAAATCTGAAAATTTTCAACAAGCCATTCCCGAATCACTCGTCCAGCAGCAACGTAAACCAAGATATCTTAGCTGAGGAGAGTGTTCATGAGATCCATGCAGTATTCGATACCCAGCCAAAAGCCTCTATCGAGAAAATTTTGAATCAAGCCTCTTCACTAACACAGGAGCCCGAACCTCCTTTACCACCATCAAGCCAAAGCGAAATCATTCCTTTACCCATAGAAGAGTTAGCTGCCCAGGCTTCCCTTCCCATTAATGAGTCTTCTTACACCACATCCCTACAAGACTGCGAGCGGATGTTGTCTAATCTATCCATTTCCCAGACGTCTCCTTCTACCACTCTTGCCGCACAAGAGGAGGGTACGCCACTCCTTTTGACATCCTTAGATGAGAAATCTCTCGCACCGACATCATTAAATTCTTTAGCCATGACGGACCCCCTCAACATGCCCATACGCCTATTAGTCCCTCATCACCTAAATCTTTTCAACAACCCAGTTCGACCTCTTAGCATCTCGATACGGTGCCTCATCCGCCTCTGTGTCACACCCATGATGGATTGGAATTACAACTCACTTTTCCTCTGTACCAAAATTACAAATTACACAGGTTGTCATTCCACGGAAGATAGACGAGGCCCTATGGGAGCGTTTGAGTACTCTGTTTCTACTCAAATGCAAATGGTGATCCGATGTCTCCACCATCTACCCGAAGTGCTTACTGAGAAGCTTAAAATGCCCCTGTTCTCGCCTTCACCCCCTCACCTCTACCAAATTCCCCGTCCACTTCTATCAACTTAACCGAGATCTTCCCTACGCTTGGGACCTCACCGATGCCCAGTCTAACACACCCCTAAGCGACTCGATTTATCCCAAAATAAACCCGCCCCGCCACCTAGGAGACAAACGCAATCCGGGCCTCTATCAAAACCCTCATCTTCACACCCACCTTCCATATTGGGACCTCATCCCTCCACCTTACATCAATATATCATACCTCCTTTGTTTTCTGCAAAACGACCTACGCCTTTTACACCTATACGAGAGATCAAAGGGTATCACAACATCGTTACCCAGCGTATCCGGTCCACTATCAACCCTAAACCAATCCCATCATCAAAGGATTTATTTTCTGTCACTCCCCTTTCTCGTGGTTGTTTCCCATTACCTACCATGCCATCGTAGCCTCATCATCTAACCGGTGAGCGTAACACGTGTCCGAGAAACCACGTTTAGTGAAAAACATGTGTCGGCACCCTCGACTAAACCACCACCCATACGAACTAAACACGCCCAAACATTACCACTGACCCACACAATCAATACCCTCATCTTCTTGATTTTGACCCACTCAAAGGATCCTACGCCAAAATCCTTGCTATGTTGGTGGAGAATGCGACCATCTCCCTACCCCCACTTAGACCTTATGACCCGTCTAAGCCCGCACTGTGGATTATGATGAGTCTAAAATCTGCGCCTATCACCACACACTGGACATGATGTAGAAGGATGCAAAGCTCTAAAAACCATCCTTCGCAGTCACCTCTCCGGATCGAAAGATTAAGAAAGACAACTTACGAAGGAGAGACCTCTAGCGTCGATTCCCTCTCTATACCATCTGTCCCCGCCTCACCAAGATCGATCATTATTACAACCCCACCTCTTGAAGACCATGAATTATCCCAACCATCTTCTTCATCTCGGGTCTACGAGATTAATATGATTAGTGTCATTACTCGAGACGAGAAAAACAATGGGAAAGCAAAAGAAAACACACCTACGACATCTCTTTCTCCTTGACCATCCCGATTACACCACCACCTAAAGTGGTTATTCGCGGACCCGCCTATCCCGTCTCTAATGGAGTTGCCACCGAACCATGATCAAACGGCTTCATCGATCGCAGTAAAAATGACACTATATGATCTCATTCGGACTTGAATCTCATCGACAAGCTCTCGTTGAGATCCTTGAGGATAGAGGTTTTCCCAATGAAACCCCTGCCCGTGGCCTCCATTCTAACACCCGATCACGTTTCCTCTCTCACCAAACAATCCATCTCCCCACCACTTACGTCTCAAAACAACAAGCGCTGCGGTTAGTTTCTCGGAAGATGAAATTATCGACTTTGGTATAGAAGACCCGACCTGCGCCCTTTTCATTTCGCTTACGTCAGGGACATTCGAGTACGTCGGGTTATGATTGGTGGGCGCTAGCTTAAACATCATCTCTTCAAAAGCCTTCCAACAAATGAACATCCCTTCTAGTTGCATGTGTGCCAACCCCATCATGTTGCGGTCATTGATGATCTATTACTTCTACATTGGGCACCGTGATCCTCAACATTCGCGTAGGACCACGTACTTTACCCGAACTCTTCTATGTCCTTGAAGGAGAGTTCGATATAATATATTGCTAGGTCGTCCTTGGATCGGGCCATGGGATGCGTTCCCTCAACATTACATCGATGTATAAAATTTGAGTACGAGGGAAGTCTACTGCTTTGTAAAAGCTGATCCTCCCCCTTCAAAACTTGCGATATGTTATACCGCCCAAACGATGTGCTTATACCAATTAAGACACCCATACATTCAATTGACCATCCTCTTCGATATACCTCAACCGTCCACCTCATTGCACCTCTGGTGATGAAACCACCGTCGCACAAACCACTTCTCTTCCATGACTAACATCCCAACCTCAGACCCCTTAGTAGGCGTTTTCATCGCCTTCTTATTTGGGGAGTATCGCTATATAACGTTAGTTCTTTCCCTACCCACCCGGGAGTACGGACAATTACATGCACACCCCACCTACGGCCGTCGCGTGGGGAGATAATCTCTTACGGACCACCCCATTGTCGCACTAACCTAACATATGGGGGTGTTGGCGCATCCTCCATTACCCCTGAACCTCCTCTTGGCGTGGTTCCCTTCGATCCGATTTTCAATACTTGACAAATCGTCGTTTCATCCCTCACCTTCTTGACTCATTTGTGCGTGGAAGGCTTTGGTTTTGGCCTTTACTGAACAAGGCCGACATACTCTCATCCCCATCACCACACGCAAACATAATGATCGCGGTGGTCTTGGTTTTCGAAACACCTACGCGGGAGACACCTCTGTCTGTTTGTATCTGGAAGAAGAAGGCGTTGCCCCTACCGAACCATCATCACCCACTTTGCCATCATCTCCCCTGAGAATCGATGGACCACTGAATCTATCCCTCCTAACTTTTTTTTTTTTTTCATAAATGCTATCTTCATAGGTCCTCTCACTTATCAGCGCGATAATGAGGACCCATCTTCTCTTCCCATACGTATCCGGACATGATCGAAGAGGATTCGCCTTTGATTAATGTTGTTGAATGCCGGGATGAGCGACTCCATCCTCACTTACCTAGGCGCGGATGATTCTTATATTCAACGTGCCTTACCATCGAAACTCAAACCATCTTTGAGCAGATCTACTATAGAAATCAACATCCACACGGAGGAAGATCCTCACATAGTGAAGATCGGACAATCACTTGACACATCGAACAAGCCGCCTTTACCACCTTTCTCGTGCTCATGACAAGCTTTCGCATGGTCTTACGGTTGACATGCGGGAATTGATCCTACCATTGCCGTCCATAACATCACTCTAAACCCCGATTCCAAACCAGTCAAGCGAGAAATTGAAAAATGCATCCACGCATTGCTCTCTTGGTGAAGGAGCTCAGCGACTCCTTCTGTTTCCTTCATTACGCTATTGACTATCCTCGATGGATTTCTAACATCGTACATCACGAAAGCGGCGGGGGGACTTCGGATATGCCGGATTTCGGGATCTTAACCTCGCTTGCCCTAAGGATGACTTCCCCCTCCCAAGTATTGATCAACTTGTTGATCTCACTGTGAGTCATGAAATGCTTTCTCTCATGGATGGCTTTTCGGAGTTCTGACCAAATTTTGGTTGCCCCTGCCCGATCGACACAAAGCTGCCTTCATAACTCCTTGGGAACTTTACATTTACCGTGTAATGCCGTTTGGCCTTAAGAATGCTGGTGCGACCTATCAGCGGGCTATGACCTACATTTTCCATGACATTATGCACACTATCCTCGAAGATTACGTCGATGATCTTCTTGGCAAGTCTAAACATCGCAGTGAACATCTCGATGTTTTAACCATTATTTTTGATGCTTTGTTACAATATTACGTAAAGTCTTGACCAAAGAAATGTGTCTTTGGTGTCCTTTCGGGGAAACTTCTGGGCTTTATCGTCTCTTTACGTGGCATTGAGGTCGATCCATCTAAAGTAAAAGCTATCCTAGAAATGCCCCCACCCAAAAACCTTAAACAATTGCGTAGTTTGCAGGGTAAACTTCAATCCATCCGGCGTTTCATTTCCCAACTCTCGGATCGATGTCACCCTTTTCATCACCTTCTAAAAAGGGCGTTGCCTTTGATGGGTGAGGAGTGTCACCAAGCCTTGAAGCTCTCAAAACATATCTCTTTGAGCCACTGTGCTTATCCCACCCCGGGACGACCGTCCTTTCTACCTTTATCTTTCCGCCCTTGACCATGCTTATAGGAGCTATGCTCGCCCATCGAGACCGACACGCCGAGAAGCGGGCCGTTTACTATATAAGTCGTACCCTCGTGGATTACGAGACTAGGTATACACATGTAGAAAAATTGTGCACAGCCTATCATTCGTCGCCACCAAACTCGACATTACCTCTGAATCACAAAACTTTCGTCATCACCAACACGAGACCCCATTCATTATATATGCCAAACCACACCTAAACCAACGCATCGCTCGATGGCTCATGCTCCTCGCCGACCTCGACCTTGAGTTTTACAACAGAAATCAATCAAAGGACAAACTCTTGCGAGATCGACTTGCGGAGGCCCCTCTGCACAGGGAACAATTTACCAATTTTACCTTCCCAGACGAACTCATCGCCACTCTTTCGCTCGGAGAAGTGTCGTATCAAATGACCCTCTTCTTGATGGATCTAAGTGCCGGCGCGGCGGAGGAGCCGGCATTGTTCTCATCCCTCTTGGCATTTGAACCTATGCCTCTTTCATTCCGACTTGATTTCCCTTGCACTAATAATAATACGGCGGAATACGAGGCCCTTGTTCAGGTCTCGAGTTGCGTTACACTTAGGTATCAAATCTATCAACATTTTGGCGACTCTCGATTGGTAGTCAATCAAGTTACGGGCATCTACCAATGTAAAAAGCGAGGAACTTGAAGTACAAACACCATGTGGATTCACTTCTAGCTTTATTTACCTTTATTCTATCAAACCATTCCCGCTCCACTAACAAATTTGCGGATACTATGGCTTGCTTAGCCTCGCAAATTCCTTGCGCATTGACTACGAATTATTCGTTGTGGTCCAGCAACTTTTTGCACCATCCTATTCAACCCGGTAGTTTGCATGATAAAATCTTTGTGTCTACTAATTCGCGGGATACAGTACCACCAATTTCACGACTACCTTACGATCTCGGTTCTCCCACATGACCTTACTAGTAACGGAAAACGTGCTTTTCTTAAAAGTGTTTCGCGTTATGTTGTCATGGGAGGACTCCTCTAAACGTGGCTTTGATGGCATCCTCCTTTTGTCTAACTAGCGCGCGAAGTCACCTATACCATCCAGCAAGTACACGATGGGATTTGTGGTGGACATTTTAGTGGCCTTGTGGTGGCTAAGCGAATCCTTCGCCTAGGTTATTATTGGCCTACTCTCAATAATTGCTACTGAATATGTTAAGCGATTTGTGTCATGTGTCAACAACATGCCAATCTTCAACATACTCCTAGCCACCCGCTCTCACAGTGTACGAGATCTTTGGCCTTTCTCTGATGGGGTTTAGACCTTATTGGTGAGATTCACCCGAAACCTCTTCACAGCGTCACCGTTGGATAATCACGGTAATGACCGAATATTACACAAAATGGGTGGAGGCCGTTCCACTCATTTCAATCAAAAAAAAAAAAAAATTGTCGAATTCATTAACCATCACATTATACATCGTTTTGGTATTCCTCATCGCTAATAACGAGATAATGGTAAATCTTTCAAAAATAAGTTGTTCTGAAGACCTTTGTGACAACTTTGGTATCAAACTTAGCTTCTCATCGCTTACTATCCATGAGCCAGTGATGGTGGTGAATCTTCTAATAAAACTCTAACCAAAATCCTCATGAAAGTCGTCGATGAATGCGGAAGAAATTGGCACGATCACATTCCCTTTGCCCTTTGGGCTTATCGTACTAGCATTCGTACCTCCACTAATGCCACACCTTTTCATTGGTATATGTGCAGAAGGCTGTTTTGCCTCTCGAAATACAAATACCCTCCCTTAGAATATCTCTTCAAGATATTCTCACCAGCGATGATTTCCGCCAAGGCGGTTAGCCCAATTAGAGCTTCTTGACGAGACGGCGTCTTACGGCTCTCGATCACCTCAAATCTATCAAAAACGCATCAAGCGTGCTTATGATAAGCGACTTCATGAGCGTACATTTAAGGTTGGTGATCTTGTCCTCAAGAGAATCAACATGTAACCAAACTAGAAAAGAGCAAGCGTGGAAAATTTGCTCCCGATTGGATTGGGCCTTATATAATCACTCACACCTATGGATCGGGCACTTATCGTTTAGCTTAAGCAATGGTAAACTGAGCTGAACCCCATAATGCCTTGCATCTTCGACCATTCTCTTTGTTGAATCTAGTGTTATATCACTCCTTATCTACCTCTTGCTCGTCCCTTGAGCTCATTTACCTTCTACATACACTTTGTTTTCTATATCTCAGAATAAAATCAAGCTCACCCCTCACCTCCCCTTGACGATGCCTTCCCCTTCTTAGTCTAGTCCATGACTTTAAAGTATTAAAATAAGCCGTATTCTTATGGGATTTTCTTGAGTCAAACTTCCTACTAAACTAGATGCTTCACATGAAAAAGAACATCTAGTTATCTAAAATTAAATATATTGCTCCCTCGAAGGACGGCTATATGCCAAACTATTCTTCTTCTTATAAATATTTGCTCCACTGAAGGACTGACTATGCACTAAAATCATCTCTGCTACTATAAATGAATTTGCTCCCCAGAAGGACAGCTATACCACAGTCAGCCTTTATCGAAGCTTCTCGCATTGATCGGCCGTGAAGACCTCAAGAATAAAACAATCAATATCCCTTATAGACTTCCGCATCGATCGAGTCTACATTTAATAAAATAAAAGCCTCATTGAAAAAGAACTTTTTGGGTCATGGACTTGTCTATTTAGGGTAGGTTCTCTTTCGTTGTAACAAGTTCTTTGTACCTCAGCTATATCATCCACATCACCTCACCATTTGTTTTGACTCGAGGGACGTAACGTTACACGATATATTGTGATCATCTGACTCTTTTCAACTATGGACTTCTCGTCTACATACACGGCACTTAGGGCTTCGGGCTCGTTCTACGTTGTGTGGTTTGTTTAGCTCTTTTCACCTACGGAGCACTCTTTCGCTTTGCCTCGCATCTAGAATTGTGTGTTGATCTTAATCGGGACACTATTCCCTACTACTTGGGTATCTTAACCTTTTGCTTTACCTATACCTACACACAATATTATCCTACCTACGCGGCTGACATTACCCTACCTGACATCAAATTTTTTTACCAAGCGACAAATTGCCTAAACCATACCAAATTGCCTAAATTCACCCCTCACGATCCTAAGGAGAACTACATCGATCGAGGCCCTTCCTTGCTTTGTGCGATGGGCTATGTAGGCGCACTTCGGAGACATGGGGTCTCCCGAGGTTAGCTCGACCATCCCCTACCATAACCTATCTTGTGTGGTGAATATAAATATTTTTGTGTATTTTTATTTTAATCACATTTCTCTTTATCCTTTTTGAAACACGAAAATCAAAACACCGACAATCTTATTATTATCATAACTCAAATCAACATACATATTCAGTTTTATTTAGATGTTAAACAAATACATCTTCTCTATCATCGACACGCAGGTCGGCATCCTTATTCTTATACCTCGCTAACATATACTCGGACCATCACTGACTCATCCCGGAACTAGGTGATGATCGTGATCGTCGACCCCTCTCGCCGGGCCTCTCTGTCCTCAAAGGTACCGCGGCTATTGGTACCGCCCACTGATCTGCCAATCTCTCCTGTAACATATGAATACGCCCTCTCGCATGGAGAACTCCGGCCTCTAGTCTCGCGCCAGTGACTCATGACCACTAACAATCCTCTTGTCTCATTCACTGCGTTTGGAGCTCTTTGAACCAAGCGCTGCTGAGGCGATCCCTCTCTGCTGTAATCACCAGCTTTGTGTCGGGCGCTCACGTACACCTCGCGATTCTGCTACCCACCATAATCTATAGGCCTCTGTCATTCCTACATCCATTACCCTGCGATCATTTGCTTTATCTCCTCGAGGCCCTTACGGAGGTGTTGGCGGGGTGGTGAGAATCTTTGCCTCGGCATCGATCCTCATATATGGTCTATAAGCACTGTGGTATGTCTGCACAAATCAAATTGTGCCGCGCACGCGATCTATAGGAATCCTCTCATATTCACTGGCTTTGTGCCCGCGATCCACCTCGATCGCTCTACACCTCTCAACTCCTCGGCTATGATTTCGGTTACCATATAGTTCGTAGAGACCTCAATGAGATATCATATTGTCACTCTCTCCCATACACTGCTGTAATACTCAATGTCACCGGCACGGCTTTGAGATCTTGCCTCTTGTTGCATGCGGACCCATCGTCGGAATCCCGACCTGCGTACTCCGGTCTCTCCTGCTGTATAGATCGGCCTATTGGTCGCACACAAACAATGTGCTCATAGGCCCAGCAGAGTGTAATAAGTATGAGCAATCAAGCGTTGTCTGTGACTTCGCCTCAAGCCCATAAACCCCCTGTATAGCTCCGCAAATATGCGGTGCCCATGCAAGCGTGCGTTCCTTTCTATCATCTCCCGGATAACACACATCGATGCCTTTGGAAATTTTCCCCCTTAGCCCTCGGTAATGCATAATACCCTCTGCTATCATTAATATCACTGCTAACCTTGTCTCCTCGGGGTGTCTTTGCATACATTACCCCATATGTAAGCGATAAACCTCATTGTGTCAAATCTCGTGCGTATGGACCAAATCTCTTTGTTATCGCTCCCAGTGCCATGTTAGGTAGTGCACGATATCTTGGCTCTCTGTAATAGGGAGTCTCAAAATCCGAAACACATCTTCGATATTCTTGTCATCTCACTGTTGGCGGATAGAAGGTATTTGTCTCGGGATTCCATCTCTCGATCAGCGCTTTGTAACATACCATGGTTACGTGCGATTCGTGAATAATAACGGATTCCACTTAACCCCAACGATTTATCAATGTCCATTCATTTGGTGTTACATCCGCTCGGATTAGCGACAACGTATTTGGCACACTATCATTCATCCTCGACCCATCTGTCTGCTGCTGTACACCAAAACAACAAAACAACCATTCAACCGTTAGGGTCTTTTCAAACATTACGGAAATTTCTCCGATGCTTAGAAGGTACCGGTTATCGTAACCGATATCGGTTGCTTAAGCCGATACCGGTTCTCCCTAACATTACCGGTCCTTTATCGATTTTATACACCTTCCTTAAAAACAACCACCTACGACAATAATTTGCTCGTTTCTTCGTTTTTATACATATAAACATACACTGGAACCCACGATTGCCTACCTGTACCACTTAGCTCACTATGACCCTTGTTATCATGTTTTCTCTCTCATATCTACCCACCTACTCTCCCCCATCTTACTCTGAAACATACGGTAATCAAATCACAAACAAAAACAATACCTCTTGAGTTGCGGCTGCTTGAGGTGGCCCTTATCGCCCTCTGTCCTTGCACTGCTTTGGATGCTTCTCCTCGTTCGGCCATGATCACCACCCTTTTCAACTTTGTCTTTACGCCTTACGAACCTCGGATCACAATTCACTTTCCTTGTCTCTTTCCTTCTTCTCACCCAAATCTCTCTCATACGAATCCCTGTCTCGGTCGTCAAAAAAAAGCGTCGCGTTCGCGTATTTAACCTCTTGCATGGCTCTAAAATTAAAACTTAAGTTGCCACCCTAGCTTTCTATTTTTAGAAAAGCTCATACCTAAATAACCGGTATCGGTTATTTAGCCGATATCGTCATGACTACCGATATCGGTTCCCTAACGATATCGGTTACACACCTTCCTTTTTGAAACGAGGTTTCTTTTCTTCATTTCTCCTCTAAATTTTTGTCGCCCGCCTCTTTGCTGCATAAACAACAAAATTTACCACATTTGTTCATCCACCACACATAGCATTATAATTTCATTAAACATCATTTATACCGATACACTGACCATCAACTACAAATATCAAAAAACTATCAATCTATACATCATTTGGATCGACTCATCGATTACATATATCACCACTGTCACAAAACCACCAATTTATCACATAACTTTTTTGTCATTCATATATCGCACAAAAACATCGGCATCATCTATCTATCAACATGTCAATTAAACTCATCACACATTCTATATATTACCAAACCATTAACCACATATTTCAACACATTTTAAACACGGCATGTGGATCAAAACATCATCTCTATATATATACAAATTTTCAAAATACTGTGCCCTACATCGGGGCCTCTGTGATCTCATAATATACAAAAGCGGCACGCGAGGCGCATGATACCTACCACAAATCTCGGCTCGGCTCGCATGGCCGGTCTCTCATATCAAAAATATACTCGGCTCGCGAGGCGGTATCAAATGTCTGACCCGTACTCGGCTCATGAGGCGGTATATAATAAATAAATAAATCAAAACAATGAATAAATGTAGGCACGCGAGGCCCTATCAATCTGACCGGTTCGCGAGACCGGTGCCGTGTCCTATCTGAAAACCACGTCGGGGATCTATCGGCTCTCCCCACCGCCCTCGGCACCTCTCCCCCATTGGTCCTGTGGCGCCTCTCGCCTCCTGCATCACGAGACACGCCGGTGTGGCTGCCCCTCCCTGAGATCTCTGGGTGTGCGAGGTCTGCTCTATGCGCTTGCGTATGCACGATACTCGACTCGGTCTATCGAGAATATCCACGATAATAACGGGCCTCTGCTCTAACCTCCATATAGCGATCTCGCGCCCTTTGAAAGGCCAGGGCTGGTCCCTGGCACCTAACACCACTATCCCCTGAGCACTGTGTACTTTTGCTTTGTGGGTGTGGCGGCTGGTGGAGAGTCTTTGCACTGTGCACTGTACACACTTTTGTGTGGCCGTGGTGGTATCACGGGCTGTGGTCATTTGTCTTCTTCTTTCTTTGATGCAATTTGCTTTGCACAATGCATACTGCACACACAATTTGTCTTCTTGGTGGTGGTCGTGCACAATGCACACTGAGCACTGGGCTAAGCTTTTGCCCTGTAAAACCCCTATACGTGCTGTGTGTGACCATTTATCCATCCTGTAATAGCTGCACTTTTTGCCCGGGCTGATCTCTCTCTGCAGTCATTTGCCCAAGTCATTTGTGCGGGTGTTTACCCTCGCCGCTCTCTCCGGCCCATTACAGGACCACTGTATCTTTGCCGTGTGCCCGGCATCATCCACACCCCACCTTTGGTCTCTCGCTACCCGGTCGGATCCCGAGGTGTGGTCTTTGGCGGTGGGGCCTCTCACATCATCCCTCTGTCTTGGGAAGGGAGGTGGCTCGTCTGTGGCGGCCCCATCTGCTGCGTACCCTCTCTAAGGGTATCGCTCGTACTCTCCGGCCTCAGTCCTGCTTTATCAGGAATGTATCTTGGATCGAGGCGCGTTTGTATGCGGGCTCCTCTGCCGGAGTGGTGACCTCTGTAGGGTCTCCATATAATGTCTCTGCGGTAAGGCCCTCTAGCATATGTCATAGTAGGTCACATCCCGACCTGTGACATGTTGCTCGTGGTGGCCCCTGACCCCTGACCACCTCGAAAGCCATATCGGTATACGATCTGTGGCCACTGGCTCTTTGGGGTAGCCCTGCGGCTTTGATGCATACGATGTGCTCGTATGCCCAGCGGTCTGACAAAAGGTCGAACAAATACCAAATCGCCTCCTCGGCGTGATAGCCCCATAACTCCTGTATAATTGCACCGGATATCTTGGTGCCCATGCAAAACAGTGTGCTCCTCCACCATCTCCGGTAGCACCCCATCGATGCCGTGGGGAGCGACCTCCCTACGAATCGGGAGGCGAGCGGGTGACCCTATCATCATCAACACGGCAAGCCGTGTCTCATATCTGTGTGTGCGCGGTACATGTCCCCATATCAATGCTCGTATTTATGATATGTAAGCGCGGTTGCATCCCCAAAAACTGCGTTATGCTATCCATGGCAGATCTCTGAATCCACGGAAAGCGGCCTCTCCCTCGATCGGTAGCCGCGGGATGCGTACACATCCTCTAATGTGACGGTCATCTCCCGGTCGGCGAGATGGAACACATTGGCCGCCGGATCCCATCTCTCGATGAGGGCGACCATCGAGGGTGTGATCTCTGTCGATCGCTCTGTACCTCTGGACCCGCTTGAAGCCCCACCTCGCGCATGATGGCCCAATGCGCCGCGAGATATGTGTGGCCTCATCCAGACTCAATAGTGGAGGCATCCTATCACGCATCGTCAGCTGGCGCGTGCTGCAAAATCAACCCACATTCTTAGACCCACTCGTTCTAATAACATCTACTTTCCCATCTACCCCCTTTTTTTGTAACACCCAAAATCTAACCCCACCCCAACACGCTACCTTACCCACACGAAACCCAACCTAAAACACTAAACCCCATTCTAAACCCAGACCCATGCCCAGACTCTCTACCTACCCAACTCAACCCCACCTGACACGCTACCTTACCCACCCAAAACCCAACCTAAAAACCTAAACCCCATTCTAAACCCAACCCATACCCCGAGCTCTCTACCTACCCAACTCAACCCCACCCCAACACCAGCTACCTTACCCACCCTACCCAACCTAAAAACCCTAAACCCCATCCCTACACCCACCCATACCCCGAGCTCTCTACCTGACCCCAACCCAACCCAACCTGACCCACCCCACCAAGTCACCCTATCCACCTTCCAACCTATCAACCCAACACCCTAAACCCCACCCATACCCAGGCTCTCACCTACCCAACACAACCCACCCCACCAACCACCCTATCCACCCACCCCAACACCATACACCCTAAAACCCCACTCCCCACCCCAACCCAACACCCCAACACCATGACCCTAAAAACCACTCTCGACCCAACACCCTAAACCCCACCCATACCCGACTCTCTACCTACCTGACCCAACCCAACACCACCCACCCCACCAAGTCACCCTATCCACCTTCCAACCTATCAACCCAACACCCCAAACCCCACCCATACCCCGACTCTCACCTACCCAACCCAACACCAACCCACCCCACCAAGTCACCCTATCCACCTTCACCCTGACACCATACACCCTAAAACCACTCCCCACCCTGACCCAACACCCCAACACCATAGACCCTAAAAACCACTCTCGACCCCTCCCTCCCCCCACCGTCTGGCCGATACGAGACCGATGCGGTCCCCTATTAAACCTCACCCTCTGTTTTTGCGACCGATGCGGTCGTCTAGTGACCGACATCGGTCCCTGTTTCTTGCCCAGAGCCGAACCGCGCGACCCCAAAACTCATTTTTACCTATTTCTACCCATCTACCCATCCAAAACCCTAAAATTTTACACACACTAGCCGCCTTAGCATATCTAACCTATCTACCCTCCCCCTTTCTCAAATTACCTCCATTTACCCATTATTTCCTCAAACTACCAATTCCTACCCAAATCCCAAAACAACATAACTCAACCAAACCACCAAAATAAAGAGTTTAGAACCTACTAGAGTGCGACAACACGTCGTCGTGGTGGGATGGGTGGTGGCGGTCGGCTGGTCCGGCCCCTCCGGCTCCCTCCTCTGCTGTGCCATGGCTCGATCACGATCTGCTTTGGGTCCCGACCCGATCACTGCCGCCTCCTCAACTATTCGGGCCCACTATCAACTCTCTCTCGCCTTGATCAAATAGCTCCACCTCACTCAATACCCCTCGAATCAACTCTCCACGTCAGACAAGTCAAAATTTGGATTACGAAAAAACAAAAGTGACATGATGACAGAGGCCGTATATTTCTTTTTATAGGTTTTCGTCTTAAGCGATGTCGGTTTCCTTTTGCCCTAGGAAACCGGTATCGGTCCCTTAACCGATATCGGTCATGATGAATCGGCGTCGGTTTGATACCTCTTTACCCCATTCTTTGCCGTTCCTTACTCCTTGCCTCTTTTTCACCAATATCGCCTCTGTCTTTGTTCCACCTTTGTTGCACAACATTTGTTCCCTCGGTCCGGCCCGACCCAAGGCCTCGCCCTACCTCGGCCCGAGGCCTCGACCTACCTATTTGGCCCGACCAAGGCCTCGCCTACCTATTTGGCCCGACCCGAGGCCTCACCCTACCTATTTGGCCCGACCAAGGCCTCGCCTACCATGTTGGCCGACCCAAGGCCTCGCCCTACCTATTTGGCCCGACCCAAGGCCTCGCCCCACTGTTGGCCCGACCCGAGGCCTCGCCCTACCATTTGGCCCGAGGCCAGGCCTCGCCCTACTGTTGGCCCGACCCGAGGCCTCCCCCACTGTTGGCCCGAGCCAGGCCTCGACCTATTTGGCCCGGAGCCGAGGCCCGACCTACCCATTGGCCGGGCCAGGCCTCGGCCTACCACATGTTGGCCCGACCCTAAGGCCTCGCCTACCTATTTGGCCCGACCCGAGGCCTCGCCCTACCTATTTGGCCGACCCGAGGCCTCGCCCACCTAGGCCTTTGGCCCGACCCGAGGCCTCGCCCTACTATTTGGCCCGACCCGAGGCCTCGCCCTACCCTGTTGGCCACCAGGCCTCGCCTACCTATTGGCCTCGCCCGACCCATTGGCCCAGCCAGGCCCGACCCAAGGCCTCGCCCCTACTGTTGGCCCGACCCAAGGCCTCGCCCTACTATTTGGCCCGACCAACGTTTTATTTTATCCATCCATCCTCGTACCTTGTGTTCAATCGAGCTCACTTGTTCGTGTTTTAGCATGATTAGGGTCCTTGACTTGATCTGTCGACCAACTTTGCCTAGACCTAGGCCGTGACGTTTATCTCAACCAAACCAACCATTTTGAGTGCTGCCAGAACATGCCTAAAGCGTTTCACCTTGCACATTATATACCACGGAGCTACTTCCTATGCCTTGGATACGGGATTATATCACCCTTGTTTGGATAAACTATCGACCTTTGCCTATACATTCTTTGGTTTGCTCGTCAAATCATGTACCCTAGTCGTACTTATTGCATTTCAACATGCGTCGCTTCCTTGGACCTACACCATCACCTTACCATCCTCTCTACCACATATACCCTTTATCAACCCTATCCACGATTTCCCGTTCACTCAATCTGTGATAGATTTGAGGGGATTACCTATATCTTTAACATGAGAAACCACTTCATATTATTGTCATAGTGACTTTACGAACAAGCTACACGATGATAAAGGGCTAATGTAGACACCAAATTCGTGTCTCACGACCCCTTGTGACCCGCATCCCATTTCGCAACCTAACCTCATTACCTAAACTTTACACAATTATTTATTAATTACCTTGTAATTGATAAATCCACATCACCTTACCTACCACCTCACTTGGCCACCTCACCATGACCTAGCCCTAACCCTAAACTAACCTAATTAGGACCCATGACTTGGTCTAGACTCACATCCATAACTAATGCCTCCTTACTCGCACCCAAAGCCGACCTTCTAGCCACTTGACCAAGCCCCAATGTTGATCTCTCGGGGAGAAAAGCGGGGAAGGTGGGCTATTTTACTAAAAATAGCCTACTTTTTTCCTAACCGATGCCGGTTCCTACTCGACTGTCAGCTACATGCTACGCAACCGCCATCTGGTTCGTAAATGGGCTTCCCAAACCAAAACAACGGATCAGAATTTCGAGATTAGTCGAAGGATTTTCGGATCAACGAGAGCACTGCGAGGAACAGAGTCCGTAACTTCCTACTTGAAGCGAGAGACGAGTAAAAAGAAACAGCAAAGGAGATCAACTTGAATTTCTTCCAAGACAAAAGGAGTTCTTCGCAGCTCGCACCGATCTTCTCTACGAAGTATGCATCATCTCGACATCTGCAGGTGTATTCCTCCTAACCCTACGAGGCACCCAAACCAGGAGTTTCAAAGGAGTCCTTCCAAGACAAAAAGGAGTTCTTCGCGGTGAAACACTCTAATGCACATCATCTCGACATCTCTAGCATTCTTCTTTGCATTTCTTCCTCGGTATAATTTATCTAATTGATCTTATTCTTTGCATTTTCATTTCCCATGATTCATCCACTTCAATAATTTTCACATGCACACATAAATCTAGATTGATTTGAATTTCTAAGAGTAAACTTGATACAAAACTACACATGCATGCAACTCTTATTATATACAAATATCAATAGAAATTAGGTTAGAAATTAGGTTATATTTAATTTTAGTTTTTTATAACTTTAAAACAACTTTTCTAATTTTAATAGAATTTATATTTAATATAGAATTATTTAGTTTTATAATATTTTTAAAAATAAAATAACTATATGCTTTAAAGTCAATTTTATTATATATAAATAATAATATTTTTTTTTCAAAAATATAATAACATATTACATATTTTTGGTTAAAAAAATAAAAAAACCAAACTTAGTTTAAAACAAAAATATGCAAAAAAACTAAATTTAAAACATTAAAAACGAACAATATTATTTTAAAACCATTACTTATAAAAACAAAAATTGCAAAACATTAAATTTAGAAGGAAGCATTGGCGGCACTTTGGTGGCATAGAGGGGTTCGCGTGAATAACTACCTTCCGCGAACGAGGGTTCATGTTTGTGCGAACTCCTCGCACGAACCCCTGGCATGATAGCTAACATGGCACCTTAAGTGGCACATTTGGCTCAAAGCATTTTGGAGGATAATTGTAAGCCAAAATCTGCCACTTAGGTGCACGTAATTAGGTGCCACGTAATTAGGTTTAATGAACTAGTAAAATTGCAAAATTTTAACACAACTTTCATATTTTTATTATCTTTCTAAAAATATAATTTTCATTTTTAAAAAATTGTTTTGTTATTTATTTTTTAATTTTTACTAACATATGGTATTTTAGGACAATCAATAGTACACAATCAACCAAATTTGAAAAATAGTAGAATATATAAAAAAAAATTGAAAAAATAAACTTACTATTTGTTGAAGTCTTCTTCATACCTGTGAAAAAAATCAATTTTGATATAAATCTCAAAATTTATTGGCATAGACATATGTACACTATTTATTTAAAATTATTTTTACTAAATAATTAATTAAAAAATATATAAGTCAAAAAAATACAAAAATTTGATAGGGCCTTAAAAGTCAAATCTTGAACATATATCTAAAATTTCATGGTGAAAAAATAAATTTCATTTAAAAAAACCACCGGGGACATTCATTCCTCTTTTATAACATAAGAAACCATGTATGAATAAAATTAAGAAAAAGACCATATTTTTTGCCATTTAAAAAAAACATTTACATGTATTCTACACTCTAAACACAACATTTCGTTAGTTTGTGGAATTTCATGAATGTGTACGGTTTTGTGGCTATTACCTTTAGAAAATCAATGAAACTAAAAATTCATGTTTATAATGGTACAAAACATACCAAAAAGTGGAACATTTTATGTGCTTTGACCCATTCAAGTCTCTAATAATCAAAATCATCATTCAATCGATAGAATACAAGACATTCAACCATATGGGAGTTATATTCGGCCTCCCATATGACATTACTTGGGAGTTACATCACTATTTTCCCATATGGCCTAACTTGGGAAGTTATTCTACGTTTGGCATTTTATTCGATGACCTAACTTGGAATCCATCATACACATTATGGTAACCAATGGAGTGGGGGTAATATTACCTTTCCTATAAAATTGGTCAACTAGTTTTAATCAAAATATTTGGATCCAAAATCACTAAAAATTGATTTTTGTTTGTGTGCAAAGGCTAGATCTTTTGAGGTTTTAGTTAAAGGTTGGATAATAACAAACTTTTCTCCCTACACTCTTCCTCTGGAAGTAGGACGCCCAAATCCTCTAATTATTTATACACACACAATCGGGTTGGGAACTGATCATTCCCTACCCCATCACATCGTCATCGTATAAAATTAGAAATCATCAAATCATTTAACATCACAATCATCACTCTCATTTAGTGCACTTCATCACGGTATTACATCTCTCGCTACGCTACATGGATCAACACATTGATCCATGGTTCATCATGCTATATGTTCTCATTTGGCACACATTTTTACCACATGTGTGCATTCTTCTACATCATGGGTTTCTCCAAGATTCTCTAGGTACACATCTCTAACTAATTTATGTTACTAAGATTTCACTCACCAACATAAAGTGGGGGAAAATGTAGTCACAAAATCATGTACTTACTATTATTATACCACTGAGTATGTTGTTTTATATATGGATCTTGCGTAAGAAAAATATTCACTAATGACCCATCCTATAGTCCAGGTCATCAATCTAGTTGGTCTTTGTTGTTTGTCTTACACATTCATCACTCAATTGAATGGTTTCAAACGGGTCTTAGTGGCTCCTATTTTCAAGTACTCGGTCATTTTTAATCACTAGTCTCTGATTAAGGTGCCTAAAGTGGTATTAGGGAACCTAGGGCTCCTTGTTCCTAATTTATAGGTTCCCTGGTCCCCATCACACTTGGTTTTATTTTATACATTCGAGGTCATTCCTTTCAATTTTACTTCTCATCTCCTAAAGGTACTAGTCGGCATGTCGGGTCATTAGTGCCAAAATTTGAACAAGATATCCCTATATAAACACAACATGCATACTACCTTATGCGCAAACTATTTTCTACTAAGGGTTGGCTATCTACATAGATAAAGGGATTGTGAATTATTGTGCATCACACACTACATAAGAAAAGATAATATATTCTATTCCATCCACCATTTTGCATTTTATCTAGCTATTTCTTGTTATCTCTGCATCATTTTTACTAGGGCATCCTATGCACATTATTACACACATAATCAAACAAAACTATATTTGATTTGAGATGTAGTGTAATGCTTGGTTGTAAGTCCACCATTTTGGCCATTAAGGAAAGTCTAACCCCTTCATATGCATCTTTTTTTTAGGGTTTGATGCTTTGTGTGGGTTTTGTAGGTGATTCACCATTACAGATTTATGAAAACATTAGAGAAGAAAGTGTGAAATCCATGTGACTAGAGGTGAGGTATTGTGATGACCTAACTTGACCATACCGGGATCAGATCCCGAGGCCATTCCATAAACCATGGTACCCATATATCAAACCAAGGTGCCCCTGTGTGCCCCCATTCTCCTCCAAGTGCCCCAATCTAGCTAGATCTATCTCCACTACGATTTTTGAGGTTTGTTATGATTCTTTGTTCCACCATTCCATCTCTCTATTCAATCCCTAATCAGTGAGAGGTAAGTCAAATACATGTAAATACCTTTCCCCTTTCATTTCATTTATAATATCAAATAAATCACATAACATTTACATTTAAATATATTTCATTTATTATATGTTGTACTCTTAGATTCATAATAAAATATTAGATTTTATAGAATTGGGACTTACTACTTGAGATGGACCTCAAGATAATGTTTGTTCCTCTATCGAATCCTAATCTAAATTAATCCTAAGGAAGGAAATCCAACTATATAATCCTGATATACCAATTCCAAGGGAACAGGGAGAAAAAAAGTGCATGAAAACAAAATCTTAAACTAGAGAGGTGATAACACCAAGAAGAGGGTTGGAAATATTACAATGAGTGAAGAATGGGGAGAAAATGATGAAGGAGAGGGCAAACAAGACAACCACAATCCAAAGAAACATTGAAACCACCATTTTCCTGGAGTGCAATAAATCTGAGACCCTGTAAGAGAGAAAAATATGCACAAAACACTGCAGATGCAATGAAAGGAAAGAAAAATGAAATAAAATAGAGATAAGGCATAAGATAGCCACAAAACACATATTTAATTACTACAATAATGCACAATTCATTACAATATGTGAGAAGAGGCAAGGATCACCATGCAAGATGTCCAAATCTGAGGCCTACAACTCACTTATATTGAGAAAAAATAGACAAAGTTTCCCCACATCCTAGAATATCTCTCCTTCTCAAAAATGAGAAGTTTTCAATTTATAAATGTGATGAGAAAAGAGAGAAAGAAGAGAAACTCAAAATTTTCCTTCACCCACCAAAAAAATTCATTAATTCACTAGAAAACAACATGGGAGACCTACTAAACTCATTCCCCAATGTCCTTTTTCCTCGTGGAAGAAGAAATATGACTATACTGCATAAAATTATTACTTCTGGGTAAATTTGAAATGCATTTTTGGATATGGAATTTTTTTCCTTTTTTTCCCACCTACTTTGTCCTAACTCAATATTTTTAATTCCATGGTGTAGTGCTCAAGAATACCTTTCTAGTGATATAATGTTTTACGAATTTGGAGTTCCCAGTCAAAAGATATGGCCATGCAGACTTAGAGGGATCAAGAGGAATATGTGGTACCATTTCCTTCATTACAATCCGCATTATAAAACCCCTTTCCCCCTTTTCTCCTTTTCCTTGCATTTTGATTATTACAAGGTTTTCAAGCCTTGTGGAATAAAGGAACTGGGTCACTTCATCCTTAAACTTCTACCTTCCCTGCATTATATTCTCCCCTTCCCTTTCCTTACATTTCAGGATTTTCGGGCCATGGGCCTCTGGGTACAATGGAATCGTGGAACTTGGGTCACTGGGCTCATTATATCTCGCACCCACCACATAACACTTAGCATGAATTCTCACCACCTTATCTTTAGTTTGTGTTAACTTCAGGTATGTGGGGAGATCTTGTCTCGTGAGAACTTGTTCTCACCAAGCCCTTAGTGTCGCAACTCCAACCTGACATGTAATGAACTCCCCATTTCACATGCCTTCGCAATGCTGTAACATAGGTCAATTAGGGAACACTTGATTTGAAGGAACTTGTTCCATCAGGCCCCCAAACACATGCATCTCCATAGTACTCAATTTCTGCTTAAACTCCTTTGATTTCGGCATCTTAGGCATTTCAGGGAACAAGTGGACCGATGGAACTTGTACCTTGAGTTCCTCTATAACCAAATTTATGCACATTACACTATTTTGAGATTTTTTTCCATTTTTTTCTCAAATTTTCCTAATTTTTTGGATTTTTCTTAGATTGGGGAGTTTGGAAAAATAAAGTAGAGTGCCCCAAAGAATAGTTTTCTCAATTTTCACCCTTTTTACTCGAATTATTGGCTAATTATGCAGACACCAAATCCTAGGAGAAGAGGAATACACTAAAATGATTCCAAGTCCCCCAAATCAACTGTAAGTGCCTAGAAAGCATTAAATTACTTGAAATTGCAGACTCATCACCAAGATTCCATGAAGTAGTCCAAGTCTAGATTTTTGAAGTTAGTCATTTTGCAGGGGGTGTAAAAATGGATAAAAATTTCTAGATATGATTTCTTAATAATTTCTAAGGAATCTTCAACAAATCCATTGTGTGCATATCTTGAAATTGTAATATCCCATGAGACTTATTTTATTCACTAATTTGTGTATATACTACCATCATAGTAGCCCATGAGATTTTTGTTCTGACCTTTTGTTTTGATCACATTTGTTTGAGGCATTTTTCAAACAACTTTTGTGCCTTCTACATGCTTTCATATTGAAGGTTCCTCTCAAAATCTCTTAGCTTCATATTCAAAACATCATTATGTATGTTCAAATGCCTATGGATCCAGAGAGTTTAATACACACATACATATATACAAAATGTGTTAAGAAGAAAATAAACTTTCCAAATGTTTGACAAAATTCCTTGTTGTATCCGGATCTACAAGAAGTTTGAGTTTAAGATGGACACAAATGAATTCTGTTAGGTTGTAGTTATCATGTTTTGTTAGGATGATTAATGCATGTTTTGTGATAATTTTACTTCATGATACACTACCTTCTTGAGACATTCTCACAAATAATTGGTCAATGTCCATAATTGTTTTTTACAAATCCTTTGTTGAAATTTCCCTAAAAATGAAATTGTCTATTGGAATGTGGATTGTGCATTGCATGAAACAGATGTATTTATATTATGTTTATGTATTTTATACTACAAAAATGCAGCATACCTACATTCTATTGGTTTTTTTAATATATTTCTTTGTGCACATGGGCTGCATACCAAGGATTTGTTTTGTATGGTCATTATGGTGAAAAAATTCATTTTCACACTACTTTTAAATCCTATATAGGTCCATGTAAATACATATTTATGTTTTGTAATTATATTTAATGATGCATGTGCTAATACTTTCCATTCGATTTCTCCATGCAACAAGAAAATCTCCTTTATCACATATTTTGATAGATCTCCATACCTTGTTTCCAAACTATGCAACATTGCATATGCTAGAAGAATGCTAGAAAATATTGCTAAGTTTGGGTTTCGATATATGGTAAATATGGGGAACAATATGGATCTCCATATCTTGTTTCAAAACTCTAAAATATTGCATATTATGGAAGAATGCTAGAAAACAAACCTAATGTTATCACTTATCTTTACACTTTTTGATTTGCATTAAAATACTTTGTCTAAAAGCCACTAATTCTTATAGTCCATGAAACAAAATTCACTTAACCATTTTTTAAAACATCAACACCGGCCACAACAATATTCTTCATGATAAAAATAATGGAAATTATTTCATCCATCACAACAATTTTTATAGAAAATTATTAAGTTATGCATTTCTTTTCTTTCCATATCCCTAAATTTTGAGTTTAGAAAAAAATGGGAGAATTCCAACACGGCTCATTGGGTTGAGCATTACTAATGCTTGCTAGAAATTACATTTTCTTTGAAGATTACTGTACGCACCTAGTTTTGCTCATGCTACATTTTATGAAAATAGTTATAAAAGGTCCCTAATGACTATTCATATCTTTTCAGAAGGTTTTCGAGATCGTAAACTTATTTACAGTTTATATTTGTAGCCTAGTATGTCTTACTTAGCCTTTGCATGCTTTTTCCTAGCTTCCTGCTTCATTTTCATCTATTTTTGTCCTTCGTAATAAAAATACCACCTTTCTGGGAGGTGGATTTTTTAACTACCACCCAAGTAGGGTGGCGGTCTTGTACCCACCACTCTACGCAAGGTGGCGGTCCTATGTGCATTTTATAGAATGTTCCAACATGAATTTAGATATGTGTTGTTTCACTTAACTTCACTTTGAACACACGTTTCTTACCCATTTTGGCTTATTTCAAGCCTAGCTGCCTTGTGGCAATCTCCTCTTCACTTGTAATTTTTAATTGATTTTGATTAATACTTCAAACTCCCTCTTCACCTTTGTTGATGTGGTTTTAAATGGCTTCCACCTTTTCCCATCCAACCTTCTATAAATAGATCACATGTTTTCAAGAAAATTTCTAGAGGCATTTTGAGTATTCTTGAAATTTCAAAGCTTCCCTCTTTCTTATTGGAAACGCATATCAAATCTTAGTTCTATTGTGATATCTTTATTACAATTACATTATTTCTAGATTTCCAATTCAAGTGGCATTTCTCCAACACTTTCCCTTTATTTTTTCATTACATTCCCAACCTTCGGAATCACATGGACACGAGAGATTAAAAAGATACGAGGGGAAAGTACCACACAACTAGATTGCCACGAGTTTTGTATTCCATGTTAGAGTTTTTATTGTTCTCCTTCATTTCTTCAAATTCTTCATTTTTGAATTATAAGCACCTTATAAAATAGAGTAGATAATTATTTCGTGGTTAAAATTATTCAAAGTTGTAGTAGATTAATTGTTTCAAACCCAAGCCTTTCTTAGGAAAGATTTCTTCTCTTGCCTATCTCTATAGGTTTGTAAGGAAGTAAATCTAGAAGAATGTTTCTATGGCTTTTAGATTAGAAGCAAACATAAAAATCAATCCATATAGTAAGATCCTATATTATTTTTTTCGGAAATTATAGAGAAGAAAATATTCCAAGAAGATTTGATTTCTTCTTTCGCCTTTGAGACATAATTGAGGTTGGATTTACATTTATAGTTAGAAAAGCTTTCATTTAAAATAAAACAAATTTCCTCTCTACATAGATATTCAACCATATCTTGATGTTTTATTTGTTTTAGGATGTAATTAGTTAGAATATTTTTTGTTATTTCTTCATTTAAACAGAAAAGAACAAAAATATTTGCTTTATTAGATTAGTGACTTTATTTATTTATTTGATTAAATTTCTTGAAAATACAAAAACATAGATAAATTTAATTCCATTAGATTAGACATACTTGTTTAATTAGATTACATATTTTCAATTCATGACCATCAATAGTCTCTGAATAAGAACAAACTTATAGAAGTGATCCAGGGGTGTCATAACTGAATGACCCCGAATTACTCATGGATATAGATACGGACTCTGTCTTCTTGTTATTAGAACACAGATCAATACACCAAGAAACTCCAACAAATTAACATAATAAACATTTCCACCGATAAGGACTATGAGTTATGGACTACCCCTGATAACAAAATTGGATATTCATATGACCATACAAGGACCGCAACAACCAAGAACATTTGGTAGTGACCCTAGAGTCCCACGGGAAAACACACCAAAATTAATCACTAATATTGACACAAGTTTGCACAAATTATTTTTTGTACATCACCATTACCACCCAATATCATATCACAACTTAACTCTCTTAATAAGGAATATCAACTGGCCCTCACATTTTGGAACAATCCCGCTAACCGGATCTAATTTTGTGAGACCAAGCCTCCTTTGGTCATTTCATGACCTTGTCTCAACAGATTTAAGAGGCTCCAATTAGTTTCCCATGAATTATGAAAATGCTAGAAAGGATATCCACAAAGCTCAATATCAACTAGAGTCTCCATGTTGCAATCATTTCGATCCTCCCATCTAACTTTTCCGGTTAGAGAGGATTTCATTGTGTTTGATGAGCAGATCCCATTATTGTGAGTTAAAGACATTATATTACCTTGATAACCTACTCATACCATTTTTGCACACTTTCATCTACTACCATTATTTTTATCATCCTAGTCATCCATATTTCCACATCGGCTACCTCGACACAACCTTGGGGAGTTGAGTGCGGTTCAATGTCACGTGTTAATTTTCATCCATAAAAATTGGTGAACCCAATGTGAAGAACTAGTCTCTTTTCTTTTCCATTTTCTCTTCCACCTTCCCTCTCTCCCATTATTCTATGGGTATTTATATACCCCCTAAATATGTTGTGATATGACGGATACGGATGACCCATTTTGGGTCTTGAGGCATACTATTATCAAATGGGTAGGAAACAACATTCACCCTCACTATCTACATGGGCGACAACTACTCAAACAATATTCATTCCTTTCAAACTCCTCCTCAAGGTACCAATAAGGGATCCTTAGTTAGGATCGAGGAGATTGATCAAATTACCAAAATCCTAAAATTCAAGCTCAATAACATGAGGTTTACTAGATAGTCGAGGATCATCTCCTCGAGTGTTGTTTAGAGATCGCTGATTAGTATGTAGTTTGATCAACTCCACTTTTAGATGAGGAGTATCTAGCATGTTACACCCAAAGTGAACAACGCTTCCAAAGTATGAACCAACCTTTAGATAGGGCGCAAGGACATGTAGATTTCTTGCTTCAAAACAACACCATTACCCCTCCCATAATGGAAAATGCTTCTAATGAGGGGTAGAAAAACAATGAACAATTTACAGTAGGATATCGTACACCTTTGCAATTCAATATTATGTGTTAAAGAAAAACACCATGCCATCATCGATCGAGGTCATCTCGATGTTGGTGGACAAGGTTAGGGAGTTAGAACTTTCCCAAGCAACTAATGCTTCATATGCCGGGAAAGGGAAGATTCACCATCATCTGCACACCTATGCTAAATCCTCCGATTTACATGGGCATTCCTAGCCCCGAGGACATTTTCACTTGGTTGGGAACCTTGGGTATACCTCTACGGATATGCTACATACCAGATATCCATAGTAGAGTATTTGGAAATGCATTCTTAAATGTTCCCCATCCCATACAATGTATTCAGTTGAGGGACATGTACTCTTCCCTAAGATTTTTGCCTAAGATGATAATAAGCACACTACATTAGATTTGCAAAAGAAAGCTAAACTACCATATATGGAAATCCATCATAATCCATAATGCTCAATACATTACAATAGAATGACTTGATTATTCAATAAGAAAGATGTACATATAGGAGGAGGGAAGAAATACCTAAATCAATGGTGAAGAATACATACTTTGGTAGTTAATCCAAAAGACTAGTAAGCTAACTCTAATCGAGAAGTCACACAACTAGTAAGCTAACTCCACACAACTAGGGCAAGCTAACCCAACAACTGTACCACAAGTGTGGCCCTAATAAATATAAAAGGGTTACACTAACACTTACCCTAGTAATAAGCAACAAGGATGCCTTATGCCCCCACAAATGTCTATACTACACCATATCAACAACCAATTCCACCTCCACCTCCTCAACAAGGATCATCAATTGTTGAGTCCTACGCAGATAGGGACCTAATCTAAGTATCTAAAGGAACCCTTCAAATTTAACATATGGAGTGTCATGCTCCCAATACATTTTCTAGATCTTTAATAATTCAAAGGTGAGGGGGATCTAAATGCGCATATCAAGGCATGTGCCACTTCCATTCGAGAACTTCTCCCATGGGATGTAGTCCTTGAAAAAATCTTCCCTAAGACTTTAGAAAGTATTTCTATCGATTGGTATTATCAGATACTTGAAGCCTCGATACATTATTTCAAACAACTCATGTCATAATTCATCAAGGCTTTTGACATGAACAAGATTTTAAGAACAAGAATTAGGGAGTTCCTCCATATTAAAAAAGAGCACAATGATCCCACGCACATTTCATCTAAAGATGGCGACAAGTTCTTTACTCTTCAACAAGCACTCCTAACATGGATCAAATAAATATTTGTGATTTATTCCCTCATTCTCTTAACTAGGAAAAAAGGAAGAGGTCCAAAATTTCCGCTAAGGAGCTGTGAAGAAGTATTAGAAGGTGCACTTTGAATTGATCAAGTGGATATAGACAACGGTTGAAATACCTAGGGTTTAAACAAGAAGTTGATCACTCCCAATCAAGGTAGTTCAAACTACCTCAATAATACAAAAAATAACCAAGGACCCAAGGTCCTAAATAAAAAAACTTGGTGTTATAACCAATATGTAACCGATAAAACAAAGAAGCATAACATTACTAATACCCCGAATACAAATAACACTAATAATGGATATAACGGTAAAAATCAAAGGAGTAAAAAATTTTCTCCCACGATTAATATGATGGACTTCAATCATCCTTCACAACAACAACAAAAACAACAAATTCATGCCCAATTCCCCGGCCCGGTATCCAAGCGGGTACCCGAAGCAATATCCAAATAAAGGGAAATGACCTCCAAATTTTAACTACAATAACCAATAGTTGAACAATAATTGAAACTTTGGACCCCAAAAAGTGTAACTCAAAGGCCTCGGGCTTATGATCTTGAATTATATTGTGGCTTTCATAGGGTCTAAGGACATGACACAAGAACCTGTCAGGATTGTAATAAGTTCTTACAACGCTTAGTTGAAGACCAAAGATAAATATTTATTGACACATTTTTAGCAAATCCTAAAATGTCTACTCAAAATACTTATATGGGGCATGTGTCCCCCAAAATATTCCACTCAGGATATTCAATGATTCTCTCCCAACACATCCCAACAATGGTAAAATGAACCCCAACGGATCAAACAAGGAAATTTTGGTGGGAAACAACAATCATGAATCTTCAAATTCATCAAATATCATCGGTGGCACCTCCGTTGAATGACCATTATCAACCTAAGATAGTGGGCCTTATATAACTAGATCATCGAGCCCCAAATAAATGATGTTACTATAACTAGAGAATATGTTTCACAACCCATTAAAATTTACCCATCCATATCATATGATATTTTGAGACAATTGTAAAGCCGGTAGGGGGTTATGACTTGATTAATGACCTAAAAAGACATTTTCTCACATTTCCTTCTTGGATTTGTTGAAGAAATTCCCCTGCTCACATAGATTATTTGCTAAAAGCATTGGGTCTTGGAAATTTGATTAATGTCACTCCTCCTCCGAAGGTGTAGATAAACCATATAGACTTCAATGTATATCCTCCAGGAATCTAGAAAGATATGTCAAATTTGTATTCAATATCGCAAGATGCCCATAAACACTGAAATAACACGTAGAGGTGGTTCGGCCCTTTATTTATAGTTTTGATTTACAATAATTATTTAAAGTGTGTGATGATTGACGATGGGGTATAATCAACATAGTCCCCTTTTATTTTCTCCAGAAGCTAGGTTATGAAGAAATAAAATGATCTTAAATGAGGAACACGTTGAGAGGATATGATTGTCTCAAAGAAATGTCAATTGGAACCATGGTATTACCAGTTACCTTAGGACCCAAAATGGTTCTCATAGAGTTTTATATTATAGACCAGGAAACCAACTATAATATGATCCTTGAGTGTCCTTGGATACATCATATGAAGGAGATTCCCTCCACTTTTTTAGGAAGTAATATTCCTACACTTAGATAAGGTCTTCATTTCATAGGGTGAACCAAAACCCTTTGATGTACACCTAGCTAATATAAAGAAGATATCGGGGTTAATTCTGAGTTTGAGCTCCCTACAAACCACTTAAATAAACAAACTATCTCAATGCTTGAAACAAAACTAATTTCTTTAATGGAATTAGAATCTGGCTTGATCGAGGGAATTCTATGGTCAATGAAAAACCATTTCATGGAGATAGTGTCAATAGAAACCATAAAAAAGATTGTTGAGTTATTGGAGAATTATTTACCTAGTGTCCTTCCATTTGATTCCATGGGCATAGAACATACTTTGGGACTCGAATCTCTTACAACTGATGGTATTTATATGGTGGAAGTGATAAAAGCAAAGGAAGAGGATACAAAGAATGATCAAATGTCAATTTTCCCAAGAAATTGTTGGATTCTCCACTTTGATTGAGGAAAGTGCCACTTTGGTCTTTGAGGCAGGTGTGATCCTCACTTCTTTAGAGGGGAAATTCATGCCATTTGATTTCAAATTGGATTTCAAATCCACAAAATAATCTGAGAATATGAGTCTCTCCTTCTTGGTCTCATAGTAGCCAAAGAGGATTGGCACTTGTAACATTAGAGTGTTGGGTGATTTACAACTAGTTGCCAATCAAGTTTCAGAAGTATATGAGACTAGGGAGGAACACCTACAACTCTACAAAAATGTGGTGCTTAATTTGAAAAGGGTTTTCCTTCATCTCAATTGAAGCCATTCCATGAGAAAAAAACCTTCTCATATATTCCATAGCTACCTCTCCACCTCTCACTTCTGTCTGAGAAGAGAGTTAGAAGAAACCAACATCATAGTTTTGATTTGTATAGAACCCTTAATGCACAAAGTTCCAACAAGCCCAATATTGGCTTACATTTAGGCTAAGAATGAACTTGCCACTCTTGATTATGTAGAAAATGATGAGGCTATCTTAGGATACCTTAATGCTTACACGAATTTACATCATGTGCATCATAAGAGAGGATTTTCTCTCCTCCCTCACTATTCCTCCTATTTCAGAGATCACATAATGGACCCTACCTCCTCATAAGGCCTCGAAGTTTACAAAATAGAAGAGGAAGGAGAATTAAAATTATGTTGGTTCCACCTAAGTTTGAAGAGGGAAAAGCCTCTTTTCTTGAACAAAAAATTGACATTAATATCAAGACAAAGGAAGACTCAAAAAATTGAAGTTAGGTTCTTTGTTAACTCCTAAAGAAGTAGAGATGCACACTAAAATACTTAAGGATCATTTTGTAATCCTTTGCATTTAACTAAAAAGAAATGATGATAATTGCTCCCCATGTGGCGAGTTCACAACCTAGTGACTAGGTCTAATGCTAATCCGTTAAGGAGAAGTCTAGACCAATGAAGCATAAGGTAGAATTGATGGTCAAAGAGGAAGTGATGAAAATACTATAGGTGGGTTTCATTAAACATGTTGATTACTCAACGTGGGTGTCCAAAATTGTCCCTATTCTTAAAAAGAATGGGAAAATTTACATCTGAATTTGATTTTTAGGATATCAATAAAGCATGTCCCAAGGATGATTTCCCATTGCCGTCCATTTATGTCATTATCAATGCAATAGTTAGCTACGAGCTATTTTCCCTTATTGATGGATTTTCTTGGTATAATCAAATTAGGATCTCTAAGGAAGATCAAATGAAGACCACATTTATCACTCCTTAGGGAACCTACATTACTGTTACAGTGTGTGTTTGACCACAAGAATGTTGGTACAACTTACCAATGTGCAATGACTTATAAACATCATGATCTCATTCATATGATTGTGGAATCCTACATTGATGACCTTTTGGCTAAGGCCAAAATTGTTGCGATCACCCTAAGGTGTTTCACATCATCCTCTCTCATCAAATTGAGTATAAAGTTATGCTTTGAAATTGAAAAATATGTGTTCGGTGTGATGGGAGATAAGTTACTGGGATACATCATCTATTCATGAGGGATCGATGTAGATCTAAAAAAAATATGAGTAGTGTTGGAAATGATCCCATTGTTAGATGAGTCTGAAATTAGGTATTTCTTTGAAAATCTCGATGCAATCTGAAGGTTCATTCCTGATTTGACCTTATCCATTCATCCAATAAAAAATTTATTGAAAAAGGATTGCTGCAATATTTGGATGGAAGAGTGTCATGAGGTATTTGAATCATTCAAATGATTCTTACTATCACCTCACATGCTCATACCTCCTAAATTAGATGGCCCTATTATCTTATATTCAAGGGATACAAATGTCTCATTAGATTGCATGCTAACTCAAGAGGATGAAAAAAATGAGAACATGTATATTTCATTAGTCAAATGTTCTCGACTATGAGGCACATTATATGTAGGTAAAGAAATAATGCATGGCTATAGTTTTTAGAATGAAGTGGTTAAGACACTATATGCTTAACCAAGAAACGAGGGTTATCATCAAGATTGATCATTTACAAACATTTATAACACAAGGTTCGTTATCCAAGAAATATAGACAGTTCATAACTCTAATGGGTGAGTTTGAGCTAACATTTGTTAACCAAAAGTCCATCAAAGGACAAATCATTGTAGAATGGTTAGCTAATAACCCATTAAATGGAGGTAATTTAGTTAAAATGGATTTCCTTGATGAATGCATATACTACGTTGAAACCAAACCCCCATCTTTGCATGCCTATGGTATACCGATATTATTAATTTCATTATGGACCAAGCATACCTTGAAGGGGAAACATTGCAACAAAGAAGATGGCTATGCGTCATAGCCACAAAATATGTAATCATAGAACAAGTTCTCCATCATAGATCCTTTGATGGAAAGTTTCCTAGATGTGTCGATGAAGAGGAGTATGAAATGATCCTATATGAATCCCAAAACGAAGTGTGTGGAGGTCATTTTGAATGTCACACTACCACTTGGAAATATAGTAGATGGGATATTTTTATCCCACATTAGAACATGATGAAGTAGAGTATGTGCACAAATGTCAAAAATGTCAAGAGTTCTCACACAAGATCCACATACCTACTCGGGCTCTCTACAATGAATTACACTACCATGGCCCTTTTCCACTTAGGGATTGGATTTAATAGGGAAGTTATCTCACTCATCAATAGATGACCATAACTTCATAATCATGGTGACATAATACTTCACAAACTAGGTAGAGGCCATTCCTCTTACCACCATACCAGGATGCATAATTACAAAATTCATTCTAAACAGATTATCTGTAGGTATGGTGTCCCACAATTCATTATCTCTAATAATGGCACGTCTTTCAAAAATGAGGAAGTGCGTGAACTATGTGAAAAGTTCAAAATAAATCACCACATGGCTTCTCTCTATTATCCTCAAGCCAATGGATAGGATGAGGCTACAAACAAGACATTAAAGTCCATTCTCCTTAAAATGTCAAGGATAACAAATGATATTGGCACTTAATGATATTTCCAGACTTGTGGGCCAATCAAACATTGGTAAGAACACTGACAGCAATAACCCCCTTTGCTTTAGTATTTGGTTTAGAAGCGGTTTTACCGCTCAAAGTTGAATTACCTAGTCTTCGTATCTCACTACAAGGTATTTTAGGAGAATAAGGCTATCGAGAGGCACGAATCTCCCAATTGGAAAACCTCGATGAATCTCTGCTCAATCTAAACAACGATAGATATTATGTTGACCGAATGGCTTGAAAACATAATAAGAGAGTCTACGAACATGAAATATGTGAGGGAGACCTATTTTTAAGACATGACAGTCAAATAGACAAAAATACTAGGGAGGGAATGAATTTCAGGCCCACGTGGTTGGGCCCATATTGAGTCATAGAGGACTATAAGAATGGGGCATATTTCTTGTGTACGCTAGAATGTGAGGAATTTGGAGAATTCGTTAGCTCTCTTCATCTAAAAAGATACTACACATGATCCACCAACATTTCCACATGTATACTATTACATTATCATTTGTATTATCATCTATCAGCTCATTCTTTAAAAGTTTAGTCAAGGAACTTATTTTCAAGTAACTCTCAAAAAATTCTACAAAACATTAGAAATCTTTCAAATCATATCTCTTCAAACATTCATGATATTATCATCAAAAATTTCTTATCACTTTATCGGTTCAACAAGACAAGATGAAATTTTGACACTAATCCTATAAAGGCACTCGCTTACTTGGTTCAACATATATCTTTCTTATAACATAGTTGTATTTACCCATAGTTAGTTCTAGAAGCTTCATGATGTCATATCTTTCCCTATAAAAACCTCTTTGGTACAAAAAATTCTAAACATTTTCACCCAAGATGCTTGTTCACCTATCTCAATCTTTGTGTTGAGCCCTCGCATCTTACTGGTTGCATGGGGTTGAGGCTAGGGGAAAGATTTCCTTCCCAAAAGAACAAATTAAAGTTAAAAAATAATATATATCAAGTAAAAATTAACCAATTTTTTTATTTACACACTTCTTTGCCCCACCAACCTTTGGTGTTGATCCCACACCTCTTACGAGTGGCGTGAGGTTGGAAAAGGAGGAAGTGCCCTTACTCACCTATGCCTTATCCTTGGTGATGAGCCCATGCTTCCTACTAGTAGCATGGGGCAAGGTGTAGGGGGTCTCTACAAATAAGTTTAATAAATTAAAGAAATTTCATTCAATAAAAGTGCTTTGAAAATCTTAAAATCCCAAGAAAAATGAATTAGATGTGCATGTTCCAAAAGAGATTCAAAAACTTAAAACCATATTGTGTCAATCAAGAGGCCATCTTCGGATCTAAGTCTAGATAAACTTGCAAGCAATAATATTCTAGGATATGTAGAAAACTATATGCAGAGTTAAGTTGTAGGTTCTAATTGGGTTTATGTCAAAATCTTGTCTTTCTCTCACCATTTCCATCTCTATCAAAACCATACAACTCATGTCCCTCTTGGCTCTAGGTGTTGATCCCTCACATATTTTTGGTTGCATGGGGTTAGGAGTGGAGTGGAATTCCTTTAATTATCATATCATTATTCATCACACATTACCAATACAAAAGGAAGTACCAAACATTACTTGAAAAGCTAAAGATCAACATTACAATGTGTCTTCATAATCATGTCATATCAGCATTACAAAACAACAACAAAGAAATCATTCTATTAGCATTCATCATCCATTACATACATTCTAAAAAGCATACAAAATCATAAATTTAAACATCTAGAGTACACATGTGAAGAAAACCAAAAATGAAGTCAACTCAAATGCAAAGGATAGTCAAACCAAAAATATGTGTGTGTGTGTGTGTGTGTATATATATATATATATATATATATATATATATAATGGAATAAAGTTTCACTACAATACCATCACATGCTAGGTGTGGTCACAATTATCCCAATGAGCATGAAAGTATAAAAAAAATATATATGTGCCTCAGAAATTAACAACAAAGAAATAAACACTCAATAGATTTTAAATATTTATGCGATCCATGAGATGGTGCCTGTTTGCATCCATGACTCATGTTATGGATTTGGTGTCATGAATGTAGCGAATGGTGTGAGTGGTTGTGAATATGACCACTAGTTGTGGTATCACTACGTGAATAGATCCACCTCATCAGTCTCTTTGCTGCCTCATATGTGGTGATCCATGTGTTATAAGTAATAATGATCTCCACCACTCTCCAAATGGGCGTGAATAAGTCAAAGTGTGTTGGGCCAGCCCATAGCGGTTTTCTGAGTCCTTGGTTAAATCTTCCCATGTCTTCCCGAAGGGATAAAAATGTTTCTACGTAGAACCGAAAATAAAATATTGCTAGCCCTGAGAGTTCTCTGTAAAACATAGAAAACAACATTGAGTTAGAAAACCACAAAAACCAAAAAAATAGAATTGTCAGTGCATAGTGATTAACATATCTATCTAGAAAAGTCAAGAAAAGAGTATCTACATACTAGATCTCCAGTCATCCATATAGGATTAGCTTGATGCAGCTGGTGATACTATCACAGTGTGTTATTGTGCCTCCCCCTCCGAAGGCAACATGTTGTCCCATATTAGACTCCTCGTATCTACCTCCATCAAGAGGAAGTGTCTCCTTAGAAACTAATGTCTCCATCTCTTCCTCCGCCTCCTCTCGCTCTCGCCATAGATATCTCTTGAGCATCATGTCACTCGAGTATCACTATCCTCCTCCTCATCACCTCCCTTTGCATAGGTATCCTCACTTGCCTCCTCATTAGTCTCCTCCCCCATTTCCTCCTCAATCTCAGAATCTATATAAATCATAATCTCTTACTCCTCCTCCCTGTTATGAGTGGGTGTGGCCTTGATCAGGAGACGTCATGCGAGCCTAGTTTCGCAACAAGCATGGAAAAACCATCTCACTATAAAAGGAACTTTTGGTGTCACAATGGTCAGATCATGATGACCCGTAGGGCCACCTCGATACTCCTTAACACTCTGTAAAAAATGTCACGGAGGAGGAAGGAAATCAATGTATGGTAGACCAAATTGCTGAGGAACTCTACCAAATGGGTGAGTCTCCACCCTTGATATGTCAACTAACTGGCTGGTGGTGGTACAAGCTATCATTGTGTTCTCATCCGGTCCCCATAATCTTTCCATATCCTAGTAGGGTGTGGTAATAAAGTCATTGTAGTCAAGTTAGCCAATTGTTGATGTGGTACCCTAAGCATTGACATAATGGTCCATCTCACAACCTGATGGGATCGTGGATCTATACACGTAACTCCCCTCGATAGGGGATGATCCTCTCATATACCCAACTCATCACAAGTGTGGGATGACTAAGTGACTATCCCTATAATCTCACCACCTGGTATAAATCATGGTATGTGGCACCTAATATGTCTTCCCCTCAGCGTAAATCTGCCCATGCTTCTCTATATCGCATCACAATTGAGGCCCAATGATATAAATTATCCCCACCCTTATCCCCTATCAACCGTGAAGCCAAAGATACCCATGATGGCCTTATGGAGTGCAAGGATAAGAGCGATGGGTATAGAAAGGAGACTCATGCCTTGTTTAGTGCCTAGTGACACCCCATCATCTCCCATGTAGGTGGAAAAAAGCCTTTCCTTGTCTATAGATCCCGATGTCTCAAGGGTCAAATGTATCCCAAGTATGGGTATGTTGACTATCCTGTATACATCCTCGAGAGTGATGGTCCACTCTCCTCTAACACATGGAAACTAGAAAGTGTTTGGTCCACATCCTAATAAGAAAAGAGATCACATAAAATCTCACTAGGAAGTGCAATGTGTGGCACCCGTGTGATCCTCCAAATCCCTACTCGGTGCAGTATGTCTATCTTGTCCTGTGCCAACTAGTCAAGTATAGTGGCATCCCCTCACTCTCTCTCTCTGCTCCAGTGAACATACTCTTCTGCATTCATAAAACAACAAAAGAGTGAGTCAGTAACATAGGAAATCTCATCAAAAACATTACAAAACAAAATAAAATCCAAAAAAATGGTCTAAACATGTCAAATCTAC
>CM031240.1:813762277-814092277 GCA_018340775.1 Taxus wallichiana var. yunnanensis | reverse complement strand
CCACAGTTTCATTACAATGAATGTGGGCTCATCTTGTTTAGCCGAGTTTCCATCGTGTGCTTGCCTCACTCCATTCACCACCCAATACAACCCGATTTTGGGCTCAGCCTACATACAACTCATTAACTCAACCCGACGGTTCTACTCTCTATGCATCCATTCGAACACTACCTTGGAGCCTGTGACACCAACCCATGGGTCGATCTATTCACCACTTGAGCTCCATTCTTCGTAATTTCACTGACTCGCCACAGGCGACTTGCCATTGTCTATTTTCCACTCTAAGCTCTGTCACTCATGAGCTACCCAATCACTGTGTATCCCAAACCACAACATGGATTGATGACCTGATCCATTCCACTCGAGCTCCATTAGCATTGCATGACGAGTTACTACCGACCAGGCTCTACCACCATGAGCTCACATTTGAGCATGCTTGTTGTTGCACTAACACCTAGGTGAATGACTTGCTGACCCATCTTGATGTTATACACCAAATTAGCCTTCCATGCCCAGTTGTTGGATTATCTTGCCAAACTATCACGATGAATCGGTGTTCCTATTTGGTTTGATGTATTGCTCATGCCTAGCAATCGACTCAATGAAAACTTATAACTTGATTGTGATACATCAATTTTCCAATCCTATTTTATGAGTATAGTTTTACATTTCATCCCTACATTCTACATCATACTAGTCCTTACCCTACACACCACTTACATTATTAGGTTATCCACGCATAACTTATTCATAGTCGACTATGCATTTCCACATACATTCTACATACTACACTAGGTTACATTATATATGGGTCTAGCTTTACATTTTATCACTACATATTTTATTTCTATCTACACCTATCATTGCATCTTACATATTACATATTCTACACACCCTACACATCCTACATTACATTATTTACACCACACATTTATACATTCTACTTATCCTATAGTCATTTTATCATTACTACATACACTACATTGTTCTACACGCTGTGCTCATCACCCTATGATGAACTTTAGTTCCTCGGTCCATACTCAATTGTCGAGGGTTTACAAATCAAATGGAACTTACACTCACCATGTGACATTTCATCATGTGAAATTCTTAGGACTAGTGACATACGATTTAGGCTAAATCGTCACCTATTCGATCATATTGTAGTGGTATACACCTTAGGTTACATCACCACTCCCTACCTTCCATCTCATAGTGACATACACTTTAGGCTAATTTGTCACCTCTTTCTATCATCACTCATCCTTCCATCTCATAGTGACATATGCTTTAGGATAAATCATCACCTTTTTCTATCATCATATAGTGGTATACGCTTTAGGCTAAATCACCACCCTCCATTATTTCATCTTATAGTGATATACGCTTAGGGCTAAATCATCACTCATCCTTTCATATTATAGTGATATACGCTTAGGGATAAATCATCACTCACCCATTTAACAAGTCGTGATATATGCTTTGGATATAGGGTTCACACACACCTTCTCTATATGTCTCACTTCATCACTACATATTCACACTCGTCACAACACACTAGACACAAAAAACACTACTCAACCATTTCTCGATGACGCACTCTCATTTATGGTTCATTCTTGACTGTTGAGGGGGAAAACAAAATGAACCTCATTGTATACACTTCCATACACTCGGGGGCACATTGCTCCTATCATTCCATCTTGCATTCCATTCCATCCATCCATAACATATTGCATTGTCTTGGGGGCATTTAATTTTGCTTGCTAGTGTTTTGCATGATCACTTTACTACACATGTTAGATTGATTTCTTATATGTCATTATCTATATCATACACACATGCACATTCACACCTTTGTTTAGTGTGATCATAGATACAAGAATTTTACATGCAACATAGATGCTCACCTTCTACCCTTCCTATATTGGTCGTTGGGGGCATCCACATTCGTCTTATCCAGGTGTTATTGTTTCATTTTATACTTAGCATATTAAATTTAATTGATCATACACGCTTTGACATATTGGTTATTGCTTTAACATGCTAACGGGTGTTCCATGTGTAACACTTATTTTGCAGGATTACATGTTTCCATGACTACTTATTTGTTTGTTTATACTTGTCTTCCATTGTTTGCAATGGTATGCGAGATTTTCCCTTTTCTTGTGTACACACTTGTTTGTTTTTTTGCGGCCATGATGAACTTGTGTGTCTTGCGATATCGTGAGTGATGTACCTTGTTTGCAACCTGTTATGTGCGATCTACTTATTTTCTTGTGTGTTTATACTACATTATTCGGTAGTTACTACATTGTCTGCATATTTTACACTTGTCTTATTACATGCATGTGTTTTCATACTAAAACTTGTTTTGGCTAGCCATCCCCTTTGTGTACACCTGGTTTCTACCAAGCACTTCCACTTTCCCATTGCAGGGAAAAGTTCTAAAGGTTAGAGTGTGATAGGTCCTCTTTTGGGGCCGCATTCTCCTTTCAACGATGTTGCATGCACCCCCAAAGAGGGGGCATCATTGAGGGTTTTACATACTAACACAATATACCTACACTAGTTCAATATAGTGCCTTTTCTTCCCTTGGCATTTTGGGTTTACATACAACGAGTGAGTTCAGACCAGTCTATGAACTCCATACATTGTGGATTTTACAAGAAATGGTGTCCTTAGCATTTCTGGAAAGCAGTTACATGTTTGGGGGTTACAATTGGTGTGCCTCTCTACACTACTTTGGCCAGTTGGCATAGGATAGCCCAAAAAACTAGGATAATACAAAGATCTCTTCACACACATTTCAGCAAAAGCAGTGAAAGGTTGGAAGACACTGAGTATTTCCTCCTTACACTTCTTCACTAGGGTGGCGTGAGATCCCCCAAATAACTCACAAAAATATAGGATATCGTTTCTACACCCATTTCTCGATATGGATAAGGTGTACATGTTCCATTTACACTTTCCATTTAGTGTATTTTACATTTGCTTATTTTACACATTTCTATACACTTGCGTATTTTACACAACATTTTTACATACATACATATTTGACTACTTAAACGTTTTCTCCTTGCATGTCTGTCCGACCGTATGATAAATAAGTAGTCAAATTGTGGCAATAACAACAACGATGATGACACATGATGAAGACACTTGCCTCTACTAACCATGTAGGTAAACTACACACCACAACAACTACAAACGCATTCTGCCCTAGGTTCATTCTCATCATTTTTTAATTCACATTTTTCATCTTTAAAATCCATGCTCCTCCACTTTTTATTTTTGATTCCGCTTTTGATTCTAGTCCATCGACACGCCTATACTAGACTTTACATGGATATCAGGTATGCATCTCTATCTACTTTATGTTACTGAGTGTTCCGCTCACCAACATAAAGTGGGGGCAAAATGTAGTCACAAAATCATGAACTTTAGGCATTATTTAGCTCGGTCTCATACTACTATTTATAAGGTTCTTAAGTGAAGAAAGTACTAATTAATCCCACCTTTTGGCCATCTTATTTTATCTTTTTTATTTTTTCATTCCCATGTATTTTCAAGTCAATGTCTATTAAGTAATTAATGCCTAGCTATTTCGTCATTGTCCCGTCATTTTAGCCTAAACCGGGCACCTCGGGCGCCTGGTCCCACATGGGGTGCCCCGATCCATTTTCTACTTTCTTGCCTCTTTTTGGGCCTCTTCTAACCATTTTTCATCCTTATCTTTTTCCTAGTCGGCCATGTCGGGATTAATTATGAAATTAGAACAAGAGAACCCTATAAATATAAAGTTATGAGACCATAATGAGGGTCCTAGCATCACTTACTACTATCACTCCATCTAGAGTTGCATCAATTGCATCACTTACATCCACATAGTTCCATGCATCAAGGCTAGGAGATCTGCATCAACACACACAACATAGGGGGGATTCTATTCTATTCCATGCACACATGCTAGTGAATTTTCTATAGTTATTATTGCTCGCTACTTCATAAAGTGCGACTGACATAAGAGAACCTAGGGAATGACATGCACACACACACACACATGAATTACATTTGGGTCTCGAAATGTTGTACAACACTCGACTTATTAAACCCATTGTTATGGCAAATGAGATCGGTCGACCCATTGATTTTGTATCTTTTATTTTTAGGGTTTTGATACTTCTTTGTCTCTTGCAATTTATTCCTTCACCCTACATTATTTGATACTTTTGGTGCAGCTCAACGGATCCATCTTAACAGATTGTGAATATTTCGAGTATCTTGCGATACTAAAAGAATCAAATTTTGAGCTTTTACAAAGACCAGGGTGCCTATTTTGTAGACCAGACACCCCGAGGCACCCCAAGATACCCTCCTAGGTGCTCTAGTATACTCATATCTTCTAGATCTAACCTCTACGAGACTTATGAGTGATCATTCCTAATTTTGAAATTCACAATCAGACCTATGACAGTCTTCGACAATCAAATAAGTCCTTTCCTTTTACATCTTTACATACTTAGGGTTTTATTTCATTTGGTATAATTATTTAAAATTATTCCATATTGTTTTAGCATAGTTTACAAGTGTTTTATTCCTCCTATATTAGATTAACTATTATTATACCTCTCCATAGTTTAGTTAATGTTAGTTAATCAAACACCGTACATGCCCAAGAACACAAAACAATGGCTTCCTTGTTCAATTCTTGTTAGAATTTAAAAATTTCAACTTCTAAGTTTATGTTAGATGTACGTCCACCTTTCCAAATCAAGTAGACACCCTGAAATTCTTCTATTTTCTCCCAAAAATCAAAAACTAGAGTGTACAGTGCTAGAAAGCATGAAAATGTTGTAATAGTCATCAAACAGTTTGAATTTTTGTGCCTAGAATACCACTCAAATCCATTTTCGGAAAGGTATAGATCATTTTAGATAATTTCTCGGATTCGAGAACCTTATTAGTTCAAAATTCTCAACCCAATTGCTAACCTTACAGAATATAGTGAAGAATTGTTTCACCTTGTTCATAAGTTTTCTTTGCAAACTTCATCTTAGTCTTCTACACATTCTTAACACTTTGAATCTCTCGTCCTTATGAAGCTTTCACCTGTCATGAGTAAATGAATATGCTTCATTGAGATACAAATCTTATGAAGCTTGAATTTTTTTATCATGGAACACAGTCCATTTTGAGGACTTTCAAGACAAAGCTTTGAGACAAGAAGGGACTTGAGGTATTTCCACAACATCACACCCACACACACTCTTCAAGGATAGATGGATAACTTATAATACATACCTATTCACATTCTTCAAAAGCATAATTTTATTTTTTCCAGAGATCCTTCAGACATACATGTTATCCAATTTTGCACACTTGGCAAAATTAGACAACGAGGTCTTGTTGAACTCTAGGATAGAGAAATATCTTCATGGGAGAGATTTGGGAATATAGGCAAAATTTTGTGCTTTAGGGACATCTTCGATTTTCGGTCAATTTCGAAATCATTTTTGGTTATTCTCTCTTTTTCCTAGGTCTTGGAGGTTTGGAGTTTTCTCAGAGTGCAAAAGCTAGCCCCGGTGGGCACACTTCTTGGTCATCACGGATGGAAATGATTGAATTGATAAATCATGTCTTAAGGGGTCCTATTGTGTTTTTTCTACCTTCCGGTTAGCTAAAGGAGCCCTAAAAGGTCGAAAATGAGGACATGGTCATTTCTTCAGAGGCCAAGATGCATTGAGCTAAAATTAGCTCAACACTTAGGCATGTAAGCTAGGTATCATACAAGAAGGTTGAATTATTGTATTAGCTCGGGAAATCTCTTGGATGGCTTGTTGAAGCCAAGATAGTAACGAATTTGGGGCAGAGTTGGTGGACAACTCAGTGCATGGAAATCAAGCCCGAAGAAATGGAAAGTAACATAACTTTGGGGGGCTTGATGAATAACTAACTCGTTGAAAGAAATAGCTTGGCAAATTATTTGAGTTGGTCGAGCTCGGTCAAGATCATCACAATTGCTCAAGCATGAATAAGGAAACAAGGACGTGGCATAGTTGAATGACTCGCACAAGGCAATAGAATTCAACATATAGTGAAATATCTACAATGCAATATTGTCTCATGCAGAAAATTTGGTAAAGGGCTAAGTTTTTAACTCCCTCGATTGAGTTATTTATATAATGTAGACTAGCGTAGTATGTAGAATATAAATGATGTATAAATGTGCCATGTGAAATAGCCTAATGGCGTATATAATGCGTAGAATGACTAATATGTGCATGATGAGAATGTAGTATAATGTAGCATATAGACTAAGTGTAGAATGGATGGTGTATGATGCACAATGTAGGATAAAATGCAACGTGTAATTCCTAAGGGTGGTGTGTGGGGTTCAAGTAATGATAAATCCTTAACATCAAGTGTGAACTAAAGCACAAGAGTGCATCATCAAGTAACAATGGTGGTAGAATGTGTGATTGTTATGCCTATATGAAAATGCAAAGATGAAATATGTGCCTATGCTAATATGATAAGGGGGATTTGTGTGAATGTTATGCCCCCCAAGTGTATGATAACACGTGTACTATATAATAAATAATGTAGGAAGGTGATGTATCATTATAGGTTTTGTTTAATTGACGATGCGTAAGGTGCGGTAAAGTATTATAGATGTGTGTATGTATATGCGGTGATGTAATGGAGGAATATGGGAATGTAAGATGAAACGGGGTTCTTTACGGAAAAATATCCCTCAACACTCATATAAGAACCATAATAATATGAGTGTGTCATCGAGAGGGTAGAATGATAAGAGGTACCTACTAAAGACCAAGTTTGCATGTGATAGGACTTTGTTGGACAAAGTTAGTTGTTGGGATGAAATTAATTGGTTGGAGCATAGATTTTAGAGGAGGCCTAACTGTATGGAGTCTCAAGGGATACTATTTAGATTTTGTTGGTAATGTAGGAGATGACTTAGCAGGAAGGGTTTGCGAACTAACTACGATAGGTGGTTGTTTAGGAGTTGTCGAGTGCCACTAGCCTGATGCTCATTAGATAGAGAAGAAGTAACCTCAAGAATGAGAGAAGTGTTTTTTGACTAAGAGAAGCATCACTATGCACATGGGAGGGATTTTCAATATCACTTATATAACAAATAAGAGAATCATCAAGAAATTCCTTAGAAATATGAGGAGGGTCACTAGTAGCCGCAAAAGCTTGTTTAGATGGATCTTGACTAACCGAAGGAGAAAGAGACTTAGGAGCCCATGTGGGTGTAGTATTTGTAGGTGGGCATGTAATAGGATGTTTTCTAGTGAATGAAATAAATCCTTGACATTTGAGATGCTTGACTCGTCGTTGTAAAGTATAGCAATCATGGTCATTATGTCCATTGATTCGATGATACTTGCAATATGGACTATCTTGACACTTTTCTAGCCAATAAGGAGGATAATAATGAGTAGGTGGTAAAATGATCAATTGACGACTAAGAATTTCTATAAGAATGTCATGTTTCTTAGTATTATGCTCAAATATGAGAATTTTGGGAAATGAGACATCTTGAGGTTCAACTAAATGACATGCAGTGTACATAGATTGAATAAGAGATGACGAAGGAGAACAAAAATGCGATTGTGAAGTATCCTTAAGTTGTTGGATTTCATATCTAAGGGATGTAATGGTGGATTTGGTGGCTGAAAATTTATCTTGAAAGAATGTATGCAAGGCTTGAAATTTGTCTTGAAATAATTTTTGTAAGGTGTGAATCGAGTCTAACAATGGTGGGTTAGACACGGGCTCATCAAGACTAGGATTGACAAAGAAACTATGAAGTACAAAACTTAATTCGTGTGGTGGCATATTGTCATAAAAATATGTGGTGTCTATGGATTTTTGGAAAATGGCCTGACAAGTGGGATATCGCTTAAGTAAATCAGATAAAGAAACTTGACCCATGATAGAAGAAAGAGGAAGGATCCTAAGTGTGAGAACGGTCGGGTTCACCAAAATCATTAACTAAAATGAACTAAACTATGGAGAAGTATAATAATAGTTAATCTAATATAGGAGGAGTAAAATATTGTAAACTACGCTAAAATAGTATGGAGTGATTTTAAATAATTATACCAAATGAAATAAAACCCTACGTATGCAAAGATGTAAAAGAAAAGGACTTAGTTGATTGCCAAAGACTATCACAGAGTGTCGAAGGTCCGATCGCAAAATTTTAGAAGCATGAACAATCTCTCGGAAGTATCATAGAGGTCATATCTGGAAGATCCGAGTAGACTAAAGTGCCCAAGAGGGTCTTGGGAACCCCGGTCCGTAAAATAGGCACCCGAGTCTGTGTAAATCTCAAAAATTGGTTCTTTCAAGTGTTGCAAGATAATCCGAAATATTCCCTATTTGTCCCATTATATTCATTAAGTCATGTGCCGAATGTATCAAATAATTTAGGGTGAAGGAATGACATGCAAAACCCTAAAAATAAAAGATGGAAAATGAATGGGTCGGAATGACCTCATTGTCACAACAACAAGCTTACTAAACTAAGCGATGCACTACATTTCGAGACCAAATGTAGTTCGGTGTGTGTGTGTGTGCATGTTGTGCCCTAGGTGCTCTTTTTCCAATCACACTTTGTGAAGTAATGAGTACTAATAACTATATAAAATGCACTAACATGTGTGCGTGGAATATAATAGAATCCCTCCCCTATCTTGTGTGTGTTGATGTAGTTCTCCTAGCCTTGATGCATGGAACTATGTGATGTAAGTGATGCAATTAATGCAACTCTAGATGGAGTGATAGTAGTAAGTGATGCTAGGACCCTCATTATGGTCTCATAACTTTATATTTATAGGGTTCTCTTGTTCGATTTCGTAATTAATTTCGACATGGCCGACTAGGAAAAAGATAAGGATGAAAAATGGATAGAAGAGGCTCAAAAAGAAGTGGGAAAGTAGAAAATGGATCAGACACCCCAAGTGGGGCTAGGGCACCTTGGGCACCTCAAGAAAGGCCTAGGCACCCCAGTTTAGGCTAAAATGATGCAATAATGAAGAAATAGTTGGGCATGTACCGAAAAACACACGGAATGGCGAAATAAAAAGATAAATAAGATGGCCAAAAGGTGGGATTAATTAGTAATTTTCTCACTTAAGAACCTTCTAAATAGTATTATGAGACCGGTCTAAATAATTCCTAAAGTGCATGATTTTGTGACTACGTTGTCTATACCTGTTCTTGCTAGGGTTTCAAGGTAGGTTTTTTCTAGATTCTTGATATCTAACCATTCAAAATTCCTTATCTTTTGTATTGATGATTGTTGATCTTCTCACAAATTTTTGTAACAATTTTAAGGGGGATTCATCAAGAAAACAAGGAGAAAACGTTACTCAGTTCCTCTACACACGCTTGAGGTTTGACTGTCAACCAAGTTCTTCATTAAAATTAAATGATAATTCTTGAATCACATATTTTCCTCGATGCTTTGAATCAAGTTCTAAAGGTGTTCAAAGGATGTTGAAGGTTGGTATACTTTACTTGAATGAGTTTCTCCTCGTGTGACCGCAAAAATCCTCGAGATACAAGTATTTTTGCTATCTACATACTGTAGAGACTGAAATTGAAGCCATTAAGTGGAATTTCGTTAGTTGAAGATGCAATAACCCATCTTGAAAATTGTATTAGAGCTCAAAGATGTTCAAGCAAGCTTCAATGTGTGAAATAGTTGAATTGATTGCTCATATAGTCCTATCTCAGTCTATAACTCAGAAAGTTGGTTGTCTTACCAAGTTCCTTCATCTTTGTGAAAATGAATGATGCAAGGCCTATTCAATTCAAATTGAATGTAAGGCTATTGAAATTTGAAGAATCCTAAATAGTTATAATCTCATGAAATTATCTCAAAGCTTGACATAGGAAGGTAAAAAGACACCCTTGTCTTGTTCATACAAAGTCAAAAGTTCTTTGAGCTTTCAAAGTCATATGAAGAGTCTTCATGCCATATAATGTTTGAAACTTTGGTGAATAATTTGAAGAGGTGTGAAATGAGAATTTTTTAGTTATCTTTTGGATTTATTTTGCATGGATGAGTTAATAAGATAATGGAGATATAAAAACAAAAAAACATAACAGAAAGTTGAGATTAAGGTGCAAGTGTATTGGGCAATGCAAAAATACTAAGAGAATACGTAGGGGGCAGTAGTATAGGTGGCAATGTTGCATGAAAAAATGAGTGAAGATGATTTATACATTGTATAAAGGGTGATATATTGAATACAAAAAAATATGGAATGTTTAATTCTCTTGAAATTGAGATATTGAATTCAGTGCACATGAAGGAGTTCCTAAGGCTAAGATATTAATTGCAAATAGACATCCAATATTGTGAGTATGAACTCTACCTACAATGAATCATAGATAACAGTGTGATCAGGTGTACTAGTATAATCAATCAAGAAGAGATATGACACATTTTAAGACATCATAAAGAAGATTAAGTGGCTAGTTGAGTCTTTGATGAAACTATAATTGTGACAAGGAAGTTCATAAACAAATTTTGGATCAAAATCGGGTATGTGCAGCAGGTTGAAGGTCTAAGATGTGACAAGACTTTGCAAAGAAACCATGTATGACAGTAATTCAATGCGAATTCACTAAAGGATAACATGGTATTTGGTGATCAGGACAGTGAAAGATCATATTTCAGTTGAGAAGCATATTTGAGCATAGAAGAAGAGCTAATATAGAGGTCATTATTAGCTATGTGAGACAAGAAAATCAAGAGTGACCAAGACAAAAAAAATCTAAGTAGTAGCTTAGTATATAGGGGGTTTCTGCCTCCTTATAAGTAGTAGCGTACAAAATATCAATTGCAGTTGGTTAAACCGTAGGGAGTTGTTGTTTCCTTGCAAGTTGTAGCTTGGAAAAGGTTAGTAGTTGTTGACTAAATTATCTAGGGGTTGTTGCTTCAAAATTTGAGTTAGAGTTCAACTTTAAATCATTGTAATACAGAGGAAAAACTTTCTAAAGCTAGTTCTTTGATTTCTGTAGGTTTTCTCCCTTTATGGGTTTCCCACCTAAACCACTATGTATTGTCTCTCTTTCAATTTCTTGTGCATGATTTGATATGTTTTTCTTAATTAGTTTTGTGAAGTAGAAATATCTGAAAGTTTTATAAGACATTGATTTACCCCCCCTCAGTTCCTAAATTTCCAACAATTGGTATTAGAGCCTGGTCCTCTTGAATCAAGCCTAACATCTTGGAGATGATGCTGAAGACACAAGCATGGGTACATTAGTAGAGTCAGTGTTAAAGAAGAGGTATGAAATTACTCAAGCTCTTATAAAGGAGTTAAAGGAATAAATCAAGCTTAAGGAAGTTAACCATGGTCAAGAACTAAATTCAAAGGCCTTGAAAGATAAATAAATGTCTTCCTTAAATTTGAAGAGTAACTAAAGACCCTAAAGATTGAGTTGGCACATGTTACTAACCAGATTGAAAGGTTACAAATAAAATAAGGACATTCTGGTAAAGTAGAGCATGAGACATGCCATACAGCTTTTCAAGCCAAGAGTGGAGAATGTGAAAAATTAAATGCAGAAGTAAAGACCCTAAAAGAAGAGCTGAACAAACAAAGAAAAAGGATTTGAGAGATGAATCAAGTCATACTTCTTGTCAAGGATGTTCTTAGCCCAAGAAGGAAAACAAAGAGCACAAAAATATCTTTATGCAACTAGTCAAGGAGTTTATCAGATAAGTTTCATGGAGTGTGTTTTTCATGCAACATCTTTGGACATAAAGCAAGAGATTGTAGAAGAAAGGTAGATGAATGCCATCCATGGAGAGATTGCAGGTCTGACTATGAGAAGAACATAGTGTGTTTTAATTGCAAAGGAAAAGGTCATATAGCCAAGTATTGTCTGGAAGATCTGATAAGTCAGTTTAAGGACAAAAATCAGGTTGTTTGCTTTAATTTCCATGAGCTAGGGCGTTATGCTAGAAATTTTCATGAATCACCTAGATTTAGCTATAAGTTAAATGCATTCCAGACAAGACAAAAGGATACACAAATAAAATTCAAACTCAAAGAGTAAGACCAAGTCAACTATGGTTGAGAAAGATGCTAGAAAGAAGAAAGAAAATGGGTATGCAAGGTCAAGGAAGAAAAATCAGAAGTTGAGACAAGAAGATAGAAAGGGAAGATGTTGAAGAAAAAAACAATATAGGTCACCACAAGGAAAGAAAGCACAAACAAGATAGCAGAAATGATGAAAAATACAAGAAGAAGGAACACAACCCTAATATAAAACATGAAGAATGCTCTCCCCAAGCAATATTACAATAGGTGTATGAATTGCAACATGTATGCTTATCTGGCACTCAAGAAGAAGTTGAGAGTTCAGGAATTCTAGTGGTCACACCAAGGGTGGTATCTCAAAAGATGAACAAGAAACCAAGGACAAAAAAAAGAGCTAAGTCATCATGTAGTTTTGATGACTTTCTCCTATTCTAAAGTGACTTAGCAAATTGGTATGGCTTCTCTAAGCTTCCAGAAGGTGTACACTGATTGAAAGGAAGCATCAGTTGAGGTTGATTGTTGCATATATCAAGTTTGACAAGGTATGTTTGTTTCAAGTTGTCTATCTTACTCCATGTTAAATGTATAGCACAAGTTGAAGTTATTGAGTGTGTCAAGGTTGGTGTCAAACAAGGAGTGTCTTCAAGAGAATGTCTTGAGTCAATACGAAAGTTGATAGTTTTGTACAAATCTGAGTTAGGACAGTTGTGGACCTTAATGTGATTATGATAGTAACTTACTCTTTTCTTATGTGAAAGTTGTATCTCAAGGAGTCAAATGATGTGTCATATGTTAATCATGAGCTTCAAGTTCTTGATCTCATGATACTTGTCCCCAAATTCCTTGATGTTTATACTCATCAATTATTAAAAGGAGTATGTAGTCTGTGTAGTGTTGGTGACAAGTCTGAGTTCCAATAATGCCATATGGTCTTTAATTTGATGTATCATGTATCTTTAAAGAGTCTGTGGTGAGTATGATATTGTGAAGGTGCTCGATAAGATGAAAAATGTATTCAAGAGTTGGTTTGATTAGTTCATCACTTCAAGAAATGAACCATGGCCAAGACATGTTCAAAACATGAGTATTTCAGAGTTTTCCAAGAAGGTTTCAGGTATGCAAATGTCATACATGGTCTCATATCAAGCATATAAGTGTTCAAGGGTTTGGTGAATGATATGACAGTTTTGTTAATGAATTTTTGTGGTCATGACAGCAAGTTTTGTGCAATTTTCTACTTCTCTTCCTGACTAGACTATCAAAATCCATATTGAGTGATTCAAATGGAATCTAGGTTCTGGAGGGCCAAATGATGGAATTAGAAGATGAAATTTTGAAAATGCATCTAGACATGGAGGGCTAAAGGATTCATAAGGTTTCAGAACCTGAAAATGCATAATATTTCTTGAAATTATAATAGTAGTAGAAGTTCACAATGCAGATTCTAAAAGATTTAATTATGAGATGACTTTCTTGCAAACTAGAGGTTTGTCTTTTGGAAGTTTCTCACAAGGTTTTTGATGGATGTTTTCTAGCCAAATGGTGTTCAAAATAGGTATGATCTTCAAGTGAAAGTGCTTACACAAAATGTTAGGAGTGATTTCACTTTTGTCAAGATCTAGTTGACTATGTATCTACAGTTGATGAATTAAAGAAGGCAAAGTGAATCTTATGATGTTTTCTCAGAATTTCTATAACATAAATAATATTGTGGGAATTGAAAATTGTTACAGAGAAATTTGAAGAATCTACAAGGTGTGAAAATGAATTTCCATGGAAATCTAAACCTTCATACAAGAATATTAGGTCAAATTTGTAAGGATATGGTCAAAAGCCAAGGTTTGTCAAAATGCATGAACCTTTATAAAGGTTTGTGAATGGTTGAAAAACATGCTCCAAATCAATTACTGGGATACACCATGTGTTATATGTCTACTCTGTCTCATGTCATAATTTTTGAAGTCTCCATGTAAATTAATTACGACATGATAAGGGTTTCTAGATACTTGGTGTGATGTTAGCTTAGTTCAATTGAAGAACGGTGCAATGTAGCAGTGACCTACAAGTATGTAATGGTCACTTAAGAATAGGGGTAGTTGGCCTTGACCTGAATCATGAGCTTTTAGGTACTCTAAAGGAAAGTAAAGGACAGAGGGCAATATAATGAACTCATACTACAATTGGGTAAACAAGGTAAAATTTTAGGAACCTTTGAATCAAAGTTGGTTGTTGAAAGAGTCTATGAAAGTACATAGTGAAGGTCTTTGGTGAATCAAAAATGAAGGAGTTTTGGTCAAATATTGAACATCTAAGAAACAAGTGAATATGCAACCTTGAAATTGAAAATGGTGCATTGACCTAAGTTTGAGAGTTGAATGATTTTTTGTGGATGCTTTTGAAGAAGTGGCATGTGTTTCCTACATGACAAGCCCACAAAGAGTATAAAATAATGTCTCAGAGGTTTTATGGGTTCTTCAAACCATGAAGCTATAGGTTCAAGAAAAAATCTGAACTCAAGGAACGTATCCTCAAATCTTGAAGAAGATAACTAGATGACTCATGGTCCAAAGTAAAGTAGAAATGATGAAAAATTCTAGTCAAGTGGTTTATGAGCCTAGGGGAAGCATTAAAGAAGTATGTCATGATGAATCTTGATCTCTAGAAGTTTGATAAGTCTGTTAAAAACTTTCTCAAGAAGGAGTTTTAGGACAAGTTGTGTTGAGTCGTGCTTATACTAGCTTTGTAAGCAAAAATGTATTTTGGGATTGAAATAAGGCCTAGTAAGAAAGGTGTTGTTTTGATTGAAAACAAAATAAAGGTGCACATAATCGGGGGATCTTGGTTGAGGATCATTATAGTTTAAGTGGATCCTTTTATGCTGCTACAGAGCTCGAAAAAGAGAAAACATTGTTCCAGGGGGATCTTGAGGACAAGTGAGGTCATTTTCTCATGCATCTTTGTTTTTGGCTATAATTGTTTCATGTCAAGTGGCATAGAAAACTTTATCATAGATGTCAAAAAGGGAGAGAATGTGTTAGAAACCAGGAATGGTGATGTGTGCTAGTATTTTCCATCAAAGGTTTATGAGTGTGTTGTCATCAATGATAAAGGGGGAGATTATTAAACCCTAGCCATTGGTTTTGTAATTTATGCCAAGTGGAATTGATGTCAAAGCAATGAGAGGTGTAGTAAGGCTCAATAAAAGGTATGAAGGTTGATTGGTAGTGCCTTCAGTGGGTTAGTGAGCATTCAGGATGCTTTCGAACAAATTCAAAGTGTTATAGACTTGGTTTGTAAGGCGGAGTCCAGTGGAAGCATGGAAAAGGTTGGAATGCTTGGCTTAGTGATATTATAGGTCAGATATGAAGGTATTAAAATGGTTAAGAGATTTCATAGTAAGGTACATGTCAATTAGTGAAATTCATAGTTGTAACTGGATCATTTAGGCATGTTTCTAGTGCTTGATGAGGTGTGAGAAGTTGGTACAGGTCATGGCATGGTCATGTGAGAATAGGAGAAGCCTAGGAATAGTTTCTACATCACATGTGAACAAAAATAAGGCTCATTTTAGCCCCTAAAGTCAAAATTCAAAAGCTAGCCAAAGTTGACTTTGAGAACTGACAAAGTGTTTGCTAAGGTAAATGAGATTGGTCAGAGCTTCACAGAAAAATATATGTCTAACAAACACATGGAATGTTAAGAGGGGTTTATTTTAGTTCTTCATTCCAAATTTCATCAAATTTTGAATTGGGGATTTTAAGTTATGCAAGTTTTTCTAAAACTACTCTCTTAAGTAATGCAAAATAAACAATGGATTCTTAACACTCAAGAAAAAATATAGTGCACCCTTCGGATAAATCATAGCAGAAATTTTTGTATAGGATTCCAATCTTGAGGTATTGTAAAAAGTTTTAGGTGAATTGGACATGTTTCAAGAAATTTATGAGCATTCTTCTACGAGCGTTTGATCTCTCTCCAGGATGCTTCTTGAGTTGAGTGATCAAATTTGATTTTATCAACTCTAAATCATTGGTGTAAGCTAAAAACACTTATCGAAACATAATAGACCTCATATAAGTTAAAATTATGGTCTCATTTCTCTCAAGGTGTATTATGCTACATAGGCATGCTCTTGATGTGCAAGGCTAGGTCTAGGGCAGTCATGTTCTTAAGCCTCCAAGATTGAAATTCATTAACAAAATATTGTGCAATGACCTTTTAGGGCTCATGAGGTGGTTTTATCTTCTACAAGAGTAAAATGGTATGTTAATACTCTCTAATTGAAATGGTGAGTTGTGAATTATCTCCAAGAGTACTTATGCCTGAGTTAGTTTGCCAAAAGTTGTACACAATGGTGTGTTTGAAGGATCTCCTGATAAATTTTGTTTTTAAGCTTTTGAAGAATGGGAATAGGTTAGTCTTGGAAGTTCTTTATCTATCCTTGAAAAGTTTGGATGGGTGTGATGCTATGGAAAGACCTCAAGTCCCTTCTTGTCTCAAAGCTTTGTCTTGAAAGTCCTCATAATGGACTGTGTTCCATGATAAATTGTTTCAAGCTTCATAAAGACATGTATCTCAAAGAATCCTCTTGGTTTTCTCCTAACAAAGGTGCAAGCTTCATAAGGACAGAGATTCGAGTGTTGAGATTGTGTAGAAGACTGAGATGAATTTTGTAAACCCAACTTATGAACAAGGTGAAACAATTCTTCACCGTATCGGTGCAAGGTTAACAATTGGGCAATGAGAAGGTTGAAGTAATAAGGTTCTCTGAATACCGAGAAATTATCTAAAATGATCTAGCCCTTTCCCAAAATGTATTTGAGAGGTATTCTAGGCACAAAAGTCAAATTTTTTTATGACTATTACAACATTGTCATGCTTTATAGCATTGGACACTATAGTTTTTATTTCGAGAGCAAATAGAAGAATTAAAGGGTGTTTACTTGATTTGTAAAGGTGGAGGTACATATAACATAACCTCAAATTTTGGAATCTTTAAATTCCATTAAGAATCAAGTAAGGAAGCTGTTATTTTGTGTTCTCGGGCATGTATAATGTCCATACCTTGTTATTAGGGTTTTGAGGTAGCTTTTTTCTAGGTTCTTGATCTTCAACCGATAAAAATTCCTAATATGCTATAAAGATGATTGTTGATCCGCTACAAGATTTTTGTAACAAGTTTCAGGAGTATTCATCAATAAATCAAGGAGAAAACATTATTAGTTAAATGTCATGTCTGATTGAGGTTTGATCACAAACAAGTTCTTCATTAAAATTAAATGATGATTCTTGAATCACGAGTTTCCCTTCATGCTAAATCAAGTTTTAAATGTGTTAAAAGGATGTTGAAGGTTGGTATAATTTTCTTGAACAAGTTTCTCCTCAAGTGACTGCAAAAATCCTTAGATACAAGTATTTTTTGCTATCTACACACCGTGTAAAGACCGAAATTGAAGCCATTAAGTGGAATTTCATTAGTTGAACATACAATAACCCATATTGAAAATTGTATTAGATCTCAAAGGTGTTTAAGCAAGCTTCAATGTGTGAAATAGTTGAATTGATTGCTCATATAGTCCTATCTCGAGTCTATAACTCGAAAATTGGTTGTCTTACCAAGTTCCTTCATCTTTTCAAAAATGAATGATGCAAGACCTATTCAATTCGAATTAAATGTAAGCCTATTGGAATTTAAAGATTTCTAAATAGTTATAATATCATGAAATGATATCAAAGCTTGACATAGGAAGGTAGAAAGAAACTCTTGTCTTGTTCATACAAAGTCAAAAGTCCTTTGAGATTTCAAGGTCACATGAAGATTCTTCATGCCATATAGTGTTTGAAACTTTGGTGAAGAAGTGAAGAAGTGTGAAATGAGAATTTTTAGTTATCTTTTGGATTTCTTTTGCATGGATGAGTTAATAAGAGAATGGAGATATAAAAACAAAACAAAAACATAACACGAAGTTGAGATTAAGGTGCAAGTGTATTGGGCAATGATAAAATACTAAGAGAATATGTAGGGGGTAGGAATATAGGTGGAAATGCTACATAAAAACATGAGTGAAGATGATTTCAACTTTGTATAAAGGGTGATATATTGAATACGAAAAATAAGGAATGTTTAATTCTCTTAAAAGCCGAGATATTGAATTCTGTACACATGAAGGAGTTTTTGAGGTTGAGATATTAATTGCAAATAAACATCCAATATTGTGATTATGAACTCTGCCTAAGATGAGTCATAGATAGCAAGTGTGATTAGTAAACTAATCTAATCAATCAAGAAGAGATATGACACATTTCAAGAACTTAGAAAGCAGAGTAAGTGGCTAGTTGAGTCTTTGATGAAAGTACAATTGTGACAAGGAAGTTGATAAACAAATTTAGGATCAAAATTAGGGTATATGCAACAAGTCAAGGTATGAGATGTGACAAGACTTTGAAAATCATCCATGTATGAAAGAAATAAATGTGTATTCACTAAAGGAGAACATGGTATTTGATGATTAGGACAAAGTGAAAGATCAACATTCATTTGAGAAGAAAATTTGAGCAGAGAAGAAGAGTTAATATAGAGGTCATTATCAACTGTGTCAAACAATAAATAAAAAGTGACCAAGGCACAACAAAAATGTAATTAACTGTTATCCATATTTTTCCCCGGAAAAATATTGGATCAACCACGACCCCACACAAAAAGAACCTAAGAAATCATGTTCGGATCTTGCAAACAGATTACAGGGGGACTCTATAATGGAAGTGGCGGGGCTGTGAAGATCAAAGAACCCCGTGCATAATAAATTCATAAAACGGATTTGACAAGTGAATCCATGCCTTAAATCCATTCTACGGGTTACGGTGGGCTCAAAAAATAGAATAGTAGGGTCAGAGGAGGAGGAGTGTCACAGAGAAGCCAGGAGCAAGAAAAAGAAGAAACGGTGAAGATCCGAAGTCTTCGGGTTGAAAACAGTTCAAAACGAGTCCAAAAATCAGCTAAGTATGGAAGAGGTAGTGAAGAAAGCCACATGTCGAAATGACGCTTGTCTAAATTTGAATCCAAAGAGGGGAGTTCAAACAAGTGTCAGGCTTCTATGAGTCTAGAGCCCCAAAAGTCATGCGGCCATTAAAAATTCTTCGTCTAGGTAGGAAGGTGTCAAGTGTCGCAAGCTTGGCGCAAATCCAAAGTGGGAGCCCAAGGTGGAGACTCAAAGTCACACCAGCCCTCCACATAGCAAGTTGTAAACCAAGGTCAAAAGGTGGGTAAGGCGGGCCTCAAAAAAGGCTAAGTATAGAAGTACTAGCGGGTACTGTCACGTGTCCAAGTGGTGCGTCTCTAAAAGTTAATCAAAAGGTGCAGGCTCAAATAAGCACCAGTTCACCACGTAGCCTAAGGTCTAAAAAGGTAAGAGGGTTGTTGAAAATTCCAAAGACCTGCGGAGGCTTCCAAGTGTCAACTCGATGCTCCTTCAAAGGCAAATCTTGATCGGGAGTTTCAGCGAGCGCGAGCTCCATGCGTCCAACCTTGAAAAGGGAATCAAAGTCGGGTGAATAGTCAATGCATAAGGTAGGTCACGGAGAGTGCCAAGTGTCCAAACAATGCTAACTCAAGGGTCGAATAGAGAGAGGGTTTTCAAACAAGCGCCAGATCACCACGTGTCCCCGGTTAAGAAATATGACCCCACCGAGCAAAGGACTTAGCCGAGAAACATAGAAATTGAGTAGGCCGGTGGAGGAAACCACGTGTCAACCCCACGCTTTTCCAAAAGCAAAATACAGAGGCCACCCTCGAATTAGCGCCAACCAACCACATGTCCCATATTAAAGAGGGGGTCATTTTTCAAACTGGTTTTCCCGCCCTTTTGTACGGACCCAATACAAACTTCAAAGGGGCATATCTTTCGACTCAGGGCTCAAAATATTGTAAATCTGACACCGTTGGAAAGATATCAGCCTTGTCTATGCCATGGAGATCTGAAACTTTAAGTTTGGGGAGGTTAGGTGGAAGAAAAATGGAGAAAATGTCTTCAGGGCCATTAATGTGGGATCTATCTACCTCAACAACCAGATCAGATTCGATCTAATCCGTCGTTTCCTCCTCCTTCGAGCCACCGAACCAGTGGTTGATGCAGTCAAGGTAAGTTTGGGGGCAGATTTTGTAGGAGGCATCAATAGTAGTGGTTGAGTTTTGACCTGCTTTTCCCGCTTCTCTCTCTTTATTCTCTCTGATTAAATCTATAAAAGAAGGGTCGAAACTCATTGAAAAGGGTTGGACATTCTTTTGTTTTGCAGGCTCCCTTTTCCTTCCGGTAAAAGAATTCATGGAGTTCGAGACCTTTCATTTAAATTGCAATACGTTTTTTCCTTTTGGCCATTTGTAATGCATCAGTATCAATCTGCAAATCAATAAAACATGCTTGTGATCAATTTTGGATCCTTTCTTATCTCCTTTTCTCTCATCTAGTCTTTCATTATAAATCTACATATATGTGCTTGGTTATTGTATGGATTTTGTTGGTTTGTGTCTATCATCAAAACTAATGTTCATCATTCCTTTGGTGCATCACCTTATAGCTTAGTTTTGATTTCCTTGGTAAAGCTTAGATTAGGTTTAGGAATAGGCCCTCTGCAAGTTCCCACGCATGCACCTAAACAGAGGAATAGGAACCAACCTTTAATCTGGAGATTTTTCCCATTTGTAAATTCCCACACTTTGGGGAAAAAGTCAATGTTGTGCGAATCACACCAAATGAATCTGCCTTAGAAAAGAATATTTGAAGACTCATTTGGGGGTGCTTTGTGATTTTGCACTAATAGTAACAACTTAGTATATAGGGGATGCAGCCTCCTTGTAAGTAGTGGATTACAAAAGATCAGTTGTAGCTGGTTAAACTCTAGGGAGTTGTTGCTTCCTTGCAAGTTACAGCTTACAAAAGGTCATTAGTTTCTGACTGGATTACCTAGGGGTTGTTGCCTCAAAATTTGAGTTGTGGATCAACTTGAAATCATTTTAATACATAGGACAAATTTTCCAAAGCTAGTTCTTTGGTTTATGTGGGTTTTCTCCCTTTTTGGGTTTCCCACCTATACCATTGTGTATTGTCTCTTTGTCAATTTCTTGTGCATTATTTGATATGTTTGTCTTAGTTATTTGTGTGAAGTAGAAATATATGAAAGTTTTATAAGAAACTGATTCGCCCCCTCTTAGTGTCCCAATTTCCAACACCCTCTACAAAGCTCAATAAATGCATCTTTTTCAGCTTGTGAACATATTTTACCAAGATTGAGACTCTTACCATAAATAATGGTGACATTTTCATGCTTATCTATTTCTACAGCAAGGATAACCCTCTCATGATTCATTTCATAATTTTCACCAAAGATGGCTTCCAAAGTGACAAGGCCTTTTAGGATCTTGTTTGTTTTGAGCTACGCATAATCTGGTCCTCATATTTGTTTTGTAGTTTTCCTTGGTTTTGTGCTGAAAATTCAGCCTCTTCCAAAAAAATATAATTATATGTGCATCATCATAAAAAACTCGCCATTTTGCATTATTATCTAGAATGGATGGCCTTACTCTACTCTTGATATGAGGCTACAACTTATCATTTCGATATTTGTAGGTATATCAAACTGAGATCCAATGGTTGCAAGCCTATCAACATGTTTATTTTTGTCTCTAAGAATAGTTTGAATATTGAAAGAAAGAAAATCCTCAAGCATGTCCCACACTCTATGTCTATAGGTTCTCATTAATGGATTCTTGCAAGCATTATAACCTCTTACCTGATGAATAACAAGCTCATTGTCTCCAAAAACTTGCAAATTCTTGATTCCCTTTTCCTTGCCCATTCCAAACCGTGAATAAGTGCCTCATATTTTAAAACTTGTTAAAAATAAAAAATTGAAACTTAATAGATCATAAATACTATTGTTTTGAAGGTGAAATAAACATCAAACTAGCTCCTGAACCATGTTGGTTTTTAGAGCCATCAAAATAAAGTTTCCATAAACCATCATCTTGCTGATTTTCTTTCTCCATAGCTAGTATTTGAGCATTATCTCCATGAATGCAATAAATTCCAAGGCCATGTTCTTCAATGATTCTCCAAGGGTCATACTCATAATCCTCATTAGTCCTTTCATCCTTAAATAGATCTAGAACACCTTCTAATGCATACCCAGTTTCAGCCTCAGACTCACCTAGTTGCTCTTCACTTATAGTATAATTTACATTTATGGCACTAGGTGTGTAAGGCTCAATGTGAAAATTTGACAAAGGCTCAAAATTGATGGTAACTTTAGTTCCATACCTAGTTCTAAAGACAAGATATGTCCAATCAGCTAAAAGATAGCCACCAATCTTGGATGTGAAGTCTCTAGATAAGCACATAACAAAATAAGGTGGTAAATCCACCACCATCACATCCTGTAAGATTGTAACACTTGGAAAAACATGCAAAGTTAGTTTTAGATCTTTGATCATTCCAATGGTCTTAGTTGATGAACCATCAAGTTGTAATACTCCTTTGGTACTTGGTTCATACTTAAGACCTAACTTTTCAGCAACTAACTTGGGCATAATAATGCTATTAGCTCCGCTTCCACGCTCCCGGAGATAGCGATGGAATGGTCAAATTTTAAAAATTCTAATTGAGGTAACAACTCCCTCCTTCCAAGAGAACCAGTTGGTGCTTAGGGGTGTATTGCTAGGTGTGGTCTTGCACCCGATTTACTCGAGATGTCTAGGCCCCAAGGCGAGCACACCGATTCCTTCTCATGTTGAGATCACAGAGCATTCAAGACCAAAAAGATGCTCTTCCCACTAAGTTTTGTCGGTTTCTCGACAGACAAAGATGGTCTCTCCTCCCAGCTTCATCTTCTTGGGTTTTAAGTAATTTTCGCTAAATTCATGGGTCGCCGTGTAACAAAGTGGATGGGATTCGAGAGATTGTGTGATTCTCAATGGGGAAGTGGTATCAGAATTCACTTCCGGGCCAAAGGATTTTTTTTTGTTATTTTCCAAAATGAAGCCCAGTGAGACAACACCATAAAGAGGCATTCATATTCTTCTATGGAGTGCTAACTTTGATCCTGAGCAGATTGAGATGGAAGATCTTCAAGTTTGGGTCCGACTCTATTCTCTGCCCAGTGAGTATTGAAATCATAATATCCTCAATAAAATTTGTTCCATCCTGGGAAGAGTTGTTCGCATCAACCCCATCACTCTCAAAGGTACTCTTTCCTCTTTCACTTGAATTTGTGTATCCATAAACATGTCCAAAAAATTGTAGGATTTCATTGTGATCTCCTCTTCCAATGGGAAATGGGTTCAAAAGGTCGAATATGAAAAGATCTCTGAAAGTTGCTTTTGTGCAAACAAAAGGGTCATTTCCAAAAGGCTTGTAAGAATGGTCATGCACCATGTAATTCTATTTGGAAGAAGAAAGTCAAATCTCATAATGTCATTGAGAATTTGGTTCCTTCATAGGCCCTCGGAACTCAGTTGGATAAGTCTTGCAAAACTTTGGCCTCATAACCTTTGTCTCTTGAATACCATTTCTATGGTAAAGGAAATAGTGTCGAGTAGAGTTAGAGACTCAACCCACATACCATCCCTCTTTCAAGAAGGTCTTTCCTTAGGGCATGGTTCCTACGCAACCTCCCTAGAGCATTGGGTAAGAAAAAGAGAAGTAAAATCCACTCTTTGTCTTGAAGGAGTGGTGGATGACTCTAATAAGTCCAAGTCGGTTCATGAACCCAGAAGTGACCAAATCTACTTACATGGTTCTATTTTCCCCACCCCTACCATTCTCAGCTCATATTTGGGTCCTAAGTTTCCCAGCAGCCCCTAAAAGAATGTATCTCTCATAGGAGATTGTCACAGAAACAACTTCAACTTCGTTCCTTTTTTCATCTTCAAGTAGGAGAGGTGAGTCCTCTCTGAAGAAAGGATGAAAATTCTCTCTTGGAATGTTAGGGGTCTAAATGCCCCTAACAATCAAAGTGTAAGCTCAAAAAGCATGTTATAGATTTAGATGTGGATCTTTGCTTAATTCAAGAGACCAAGATGTCCAGAGTTGATTTCCTTTCAGGTTGGTTTCATAGTGGAAAGGCTCGGAACAATATTTTTGTTGATTCGTAGTGCCTCCGGCAAGATGAGTATTATCTGGAAGGTTAGTAAAATTATTATCGATCCCCTCTCAGATTGTTCAAGCTTTCAATGGTGTAAGGTTCAATTGAAATATTCTGATGCTTCGTTTCTCCTATGTAATGTTTATGGTCCGAATAATCCTATCAAAAAGCGTGAAATTTGGTCCAAGTTAGCAGTTGTTCTTCGTTCTCTTAATGATTCTAAAATAATCATTGCTGGGGATTTTAACGCTACCCTCTTTGATAAAGACAAGCGCGGAGGGATTCGTTGGCAATTGCATTCACAAATGGACTTTATTTCTTTTATCGAAGATGCTAGATTTATGGATGTCGAACCGAGTAGTGGATGGTTCTCTTGGAACAACAGATGTCCTGGATTTGGATACATGGCAGTCAAATTAGATCACTTTTTGGTTTCTGAAGATTGGCTACAACAAAATTTTCTTCTAGATTGCTTTGTTATTCCTATGTTAGGCTCAGATCATTTCCCCATCTCTCTCAACATTCAGTTTGACTCACCCCTCGTCGATCCCCTTTCAAGTTTGAATCAATGTGGATGTAGGACCATGCTTTTTGTGGCCTAGTCAAAAGCGGTGGGACTCTTTCTTTGTGTCTAAAATCGGATGTTTATTCTTTCTAAAAAACTCTCCCTACTCAAAGAACAGTTGCTTGCTTGGAATTCTTCTTCATCAATAATATTTTTAGAAGAAATTAAGAGTTGAAAAAGAGATCTGTGATCTTAATGAATTAGTCTTTAGAAAATGCATGAGCCAAGAGGAATTTAGGAAAGAAAAAGTGCTCCTCAGTGAATTAGGAGATCTTCTCTTGAAAGAAGAAACTTTCTAGAGACAAAAATCCAGAGAAATATGGCTACAAGACGGAGATAGAAATAAAAATTTCTTCCACGCCTCAGTTAAGGCTAGAAGAAATCAAAACTATATCTCCTCTCTAAAATTGGATGATGATTCGCAGATCTCTTCTCAAGCACTCATTAAAGAAGAAGTTGTGTCCTTTTTCGATAAGTTGTTGAACAATGAACACAGTTCCTCTTTGGCCTCTCAACAACCTTTATTGGCCCAAATCAACAAAATTGTGCATGATGTTGATAATGCCAAACTTCTCTCCCCCTTCTCTAAAGAAGAAATTCGTTCTATAACCTTTTCCATGGAAAGAGATAAAGCCCCAGGCCCTGATGGCTTCCCGACCGCTTTCTTTCAAGAATTTTGGAGCATCATTGGAGAAGATGTTTGGCATGCATTTGAAGAATCTAGAAGATCCGAGAAGATCTTAGGTGTTTTGAATCATACCTTCATTTGTATGTTTCAAAAAACCCTAACTGAAAAGCTTGATGAATATCGTCCAATTTCTCTCTGTAATACCTCTTACAAAATCATCTCTAAGGCTATTGCTTTTAGGTTGAGTCCTATTTTGAATAATTTGATAGCACAAGAGAAAATTGGATTTATTCCTGGTAGATCTATTTTTGATGGCATTATCATCTCTCACGAGATTATTCACTCCATGCATTCGTCCTCTCAACCTCGACATGATGATTAAACTAGACTTCAGCAAAGCCTACGATCGGATCAATTGGAGATTCTTTCTCAAATCCCTCCAGCATATGGGTTTTTGTAATCACTTTTGTAATTGGATCTTTAATTGTATCTCCTCCTCTAGTTTCTTCATTCTGGTTAATGGTTCGACGTGAAGGTTTCTTCTCTAGTAGTTGGGGATTAAGGCAAGGTGACCCCCTATCTTCCTTCCTTTTCATTCTTGTTGAAAGGCTCTGAGTAGAGGAATCAAATCTGTGATCGCTCAAGTATATTTATCTCGGTATAGCCTTAAAATCTCATCTTCCTCCTCTCACTCACTAGCAGTTTGTTGATGAAACCTTTCTCTTTGGCTCAGCCACTATCTCGGAAGCTTGGGCTATCGACAATATTCTTGATTCCTACTCTAAAGTCAGAGGTCAAGCTATCAATTTTAGAAATCTATTTTTTCTTCTTTAACATTTCTCTTCGTTTACAACGCAAAATAAAGGAGGTTATGGGTTTTGCTTTCAGTCCTCTCCCTCATAAATATCTTGGAATCCCCTTTTTACGGTAATGGTAAATTCACCCTATGGGATGACCTCCTTCATTCTCTTTCAAAGCGATTGCAATCTTGGAAAGGAAATGGCTCTCTCTTGGTAGAGCTCTTCTTATAAAAAATGTGCATTGTGCACTTCCCATCTATATGCTCCTGTTCGCCTATTCTCGAAAGCAAGACTCAACAAGTTCGAGAAAATTGTTAGATCTTTCTTATGGCAAGGGAATAATGAAGAGAGAAAATTCCATTTGGTTAAATGGGATGATGTCAAACTCCCTAAATCCTCCTGGAAGATTTGGGATAATCGATTTGGATTTTCGAATATTTCTCTTGGAGATAAACTTGTCTGAAATTCATCTCGATCCCAAGAGGTTAGCCTTTCAAGTTCTTTCACACAAATATCTGGAAGCAGGCCATCCTACTCTATTTCTTTCCAGTGAAGATCTTCCTAAAGGCTCACATATTTGGAACTTCCTATGTAAATGTAGACACCTTATTGCTGATTTTGTTTCATGGCACATCAATAATGGTTCAATTGCTAATTTTTGGGAGGATAGCTGGAATGGTCACGTGCCTCTCAATCTCAATCCAAATCTTAACCGGGTCATGAACATCTCTAAGGTTGTTTGGGGCAGTAAAGTTGAGGATTATGGTACTCCACATCCTGACGACTCTCCTTCTTGGATTTGGAAGGATATCACCTCCATTGGTGCAACTTCTTCTAAAGTTTCCATCTTTTCGAGGCCCTCTCCTCTCACAAAATATTATTCAAGGATATCGAGGATCATATAATTTGGTTAGGCTCTCCTACATGCATCTTCAATGTTAAAGTTGGTTACTCTAAACTCATCTCCTTGTCTGGCAATAGGGATCCCAGTTGGATTGGTTGCTTTGGAATTCTAAGCTCCTTCCTAAAGTGGCTATATTTGGATGGTTGGTCTTTAAAAGAAAAATTCTTACACAACTCTACAGGAGAACCTAGGGATATGTCAATCCATCTAAGTGTGTCCTCTAGTGGTAATGAAGAAGAAGACATCAATAATCTCCTCCTTTTTTTCTCCTTCGCAGTTCGGGGTGGAATTAGCTCCTAGGTAAGCTTAACTTAGCTTGGGTTCCTTGTAATAATATTAAATACTCTCTTCTTGCTTGGCCTAAGTTGGGTAATCAGAGTCCCTTCGGTTCCATATGGTCCATCACTCCCTTCTTCTTGATTTGGCACATCTGGTGGGAACGAAATCTTCATATTTTTAGAGATCAAGCTTTGAATCTTCCTATGTTTTTAAAAAAATTAGAAGTGGTTATTTTATAAAATGTCGATAAACACAACATCAACAATCCTAACTTCTCTTCTTAAGATGAAGACAGTAGGAAAGCCTGACCACTTATCAAATTTCTGAATCCAAGGTCGATTGTTTGACGAGGTCTGTCTCAATTGGAAAAAATAATGAGAAGGAAAAATATTAGATGGAGGCCTTCATCTCAAATTTTTTTGAAACTGAATTTTGATGGAGTCTCCAAAGGTAACCCTGGTAAGTTCGGTGCGGTGTTTTTAGTAAGAAGTGAAAGTGGCTCTCTCCTCTTAGTAGGTTCCTTCCCGCTTAAGGATTGCTCTTACAATTTGGTCATTAGGAAATAAGGGATAAAATATGCGAATATTCCCTCACTATCGCAATAGTAGAAACTAATATGCAGAAAATATTACAAATCTCAAATAAAATTGCAAAATAAAATAACACAACACAAAGAGATGGTATTTAACATGGTTCACCCAATTTGGGCTACGTCCACCAAGAATCACTTGCTCGATTTTATTACAAGCCACCACTCTCTCAATACAATACCCAGATTTGTTTGGAGCTATGCTCAACAAACTCTATAGAATTCACACCCAAATTCAAAACACATATGCAATGTTACATTATACCTACCATATGCATAAAACCATATAAGTAGACAACTGCTTAAGCAGTTTTACAAAACCGTGGGTATTAAAACCATGGGCCAAAACTATCCCATAAACCTATGGGTCAAAAATCCCGCCCATATGAGAAAAGCATGTTTCCCGATATATCGAGCACGTTTTAAGGTCAAACCCCCTCGGTGAGACAACTGTGGAAAGTATACGGACTTTAGTGTACACTCTTCAACACTTTCTCACATGAAAACAGCTCCACAACCTAACACCGGCCAAAGCTCAAGCACTTTTAGAAGGTTTCAAATTGGCGTTTCACTTGGGGTGTGATTCTCTCCAAATAGAAGGGGACTCGCAATTATTATTCATGCCATTGTCAAAGGGTCGGCCCTTTCATGGCACTTAAACTTCTACATCTCCAACATCCTCTTCTAGCTCAAAAACTTAGTAAGTGGAACATCACTCACTCATTCCATGAAGCCAACTTTGCTGCCAATTTTCTTGCTAACTACGCCATCAATTACCCTTCCACAACAAAACTTCAAGCGAATCGAGAGATTGAAAGGATTATTTGAAATCATTTCACATGAAGGGCATAATGGTTTACAACAGTTCAATTGATGGCCATCCGTGCTTTCCACTTTTAAATGTTGTCGTTGGTCTTTTCTCGTTTGTCTCTCCTTCTAGTTACTTGGGTGGCTCTTCCATGGATTTCCGGGATTCCCTTCATTTCCTCTCGCAATGTTCAACCGAAGTTGGCTATTACGGATGAAATTGATCATTATTGCCTCTCGAGAGATCTTTAGGTATTATTTTACCCGTGAAGCTAAAGTGGTCAAAAACATATCGAGATATTTGTATTGGTTCAACTTGCATCATGCTTGGGCAGATTCGATATTGTTGCGTCTTTTGTTTCCTTTTATCTTTTGATCTACCATGTTCCATCTATTATCGAGTTTATTGCTGAATATTTAATCTACTCCGATTCATCACGGAGGCCTCCATGATGAACTGGTGGATTTCCATCTCCCCGATCCTTTTCTGTGGGTCGAAGAGATCGACGAATTAGCCTTGGGGTCTAGTCATGGGATCCAATGGCTCAATGGTCAATACTAGGAGTTGTTGTATTATGCTAAAAATACGATTCTTTATTTGTGTATGGTCATCCCGACCTAAGGCTCCTTCCTCTTGTTGATATCGGTGTGAGTCACTTTCCTATCCATTCAGCTATTGATAATCTGAATGAGCTCTGCGATTGCGCAAGAGCCAACTTTCATCTCCCGCTCGGGAAGCTAACTCTTGCGTTGGAGTCTCTAGTGGTAGTGGCTCATGTGCTTAGGCTGGTGCTCGGTGTTCATTAGAACTTGTAGGTCCTCCTCTTATCTTGGTTTGCGCATTTGTGCTTTTCTTTTCACTTCATTATGATCCTATGCTTTCTTCCATTTTACTAGTCTTCACTCTTCCGCGTTCTTCTATTCTTCGGTGTTGTTCCTTCCCTCTGCTTCCTATTATCTTCTTCCCCTCTCTATCTCTTATTTATTTCTTTTGTAAGGGTGGGGTCCCTAACCCTCCGGTTCATAGCTCTAGTCAAAAGTGTTTAAATATTAAAAAAAAAAAAATAATGCTATTAGCTCCACTATCAACCATGCAATTATGAACTAACGGGTCTCCAATAATTAGTGAAAGATAGAAAGGAGGTGGCTTAACTATTTTTACCTCACCAACAACTGGTTTTATCACTTTTAATGCTTGTTGTTTTGTACCTTTAGTTTTCTGGTCTGTAATTTCCATCACCATGTTGGCTATGTTTTTAGCTTGGTCAACCTGTTTTGATGCTAATTTTAGACCTACAAGCTCTTGGACCAACAAGTCCTTTTTTCTAGAATAGATAATGTGTCCCACATGCTCATAGTGACATTATTTTTCTTCATATGATCCACTATGTTGAATGGAACAATTCCCAATTTCAAAGTGTTATGTTATGGAGCCTATTTTCATGTGTGGAAGAGTTGAAGACTATACATGAGAAAAAGTGGTTTTACTATTCACGGTTTTACTATTCATGGTTTTGGCCCATGGTTTTACTATTCATGGTTTTGGCCCATAGTTTTTGGACCATGGTTTTTGTAAAACTCCTTTTATAATTTCCTATATATATCTTTGATGAGGGAGATATGGTAATTATTCAAGATAATTCAAGTGTGAATTCTGGAGAGTTTTGTTGAGCATAGCTCCAAAATAGATATGGGTATTGTATTGAGAGAGCGGTGGATTGTAATAAATCTAAGCAAGTTCTTGGTGGACGTAGCCCACATCGGGTGAACCACGTTAAATATTGTCTCTTTGTGTTGTGTTATTTTATTATGCACTTTTATTTGAGATCTGTAATATTTTCTTCATATTAGTTTCTACTGTTGCGATTCTGTGAGGGATTGTTCCACATATTTTATCCCTTATTTCCTAACAATTGGTATCAGAGCTTGGTTAGCTTGGTTATTTTCAGAGCAAGGGTTTGCTTCATGGTTTTGTTAGTGGTTTTACTGACATGTATGAGAGCAGGTTTTGTTTTTCCTGATGTGAAAATCATAGGAAGAGATTCAATCTCAAGTGGGAGCTGGAAGAGTAAGGTTGCTTGAAATTATAGTGACCGGCGTCGGTTAAGTGGCAACCGGCACCGACATGGTGACCGTGGTTACACAAAGTAACGATTCTGGTTGGTTCTGTCTGGTTATTACCGGGCAAAAGTTATAAAATCAGATTCTAAATAATTGAGAAGATGCATGGAATGTATCTTGTTTGTTGAGGTGTCCCTAGTTCTTGAGGCATAAGCATGTTGGTCAAATTGCAGATCCGGTTATTGAGGTATGGTTTTATCTTAGTATTGCAGTGCTTATATTATTTTGGTTGCACATGCATGTTTGGGATTGTAGATCTAGATCTAAGAATGAGAAAATGAGCAGTTATGCATCCTTTGGTGCAGTTAGATGCATGGGATTCATTAGAGAAGTTGAATACATTAGCACAGAATCGAAGATGGGGTTTCCATCAGAGAAGCATGTTCTTTGGTTAAAGATGTGGTTGAGTATCTTGGTGTTGGTAAGGTGATGTGTTTCATCTTGGTGCGTTTTTATTGCATGTATGATTGTTGTTAAGTTTTTGTGCAAGGTTGGGTGCTTCTTGAAATGACTGGCTCAACACAACTATCAGCTTTGGTTGGAGTAGGCACCTGGTTTGGTGACCTATGCCAATTTGTGGCATTGTGTTAGTTCCAATGAAGCACCGATGTTGATCAGGGAACCAACATCGGTCACAGAGGGTAATCGATATCGGTCAACAAACCGTGGTCGATCTCTATGACAATGAGTTTGCACATGGTTTCTTGTAGCAGGAAAGGGCAGATGGGTTTTTTGTCCTGGTTTGGAGGATCGAGTTTCTTACATAGAGTGTACATGGCAGAGACAGTGTAGATCACTTCATGGTTTAGATCAAAAAGAGGATGGAGTTGGCTCGGTTAGTCCTTTGAGACTTTGAGTCAGGTATCTCTATATGATTCATGTTTTATTTCTTTCATTTGGAGCAACTGATATTATGTTTGGATAGTGTGCATAGATTTACACCATGTTTTTGGTGTTGTTTGACTTTTATTTCCCGGTTGTGTGGAATCTTGAGGACAAGGATTTCTAGTCTAAGGATGAGATCCTCAATGAAAATTCATGATTAGACACAGTTGCAGGTAATGAGAGATATTGAGTACACATGGATGGAAAGAAGGTGATTCACCTACTCACAAGAAGTCCAAGCTTCTGTGATGTAGAAGTATTCTCAGAGAAGAAAGGGAATCAATTTTATAGTTCTTTCATCTCGGTTTTATTTCTCACTGACATATTAGCTTTTGAGCTTGGTGTTAGAGGCAGTGCGGGGATTTCGTGTTCAGTGGGAGCAAGCCATGGTTGTTGGCATTGCAGATTGGATACATGATGCACATGCAGAGTGAGAGGAGATTGCCACTATTCAGAGTGGTAGAAGGCACAAGTTGGTTTTGGAGGGTAGTCATGGTTTTGTAGGTATTTTGAGTTTATTGCTTTGTGATGTCACTTTTGGTTTATTTTGTGGTGCTTGGATATTCCTTAGGGAAGGTAGTTGATGGTTGATTCAGCTGGTTTTAGATGATAGAGAAATTTTTAGTTTGAAGGGTGAAAAAGGAGAAAATATGCTAGTTACAGAGACCGGTGTTGGTTAGGATTAACCATGGTCAGTCATTTGGTAACCGTGGTCGGTCAGGCAGTGACCGAGGTTAGTTAGGAAACCATGATCGGTTTGGTCATAGGTTTGACAACAATTTTTATTTACCATTTTCTAAATGGTGCCCTTGTTTTTCTTTCATCTTGGTTGGTTTGTGCAGTATGTTGATGACATGTATGCTGGTATTTGCACTTGGTATTAGTGGCATGGTTTATCATGGTTGTTTGTTATTGACATTGATGAGCACAATATTCATATTCGGCTTTGGAGTTAGTCGGTGGTAGACTTGGAGCTTCTGGAGAGTTGGTGATATGGATGGATGTACATGGTGAGTTTGTACATATGGTTAGATTCAGTGTTTTGAGTCTATGATGATGCAAATGTTTTGATTTGCACATGGATGCTTTGAGCATGAGTAGGGGATGTTTTTATTTCCTCTTGTTACTATGTTACTCCGGGAAATGTTATCTACAGATGATTGTCTTGGACATGCTAGTTGTTTATGCAGGGTTGGATTTGTAGATTGCAGTGTTTAGATTCTTTGAGTTATGCAGGTTTGTGGATTGATCACCCATTGTTGCAGGTAGAACTCATTTGGGTTGTCTTTACCTAGGATCTTGTTTTGCTTTCACATATTCCAGTTTGACTTGTCTTGGTCAGTTGCATTGGTGGTTGCATGGAGACATGGATAGATGGATGGAGAACATGGTTGGTTTTACAGGTATGGCTATAGATGTGATTGAGGCTCAAATATTTTGGTTTGAGTGGGAGCTCTTGCAGGTGTGTTAGTCATGATGACTTGTTGCATTGGTGGTCACAAGGGAAAAACTGAAGTTGTGTTCAACTTTGGTTGGTCTTCATGGAAACTAGTGAAGGGTTGAGAAGCTTGCTCAGAGGAAAACTAGTCTCCAAGTGGGAGATTGTTATGTTTTGGAGCCTATTTTCATGTGTGGAAGAGTTGAAGACTATACATGAGAAAAAGTGGTTTTACTATTCATGGTTTTACTATTCATGGTTTTGGCCCATGGTTTTTGACCATGGTTTTACTATTCATGGTTTTGGCCCATAGTTTTTGGACCATGGTTTTTGTAAAACTCCTTTTGTAATTTCCTATATATATCTTTGATGAGGGAGATATGGTAAGATAATTCAGATGTGAATTCTAGAGAGTTTTGTTAAGAATAGCTCCAAAACAGATCTGGGTATTGTATTGAGAGAGGGTGGTGGATTGTAATAAATCTGAGCAAGTTCTTGGTGGATGTATCCCACATTGGGTGAACCACGTTAAATATTGTCTCTTTGTGTTGTGTTATTTTATTATGCACTTTTATTTGAGATTTGTAATATTTTCTTCATTTTAGTTTCTACTGTTACGATTTTGTGAGGGATTGTTCCACATATTTTATCCCTTATTTCCTAACACAAAGTTAACCATTATTGTAACTAGATGCCCCTGTTGTGCTTGTGTAAAATTTGGGTCTCCTTGTGTTGCAAGATATGTATTTTTTTGAATATGATAGTATGTCTCCTCTTGAGTCATCTGTGGTATTGTAAATCCTTGTGGTACAATCTGTAAGACTGTATTTGGCTCACTAGGTTGTGTGTTAGGATCTAACATCATGTTTGTTTACACTATAACTAAACCACTTGAAGTTGAAGGGGCATTAAGATCCATTGTTGTAATTGGTTTAGTTGTTGTAATGGTTGGTTGTGCTTGATATGAAGGTCTATAACCTTGAGCAAGGGGCCTATAATTATTATAAGTTGGAAAAGGTGGTTGATATGGCCTACTTGCTTGAGCTTGATTTCTTTCCAATTGCACAATTTTGTTTCCCATGCTTTGGATAACACCCTTTAAGTCATCAAAATCACTAGGCTAAACTGTGGGAGGTAATGGTGGCTTTTCAGCTAGTGGAATAGGAGCTAGCTTAACATAGATAGGCATAGAAGGTCTAAGGGCCAATTTTCCATCTTGTATAAGGTTGTTTTATGCTCTTATTGCAATGTCAAAGGTTGCAGGAAGAGTAACACTACCCATGGATTGAATCATGACAACAATGTCACTATTTAATGCATACAAATAATACAAAAAAGCATGTTCAGGTGTAGGCTTAACTATTGCTAGAATATTTTCCCAAGTCCTAGTAAATCTCAAATTAAAGTTTGTCATGAACTCTTGGGGTGCACATTTAATGGTAGTAAGCTACTCAATGAGGGATAAATGATCATATTTTTCCTCAAATTGTTTGCACAAGGCTTCACCTAGTAAATCCCAAGTAGTGATTGATCCTACAGTCAAACTTCTATACCATTGAAGGGCTTGGCCTTTAAAATAAGTAGATAATATCCTTAAAGAAATATCTTCATGAGTGATATTATGCACAAAAACAAGGTTGCAACATCTCTAATATGTTTGGTAGGGGTAACTTGGTTTTCACCCGTAAAATATGGAAGGATTTTTAAGGCAACAACAGGTATATCATGATAAACAACAATTTGCAAAGGGATGTCATTAGTAAAGGGCACAAAAGGTTGATTTCTAGCTATCATTGGAAAAATAGGAATCTGAATCACAAAATTTAGGTTTGGAGATGGAGGATTGGCAATATTAGGCATGTTATAAGGTGTAGTATTTCCAACTCTTCTTCTCCTAGCTGAATTAAGAGGTAATTGAATAAAATCAAGGGGAATACCTCTTGTTGTTGACTTGGTTCTCACCTTAGGAATGGAACATAGAAAAATATGCAATTAGACCCTTATGAAAGTAACTAATCTTTGTTATAAAAGTATAGATCATTAACATCTTCATCTAAAATAACGATGGAAGTAAGTAGATGGAACCGATTAAATGGTTCTTAACCGATCATACTCATAGATCTTCATTTATATCTTCTTGAGTGTTGATCAATCCTACAAAAACAAGATAGGTTGTTGATTTGGAGTAGCTGAAATTTTAGGGACAACCATGTGAAAACATCATCTTCATCTGCATGCTGAAAATAACTCTAAAATCTAGTTCGTGTTCCCACCAAAGTGCGTGCAAAAATTGTTATCATTCAAAGTACACCACCGTATTGGAAAAGATATTTGACTCTCAATTCGACCGATATAATGGGATATCCTTCGAGTTGTGGGTGCCTCGGACTAAGGAGAACCTCCAGAGCGGGTTGGTTCCCTTGATGGATCACCTAAAACTACGATATTGACGAGGTTGAGGGATAGAAATAAACTGGAAATTAACTAAAAGCAAACAAAGGGTGATACACCAAATATTTTGGGACTTGTACGGAAGCACACTTAATGACTGGTAAAAGAACTGATGGACTCACAAAGGCATTGACATACACTTATATGGATTGAAAAACATACAAAAAGCTTGAAATTGGAGGAAAAACAATCTTTTATTCATCCACAAGGTGTGTAAGTACAAAGTTCGCATACAAGTATATAGAAAATAATAAGCCCCCTTAAACCTGTGCATAAGCATGGTTTAAATACAAAATATCATCACCCAATCTCCGTATAGCACATGCAAAATTGGCCTAACTAGTGGTTTAGAAACAAATCCAATAATAGCCACTCATGCAGAAAAGTACACTAACAGTTTGAGCCGACCTCTTTTTGCACAATTTTGATTAAAAATAATCCAATTCTATACTTATCTTTGCAAAAGAATAAAATAATCTTTTTCCCATGCACTCTGCATTTTTCCATGTAAAATTGTTGATTAATTACCTTCATGGTCGAGTTCGACATGATTCTGAGTTAGTTGAGCTTTGAATACGTGGGATGAGATTGTTTTTCCCTTTTTTCTTCTACCAAACGCCATCAATTTTTTATTCAAATGATTCCAACATGAAGAGTAGGAAAAAGCTTTCCAACGAGACCAATTTTATTGAATTTGGAGTTGTACATAGAAATATATGGCCTTCTAAAGTTTTACAAATTAGGTTGAATAGAAGAGTGACATGTGGTGGCCTCTAACTGTTCATGGATTGCCTTTGTCTACATTTACATTGCTTTTCTTTTTCCACATGTTATGTGGCTTTGTGTGCAGGCATGTGATTTTATGAAATGTGATCCAATAAGAGAATTTCGTGTATGATTTGGATTTGTAGTGTTGAGCTCTATGAAACCTCCATTATCCATCACGAAGTATAAACCAATAAGAGCACTCCACAAAATTTCACAAAGGTGTCGGTCCTTTCTTTTACTCTTATTTCTTTGAAACAAAGGCCAATAGGAAAATTCCACGCTACTTTGCAAATCAAACCTTTGATAGCCCTTTACCGATAACTTCAAACCTAAGCTAACGAGAAAGCCCACGCTACCTCTCGTGTCGGTCTTTAATTATATTAATCTTGTCAAATTGTGAAGTGGGAACTAGTAAGAAAGCTCTATGACCTTCACGATGTCAATTTGTTTGATAGTCCCCTTTGTTTATTGTGAAACAAGAACCAAAAGGGAAGCTCCACACTCTTCGCAAATGTAAAAATGTGTTAGACCTTGAATGAAAACTATGAAAAACAAGCCAATGAGAAGGCTCCATCTATCTTTGGATTTTGCGGTGCTAGATTAGATTTTGTGTATGTTTTTCATTGGTTGTTGCCTTTGTATTGCGAATTCTAACTTGTGTTCTTCCTCCGAATTTTCAACCTAGCTTAGTTGTTTCACGGACCCGAAGCCTTAATGAAGCTCAATTTATTCAATGAACTTGAGGTCCGTGAAAGTCTATCCGCTATGAAGAGACCCGAAATCCTGCTATGTAGCCCTTCGTATCACAAGCATTTTAAATACTTGGCGATATAGATCTTTTATGAGTGTTTTAACATCTCGGCTCATTTAAACAACTAATTCAATTTTAAATGAGTGATTTGTGCTCTATCAAGAGATTTTTCTATTCTCATTTTTTTCAACAGACCTCCACAATTATAGTCCTCATCTTGTGCAATCCATCCATATAAGTCATTCCCAAGAACTCATTCTTTCTCATAATATTCTTGTAACTTTGACCGTTTTTTATAAAGAACCTGTGTAGGGTTGAATTTAGAAAATATTTCCTTTCAACTGGGTTCATGAATTATAATGAATGGTGTTGATTATCAAGAACATAAAATATTTGATTTGATGCCTTGTTAATTTTGTATTCTTCCCATCATTTCTAAGAAGCTCCGTCGTTCTCTAATTAACACTTGCATATTATCCTGAGTAGATGATTTTTTTTTGGTACCCCCTTCAATGATTGACCAAAAATGGTTAACAAATCCAATTCTTATGACAATTATTTTACTATTTTCTTTACTTTTCCTTCTCGCTCCTATTTCTCTCCCTTAATCATTTCATTTACTACTATTTGTCTTTATTATTATTATTATTATTATTATTATATATTATATATTTCATATAAATATTTATAGTAATATATATATGCATGTAATTAAATCATTTTCCAAACTTTAGAAGCAGTCTTTGAGGTTCAAAATACTCACAACATATATCCACATTTAACACCATTATGATGAAGTAAAGCACAGGGCACTACATAATTTTTTACCCCTTCATATGACACAATATGACCCAAGTACTCCATCTCCTTCACCCAAAAATCACATTTTGAAGGCTTGACATAAAGGTGATGATTTTATAGAATGAGTAGCACCTAATCCATATGTTACAAGTGCTCTTCTCCATGTCTTACCATATATTAAAATGCCATTAAAAATACCAAGAAAAACTTTAACAAAAGTGGGTGAAACACAATGCTCATCAAACAATAAAAATTAGAGTGTTTATTTGTGAGGCCAAGAGGCATGACCAAAAACTCATAATGGTCATCATGGGTTGTGAATTGTGTCTTAAACATTATATAATCACCCTTTATATGAATTTGATGATAACTAGAACAAAGATTAAGTTTAGTACAATAGACAACCAAATATAACTCATGCAAAAAAATCAATTACAAGAGTATGAAACAAGTATCTTTGATGGTGTTATTGTTGAGTTACCTATAATCGAGGCACATCCACTGTCTCATCCTTAATTGTGCACCATTGCAACTAGAGAAGAAAATTTAATGTGGCTATATCGATGATACCCACCTCTAACCTCTTGTGTCATCCTTTTAATCTCTCTCTTTTGGACACGTGGGTATGCATAAGGGTAAATGTTGGGTGGTATGACTACCTATGATTAGTTGAATAGAAAGATCATGCTCCTTCTCGCAATAGACCTTTTGTAATTTCTCCAAAAATAATTAAGTGGTGATCAAGAAATGATTGCATATCTAGTGGTGTAGATGTTTTTAAAGCACTTCCATAGAAAATAGTTGTGCAAAAAACACATCCACTTCCTTGTTCAGAATATTTTGCATTTTGTGCAAATTAACAAACTACATGGATGTTTCACGCAAACCATGAATTTAAAATGTCTTTCCCTCAAAGTGAAAATGCATGAATAATTCATGGAAATTCATCTCAATCATTCCCAATGTTGTGAGCCATTGTACTTCTAGAATAATGTCTTCTCCTCCCATTGGAATGGAAAACATAGGAGAGTCTAACCTGTACTCACCCATGGCTATTTTGATACTATGGAATTTTCCATAGCAATTGATTGCACCTCTATTTGTAATCATGACCTACAATTATGGAGTTGGATAAGTAGAATAGGTCAACCATTTCACCAACGTATTGTTAATGAAGTTGCACATGGTGCCTAAGTCAATTCATACCATTACTCTTCATTTATTTAAAAAATTCACAAATTTCATTGTTTTAGGAGTGCTAAATCTGGAAAGTGCATAGCATGAGATGATTGACTACGATTTTTCAAATTTCCCTTTTGGATCTTCCTTGATCACCCTTCATATCCTCATTCTAATAGTCTTATTTTTCACTTTCCATGTAGAAAAATTATTCTTAGCACATTTATGACCTTGGATATACTTATCGTCACAATTGAAACACATCCCTTTTGAAACTTTCTCTTCAATTTGGTTAGGAATCAACATGATAGGTTGAGGAAATGGTGGTGTACTACATTCTCTCCCCATGGATAATTTCTACCTTTAAACCATATCTCTTTCTTCTGTCCTTCCAGAAAAGACAATAGAATTCAATACTAAAGTCAAAATAAACATGCAAACATCATGTTGGATGTTATTCTCGAGCCCTTCGAGAAAAAAATCATCGAGGTTATCCTCTGTGTTGTCCTCCACATGTAAGGGATCATTCAAGAATTATTGAAAATAATCATTTATGGGCCTTTCTCTCCTTAGTTTGGCTAGTTGATTGAATTAGTTATCTATCATGTTGTTGTAGTAGTCCATTTGAAGTTCATCAATGAGCACCAACGATGTGATAGTTAAGCCTTTCTTATTCTTATGAGCGTATAACCATATATACTAGATGAACTGCTATGATTCTAGATACAAAGATGTTATAACCACCTTTTGTGAAAAAGGAGTTTGATGTAGATCAAAGAAATTCTCCTTTTGATCAATCCAAGTTATTGGATCCTTCACATTAAATTTTAACATCTCAACCTTGGGTAGTATATTATGGAATCCCATAATAGATTAAATTATGAAGAAGTGTTATGTTTGAATGTGGGTTGCTAGAAGATGTTGTGTTCCCTATAATGGAATTATCGATTGACATTTATAGATTATCCAAGATGTAGAAATAGATGCCACTCATGACTATAACAGGTTCAAGATATACTAATACCTATCAGTATCTCGTTGTAAATCATATTTTTTTACCATGTTTTAAACATCTTCTTAGAATCGTGATATTGCTAATGACACCTCTAAATTAAAATTCACCTCTTCCTTTCCTGGTGTCCTTCTCGGTGTACTGAGAAGTTTTCTTTGAACTCTAGTTGAGCACCCTATCATGATTTAGGGTTTAAGGTTCAGGTTAAGGGTTCATGTTCAGGGTTTAGGGTTTAGGGGTCAAAATAGGGTTATCTAGTAGAATATATGGCTATGATTGTCTTTTTGAGATGAATCCAACATTGCTACCATGAAGGGGTGAAAAATCCCAAAAAACAAGGTTATGGTAACATCTCGCCATGATGAATATGATGAATGCTTTTACATAGGGGTCTCAAAACTTCTAGAGTCTTTTTTTCACTTTGTCGTTTTAAAAAAAATTAGAGACATATTGTAGTGATGGAAAAAATGAAGTTCCTTCCAAATTGTTAGTTAATTTTTCCACTCTTACAAGTCTTAGATGTTAGGTCTAAAAATTTGTGCCAAAAATAAGCTTTCCCAAATCAAAGTTGTTATACAACTTGTAATGAAATTATTTAGATTGGTTCAACATATATTGATAACTACATAGAAAAATAGATCAATACTAGTAATTCACAATTATAATAGCAGAATAGAACAAGTACTCGATATTTGATAAACAATAGAACAAAATATATGACTTGGCCACTTTGAGGGGGCAACCAACACAACCTTACAATAAGAATAGAGTATGATTTGATGATCCAAGTACTAACCCCTACCTCTATATATACCCTACTTAAGCTATAATTAATCCATAGGATGACCATACTAACAAAATAATTGCATAGGGAGATGTGAAAGATATGATCTAAAAATCCAAAGAAAACTTGCACACACACACACACACTTAATATTTTGCTTTTTAACAATTTTTAATGAAAATTTGACATTACGATATTTTTGTAATTTTAATAAATAATTAAAATTTGTGAGTACTGTGAAAAAAAATACATAGAAATACAGAGAAAATTCACTAGCAATTTGACACGAGACATTATAACAGAGTTCGACGCTTGAGGCCTACATCTCCGGGTCCAGTTGAATGGGACCGATCTATTAAAATATTGAAAATAAATCTTTACAAATATTTCTACAAGAATTTGACCTTCTCACAGTAATCTCCTACCAAAAATAATACTAGTCTCCTTTTACACTTTCTCAAAATTCTCTCCCTAGCTCAAGATATAAGCCTTTCAAAAAAATACGCTCTCGAACAATGCCCATACAAATAATACATAACCCCTTTTATATTGTTTCCTAATGAGCTGGCCCAATGGTTGGGACTTTGATTTTTTCACTTTGAAAACAAAGGTTCCACTCCCTCTCGTGCACATTTGGTTTTCTATTTGGGGATTTTATCCCATATTCGGCGTGCATTGGGTGAGGAGTTAGCTTTTAGACTGGCAAGATATGTATTTTCCATTCGCGAATGAGCCATTTTGGTTGGCCACATATGAATAGGTTGGTTGGAAAGGCTAAGTATGGCATGGAGTTGTTTAGGAGGAGGCTGCATGGGAATGCGGAGAGGTAAGGGTAATGCATGGCGAGGATAATATGTGTGGCATGTGTTGGGTTTCAGAATGGAACAGGGGTTGAAACCACGCTTAGGGGATAATAAGTCCCTCCTCTTTAATGGGAGAGGATCCCTTATTGAAAGCAAGAAAAAAAAATGTACAGATATACAACTCTTAAAGTTTGGACCCTGATATTCTGGAATGATTTCATACTTAAAAGATTATCAATAAGAAGGAATGGAAGAATATAGAGATGGGAGAAGGAAGAAAACAACAATGATTTTGGGAAATTACATAGCAAAGTATCTCCCTACTTACATTGAACCGAGAAAAATAGAAAACGATCGATTACTTTGCCATCGACGCAAATTTGCAAACACAAAGTTCTAAATATTCACACAGACTAGAGCACAAAGTTTCTATTGAATGCAAAACAAATGATCCATTGAATCGAGCAAGGAGAGAGAAAGATATAACAGAGGAAATAAGAAAAGAAAGAACTTCTGTATTGAATTACTTCAGAATTTACAACCTTCCCAAAAAACGAAATCCTTTTTCCATGGCCAAAACCATGTTCTTATAACAATTCGTATACATCCATACTTTGTCCCCAAGAAAAGAATATCCGAAAGAAATAATGTTTGTTGCAGATCCGCTTTTAGAAAGTGACATGAAACAAACACACTCATGAAAACCAGAGGTTCAAAAAGGTGAATGTTTCATCAGTTCAAGCATGATTATTTTAGCAGGGGGCATCTCATGATTTTTTTCTCCATGTGGTCCTACCATTTCCACATTTTAACCACTTTCATAGCACTCAAGTGCTTACTTGGTAATTTTTCTCCCTTTTTATCGTGTATGCCCGATAAACTTTGTTTTCTGATGATCAAACTTTACATCCCTTTAAACTTATCGATTTGGCTCCATGATAAACCAAAAATGCATCTCATGGAGAAAAGATAAAAATATAGAGAAAAAGAATGAAGAATGATCCATTTTCACATTTTTCAGAGGTCTGGTTTGTTAATGGTGTCAAAAACCATATGAGTGTATTTGGCTATTCTTTCCCCCTTTTACCTTCAAATTTGGACCCTACACGTGGCAAGATCCAAGAAACGACGGCCTTGGGGTTGAAATCTACATTTCCTAACATTTGGGAGAAAAAGCGCGATTTCTCATTTTGCTCCACCCCTACAGCTCTGCCAAAAGCCGAACACGTGGCATCATCTCGAGTGGTCGAGGAAATGCGGTTTAAATCTACCATTTAAAATATTTTTAACAAAAAGCTCAAATTCTCAAAAACTTCCACCGGCCCACTTTGACTTTTCAACGTGAACATGTGGCACACCATGATTGGAGAAGGGGTCGCGACTCAATTTGCAACATTTTAACCTTTTGGTGGAAAAATATCTAATTCTCAATTTCCCACGCAGGCCCATTGTTCCGATTTCATCCTTCAACACGTGGCATCATGTGACTAGTTACGAGAATGTGCTTCAGTTTTATACTTTATCCACTTTTGAAAAGGGGAAAAAAATCCAACCTTTTCCCTGAAAGTCCACGCCCCGTCGTTGACTTTTCAATGTAGGCCACGTGTCCCTTTTTGATTGATTGTGGGCCTCAACTTAGAAATTTTCCCTTTCACATGGGCGGGGCTGTGAGCCATTTTAGAAATTTTCGCCCTTTCACCGTAATGCCTTAGAGAATAAAATGGATCCACCGACCCGAACTTCCGCCAAAACTTCTCCAGCCAATCAGGGACCGGTGGGGATGCGGGGCAAATCTGACATTTTTTCCGAAATCACCAAAAGTGATAAGTTCAAAAAGGAACCCACCCGGCCGCATCCAATGGGAAACAAATGCGTAGCTTCACTTTTCCGAGAAGGAATTTGACATGGAAAAGAATGTAGGAAGTTACAGGAAATGGGAAAACGCCATTTTTGCTCTAGATGAAGAATTTTTTTCTCTGCAAAAGGTTAAGAATGAAAAATGCAAGATCCCATGCATTTCAAACGCATAAAAGGAGAACTAAAATCATTTCCCATCAATTGAAAATAGGTAAAACGTTTTAACGGCAGCAGACTGAGGGAATTTTGAAAAAACATCATGGGAAATGAAATTGAGCATCCGAGGAGTTTAAAAACATGAATTTCTTCTATGACGGGGCTCTAATTTTCACGAAATTAGGTTTGAAAGGGTGGGAAAAATTGAGAGGACAACAACATGACGGGTTATGTATAATGCTTGGTGGTTGAATAAAATGCGATGACAGTTAAGTGGCTATTGTGGAGATATAAGGGGTTTCACTCGGTGGATAGGTTGACTCGGTCGGCCGAGTCGGGCTATCCACCAAGCCCTTTATAATTTCAACATAGTCAATATCCCACATTGATCCAATAAATATAGTATGAAGAAAATATATACAAAAACTCAATTCTAACAATATGAGGAGGCCAAGGCACCCCTCCATAATCAAGTGTGTCAAACCTAGTGGGGGTCCTTGGCCAGGGAAATAGCAAGGGCCACCTCTCCAAGACTGAGTGTCTAAGACCGACATTAAAACAAAATTTTTACTCTTTCTCTCATTTTGTCCACGAGTTGCATTTTCATTGGTCCACTTGGCGAGCGTGCACGCATTCAACCTACGTGCAGTCCTGAACTCGCCAATTGCTCGAAAATTTCAGCGAGTCATAACTTTTGCATAGGTGCTTCGATTTCTGCAAACAAGATATCGTCGAAAGCTCGTAATTTTCTCCACACAATGAAAATTCCCGTAATTGATTGTGTCGAACTTGGTGAGGGTCCTCGGCCAAAAAATAATGGGGCCCACCTATCTTCCAATAAGTGTCGAGACCGACATTAAAACAAAACTTACTCTTTCACTCATATTGTCCACGTGTCACATTTTCATTGGTCCATTTGGCGAGCATGTACACGTTCAACCTGTGTGGAGTCCTGAATTCGCTAGTTGCCTAAAAATTTCAGTGAGCCATATCTTTTGCATATGTGCTTCGATTTCTACAAACAAGATATCGTCGAAAAGCTCATATTTTTCTCCACGCAATGAAAGTGCCCATAATTGATTCTGAGAAGGTTTTAGATCGATGTTTCTCAGCGAGGATCCTCTGGATCAATCCTCCCCACTGAGAAACTTTTAGACCCCAAAAGTCAACTTAATTGGTAAATAGGTGAGGGTACTTATCCCTCACCTTTCCGTTTCCATACATTTCACCTTGTTCGGATGCATGCCTTTGAACCCAACACGAAGATATTCAATATCACCCCTTCACGAAGTTTTGACTTTCTTGTCCAAAATGATATCATCATGCAACTCATTGAGATACTCAGGTGCAAAATCATCAATGGAAGGCATAATGTTAGCATCATCATGATCAATAATCATAGGTGGTTCATACAATTTCAAGTTCTCAACATTTACAACTGAATAAATTTACATATATGGAGGTAAATCCAACCAGAAAGCATTGTTACCAATTTTCTCCAATATTCGAATGGACCATACCGAATAGGTTTCAACTTTTTACCTTCACCTGTCAACCTTTCCTTGCTGATGTGAAGCCAAACTGAATCACTAACTTGAAACTTGTGATCAATTATGTGTTTATCATGCCTTGCTTTGTACTTATCTTGACTTTTCTCCAACTATTCTCGGACATACTGATGAACTTGTTATATTCTCTGCAAAAATATTTTAGCTTTGTCAGAATCACTTAAACCATTAACAACAATATCTTGTCCAAAAGAGAAATCTAATGGAGATTTAGGCAGATAACCATAACAAGTCTCAAATGGAGACTTCAAAGTAGAAGAATGTAAGGCACGATTATAAGCATGTTGCACATAATATAAATGTTCATCCCACAATTTAGGATGTTTACCACAATAGCCCCTAAGAAAATGTACCACTGTGCGGTTCACAACCTCTGTTTGACCATCGGTCTATGGATGGAAAGTAGTGCTTTTCTTCAGTTTAGTGTCCATTAAACCCCACAAAGTTGACCAAAATTCCCCAAGAAATCTAGAATCCCAATATGAAATAATTGAAGTAGGCAATCCAAAATGAACCCATACAAACTAAAAGAATAAATGTGCAGTCCCTTCACTAGTTATTTGTTTAGTACAAGGAATCAACACACACATCTTGCTAAATCTGTCCACAACCACATATAAATAGTTGTGTTTTTTTGTGACATGGGAAAGCCTCCTACAAAATCCATGGAAATACTTTCCCATGGTCAGTGTAGGGATAAGAAGAGGAGTGTAAAGTCCTAATTTCTGTTACTTGGCTTGCTCGTGGCACAAAGAACACATCCTTTTATATACCTGGTTACATGTTCATGCATTCTAGGCCAATAACAATACATCTGTAAATGTGCAACTATTTTACCAACACCAAAATGACCAAAAATAAGAGAAGTATGAGCTTCCCTAATCATATGCACATGCTCATTTTCTAGAATACAAAGTTTACCAGAATGATATAAAAGTCCATCATACACATGATAATCCTTTTCTCCTACTTGTTTCCCACTCGTTAAATCCTCATACACTTCTTTAAAATCAACATCATAAACATATTGTTCCTTATAACTATCATGAGCCAAAGAACTATGTTGTAAAAGAATAGATGCAACAACAACTGGAGGTCTAGATAACATGTCAGTGACCTTGTTTTGTATACGATCACGAGATGAAATTGCTGCAAGAATCCCATCCAACAGAAATGTCTAGATTGTTGTAACTTTGTTTTTGTTTGCAAGTACTGAAGGGGTTGATGATTGGTATGTATAATTATTTCTTTTCCCATTAAGTAATGCTTCCATTTCTTTACACTTTACACCAAAGCATACAACTCTTTATCATAAGTTGGATAATTTCTTACCGCACTCATGAAGGTTTCTAAATGGTAACACACAAGTTGTTTTTTCTACATCAAAAATACCCTCATTGTGTAGTCACTAGCATTTGTCTCAATCTCAAATGAATGCTGCAAATCTAGAAGTGTCAAGACCGGCGGTATTGATTTTCTCTTCAGTGCATCAAAAGCAATTTGTTGTTTTCCTCCCCACTGTTAGACCTATTTAATACTTGTCAAAGCATGCAAAGGAGATGCAATAAACAAGAAGTTAGAAATGAATTTTCTCAATACTCTCTTGCACCAAGAAAACTCCTAACTTCAGTGATTCTGGTCTACCATTTCACAATAACCTCTACTTTTGCAGGATCTATTTTCAATTCACCATTTCCCACAACATAACCCAAGTAAATTAAATATGTTTTTCCAAACTCACATTTTGACATCTTCAAAAATATTATTTCTCTCCTTAATGCATCTAGGATTGTTATGCACCTAGCGAAAGGATGTTATGATGTATATGTATTGATGGAGATGCCGACATGTGGCACACATCCCCTTATCTTATTATATCACTCATTTATGATTTATTATGCTTATGAGGTCGGCCTCAGTATTGGCCATAGGTTAGAATGGTATATATATGGGTTAGAATGTTTTAGTTAATGATCATATTGAGTATTGGAGTGTTATTGTATGGTTTGGAGGTTACCCCCTCGAAGTGGTATTGGAGGTTTCCCCCTCGAAGTGGCAAAGCTATTATATGAGCATATTGTCATCATTTATCTATATTTTTGTGTTCTCTCATGTTATTCTACTTGTATATGTTCTGATTTATACAAGTAATATCCTTACAAGTGGTATCAGAGCAGCGATTTCGGCCAAAATTAGGGCAAAAACCCTAATTTTTTGTTTCAAATATATCTTGAAGAGGGTATCGAATTTTTCCTAATTTTTGCATCATAATTTTGAAACACTCTAAGTCAAAATATCTGAAAATTTCAGCTCCATTGGATCTGTTTTATGGATGTTATTGGTGTTTTAGGTTTTTTCATAAATTCACTTTTCAGGAAGCAAATTGTGGTATTTTTTAGCAAAATTTATATTTTCGGAAAGCTCTTGAAATTTCAGTTAGGGTTTGTTCTTTGTGTTTTTATCCATCTGCCAAAATATTTTTAGAATTCCTAAACCCTAATCATGATCACGGGGATAACAAATTTTTATGGAAATGGTGAGATGGATGCTAAAGAATGGTGGATAAAATTTAAGAATATATATTTCTCATATTTCATGACAAGGAATAGGTTTTCACATTATCTTGGTGGTCCTACATGGATTTGGTTTTCTGAGTTAAAAAATGACAGGAAGGATTGGTCTTGGGAGGAAATGGAACAACTTTTTATGGATAGATGGGACCACAAAGAGGAAGAAGAGTCAAAGGAAGATGATGGGGAAGAATATATTGAAGAATCAAGAGAGAAATAATATGAAGAGGAAGGTGAAGAAGATTCAAGGGAAGATGATGGTGCAACATATATTGAAGAATCAAACGCAAAAGAAGTTGAAGAAGACTATGAAGAAGAGGAAGAAAAACAAGATATTGATGCAGAAGAAGATATTATAGCTCCCAAGAAGGAAGATACCATATTTCAGTTTCATGGATGCTTTCAAAGGAATAAGATAATTATTTCCATAAACCCTAACAATAAGTATAACTTCATCAACAAGGATATGGCTCAACATCTACATATTCAAGAAAGTAATATCAAAGAAGCTCAAGTGAATGGTAAGAAAATTCAAGTTTTTGAAGATTTAAAACTTACTATGGACAAATATACTTTACATTCAGATTTTTTTGCCTTATATATGGATGGTTTGGATATTGTTCTTGGGTATCCTTGGTTAGAGACATTGGGGACAATTAATATTAATATGAAAAATAAGTTTATGAAGATTTGGTACAAAAAGAAGAAGGTCATTTTACAAGATGTCAGGCTTAATGGAAATCAAAGAAAATTCAATATAGACCATGAGGATGATTTAGAATATGGAGAAGAAGGGACTAAGGATGATTCAAAAGAGGAACATGAAGAAAAATAAGGAAATGATGATTCATCTACTCAAGAGAAAAAGAAAATATCAAATGCAAAGGTGGAAGAAGAAAAGAAAGTTCAGAAATAGGTTGATAAGGTTGAGGATACTACAACTGCAGCATATGGAAATCCACGTCAACATGAGAGAAAAAAATCATGGAGATATCCCAGGGCACATCATATTTCCAACCAATATAGATATACAGGTAATTGGAGGAATAATCACTTTATTTATACAGGGGATCAATGGAGCAACAATTATGAAGCATGGAATCCTTATTATGGTTATCCTTATTATGGTTATACATGGAATCCTTATTATGGTTATGCATTGAATCCTTATGTTGGTTATGCATGGAATCCAAGGATGATAAACTATGGTCATGAATGGAATCAGAGTAGCGCAATGGAATATGGATATTAGTTTAGATATGTATCATCTACCAGGATCACATATGGATGGATGATCGATCATGGTGCAAAGTGTGTAAAAATTTACAACACACTCATTACATGGTTTCTTCTTATGTTTCGGGACAAAACATGTCAAGGAGGGAAGGAATGCTATGCACCTAGGGAAAGGATGTTATGATGTATATGTATTGATGGAGATGCCGACACGTGGTACACATCCTGTAACGACCCAAAAAATCCACACACGAACAACACAGTGAAATACAGGATAATTTTTTTTTGACTTGCTTGACACATAACATGACGCAACATGTCATCACCAAGGATACAACTAACACTGTGAACAACTTGATACAAGGATGGCCATAAAGGCAGCACGGAAACGTTCACACCTATCAAGGACAATTTACTTTTCTTTTTGACAAGACAACATAGAAGTCCAATCACAGAACACACTTACAGTTAGGGCCAACCACAATGAGATATTCTTGAGGGTTAATTATTTTAAAAGGACATCTTGCAATTCTTAGCTTACGTTTTCAAGGAGGCTCAAGATATGATTCGTATGATTTAACTTGCCAAGCCAAGTTTATTCCTTTGACACTGAGTAATTATCTTTAAATCTTCTCTATTATGACATTTATTTTCTTAATTCGTTTATCAAGAAAAAGGAGTAATTAAATTTCACAAGGCCATCTGCTCACCACTAACGCTACTAAGATTCGTTCTTGCCCACAAGACAACATGGTTTTAAGTTCAACACACTTGAGAGAAGAGATACAAGGTGCCTTGGAAAAGGGTTAGAGGGAGAAGGTCGAGATGAAACATTTTTAGGACCTCATTAGTTATTGCCAGTATTTAATTGAAGTTAGGGCTCTTAACCAGAATTATCAACAACTTTACTTAGGCTTCGCTAAAAGTATTAATAAGGAATAAAAATTTACTTTCCAAATGGCGGTGAGAAAGATGGTGAGGTCTCCAATTTGTTTTCTCTGGCTTATTAAATCTTATCATCTTCAAACAACTAACAGTTCATTTCACCTTAGGGTCATTTTACAAATTTCACCGTGAAAGGGATAGTGTTCAATAGTGTAGTTAGGGATATCAAGTTATATACTGTTACTTAACAAGGGATAGTTTCATCTGTGATCACTTATGGAATTACATGTTCTCAAGTTGGTCACCTCTACACCAATTTATTTGCAATATAAATTTTAGTTTAACTTCTATAAGTATTAAACAACCCATTCTATTTTACTTATAACTCACAATTACTAAGTCTTAGAATGATTTAACTCAACGCATTTAATCGTAGGGGTGAAAATTTAACAATATTTATTTACGAAGACGAAATAAGGTTACATCAATTCTTAGAATACCGATAATCCATTAAGGTCACTCAACACGCGGTAACAAATTTACTTGTATTTTCAATGATATACAGACAATTCAAGGTTCCAAAGTTAAGACGACATAATCCACGATACAATACACTAAGACAATGATCCTCTTTTAAACTTTCCACTAGACGTTAACAAAAGTTGAACAACATAAAAAGGTTTCGAGCAAAGAATCTTCTCAACTGAGGTTGATGACAAAAGTCTACAAATCTATCCCTCATCTACACGCAAAATCCATCTGCAGCAAATTTTCTACAAGAGTCAGTTCACGAGAACTGAGCAAGATAAGGCTACACAAAACCACCATAACTATTATCTAACAATACCACGAAAAGGAAACACTTTATTACAAGAATTGGTTCAAACCTCTAAACACTATTAACACATCAAGTTAAAATGAAGTCTTCATCATGCCAATCAAAGAAGGAGAAGACCTTGTACTTCAGTTAAGAGTAAAAGCAACGAAAGTATAGCAATCGTAAGAGAATGGCCTTTGGCCCTATAAGGAGAAAACAAATAATCTAGCAAACAACAGAATTCCCATCAAGTAAGTAATTAAACCATAATTACAAGATCAAGATTTGATATACACACCAACCATCTAGAAATTTATCAAAGGTACTAAACGCATAGACTAAATTAATATATTTCTAAAAGAACAAAAGTTGATCGGCCCAAGAAAGGGGAAACACGGGTTCCAAAATTTAACACAAAAAGTCATGTATAAATGAGTTTCAAACCGGAAATCAATTAAAGTATACACACAACATAAGTTTCGAGGTGAAAGCAAAGTATATTAGTTTTTGACCATTAACTACAAGATTTTCCAACCATTCAAAAAGGGGCAATGTCTTACAGGCTAGTAGCAACACACGAGAGAAGAAGAGAGTTCCATCAAACAAGGGTATACAATAATATCATCAACAAATTTTATAACACTAAGATTTGCAAACCTCCACAACAATTCTAGTGTTTGGTTAATTTAAAATAAATTGCCCACATCCCAAAACAACCATAATTTACTGGCAACCCTTGGTAACACAGTCAACCGTCGCACAAAGATACAAACATAACTTCAAAGTGACATTATCAAAACAAAACCTTCCGCTATGAATCCATAAGACTATCAAATGAAAGCTGAGTTTTTCCCGAAGGTTAATCACATTTAAGGAAATTTCCATCACAAACTATTACGGTAATTACGTGCATAAAAACCGACCAATATTAATTAATAGCGTTAACATTACAAGGGAGCAAATAATGCAAGTTAGGAAAAATAGAAGAGTGCCATCAACAATGATTCTGAGAGGGGATTAGACCAACTATTCTAGTGTCAACGAGGTACAGGATTCGCACAATGAAACCTCCAGCTTAGTTGATCCGAAAAGCTAGTTATGGTTCAAGTTGATAGGGATGGTCAAGGCACTTCCTGAGGATGGCCTTAAAAGCCTAGAAACAAGATGAAAGATAGTATAAGAGTCTAAACACGCGAGACGGAAAAACACGTTGCAAACAAACCTTTTCATTCTACCAGTTTTAATACCAAAACTCTAAGCTGACTAGCCCACGCATTGCTCACACAATCCTACAACCTTTCTTTCTCGATGCCAAAAGGTTATCAAAGGGACTTGCGAAGGAGCTAACAAAGAACGTCAAGGACAAACTTGGGTGCTAGGAAGGGGGTTTCATAGTTATCGTAAACTTACTTCCATGATATCGAAAATACTAGCTTGATCAACATAATAACTTGCAACTCAATCGCCGAGAAGAATTAATACATAAACAAACAGATGAAGGTCTATCATTCGAGTAAGAGAAACATAACATTCAGAGGAGAGGGCACACGCATCCTTTCGACCCACATACAGTCAACGATAAAAGCTAAAACAAGAAGAAACAAGCAGAAAGGGAAATCTCCCATCATGACATCCAACTGACAAATCAATGCAAGGAAAAGTGGTTCGATTTCACAATATTTTTAAATAAAATAACAGTAGAAAAGTGTAGAAATATCTTGCCTGTTTCTCCAGCTTCAACAGGTCGTACAGACTCCACACGGGCCAGCATAAAAACAATAGCATGAGACAAGGATGTGAGTACTGCTGCTGGCGATGTCAATGGGCCAAATGTGATAACTGGATAGACAGATGGGGCAGAAAATTTAACAGTTGAGTCCTTTCACAAATCCACCTCACACCGCCTTGTAGTACGCTTCTGCACTGGAAACAACTCGAGGAGATTGTCTTCCATCTTCCCTCGCTTCAGCAGTCCTATGAGATCATCAAGGCTGTTATCAACCAAGTACTCCTTGAAAAAGTCTGTGATGAATAAAAGCACGATGCCCTTGGCCACAAGATTGTCTTTAAGCAGAGGTTGAAAAACGTTTCTGGTGGAAGCCCAGACAGTTTCTGAGAGAAAGTGAGTGCGGTGAAAATAGCAGCTTCTTTCTTTCATTTTCCTCAAAAGCTCAAGGGACTGCAAATACTTTCGCATAACATTTTCAAGATTCTTGATTAGAAAAGGTCTCCTGCGTAATATCTTCTGAATATAAGAACAAACGGCAAGATACTCTGCCTTGCAGGTTCACAATTCCAAACAGCAAAGGTATGCCGGTCACATTCTTCAGGCTTTCAATAAAACAGCTAAAATGCCTTGTCTATGCTCTTCAATCCCCAACAAAAGTCGAAGCTACACAGCTGTCACGTTTTCCAGCAGGTTCAATAATTGCAAAGTAAATTGTGCTTTCATGAATATTCTGATATGAAACAGATCGGCCTCTATGAGGTTCTCGGTTGAATTCAGACTTTTTCAAGTATACATCGCCAATGGATCTAGAAACCTGAATAATTCCCTTCACCCGCCAAACTCCATGCTTTAGAACCACGATATGCGAGTCATCTGGATGCAAAGACTGTAACTCCTGCCTAATATTTTCAATACGTGCATTATACTCTGTTGACAACTGCATTGCAATAACTTCTCCTGTAGCCTTGACCAACTTTCCCATAACAACACGGGAATCTCCTAGATTGGCAACATACAGAACTCCACTACAACAACCCCTACTAAACAACATGACCCAACTGCTGCAGTCTGTGGCTTTATAGGCCAAGCCTTTGTAACAACAGACAGAAACCCCTCTTCTGTTGCCAAAAATGCTTTTCGAATCACATCGGCAGACATCCCCGGTTGCTCTGATGCACATCTCTGAAGATGCTGAAAAAATATGCTCATTGATGTAACGAGCAGTTTCAGGGCCTCCATGGCCATCATATATCCCAATAAATGTGCCATGAGGGTCTGACTCCGTTGAGGTGAGTGGACCAGATTCCAGCTGACTCTGATCCTCTAATAGGTGATTTGCTTGAACAACAACCATTGAAAATTCCCCAGCATCATGACGCCCCACAATGTCCTTAAACCACAGAAGACCATCTTGATGCCCCACAATGTCGGCAGTTGTATGAACATGGTGCTGAACAGCAGGCCGCCAACACGAAGTAATCAGTTTCTTCAATCCAGATAACATCCCTCATTCATCCAAGTGAGCCACCAATTTGCTTGCTTGAAACAGAGAGACAGCGAACTGATCAATTTCAATATCCTGCTGATGGGATCTTGTAAAGTCAGAATAACAGTGAAAACTCTTGTTCAGCTCCAGATCAATTGTTGCGACTCTCCAAAATGAAAAGGCAAGACAGCTCAACTAAAACTTTATCTCGTTCTTCTACTACAACTGCAAGATTTTACAACAATCGATCTCGATCGTGGTCGCAACCGGCAAATCATCGAGTTCAACACCAACGGTTCCTTGGGATCGCCCGCAAGAACATTGTCGCACTTTAACTCTCTCTGGAGGCCACTGATTTTCTGGGATAAGTTTACTTCTCTACCCTGTAGCTGCTGCATATAGCGAATCACTTCCTCACGGCACTTTCCTAGGAGAAATTTTGGTTCTACGCTCCACTGAAACTGCCTGTACAACACGATTTTGAGAGTCCACACCCACCCACGCAACATCAGGGCGATAGACCTTCATTTCATCATCAATGAATCCACTATCCAGAACACGCTGTAGCAATTCATCTGTTGCAGCATCTGATGGAGCGCAAACAAGCATTCGTGGTTCAGGGCAGGAAGAAGGAGGCGTCTAGGAGAAACCGTGAGAAAAGGAACTTGACAGACAAGATTTCGATGCCTTCTCAACCACTCCACATGCAGGCTATCCAAGGGAGATCTCACGCGGTCCGAGAGGATAAGCAAGCAGGTCAAACAAGAAAACAAAAAGATTTGCAAATCAGGAAAATCAGTGGGTGCGGCCACCAGCAAGGATTCCATCACGTCAGAAATTAATGTCTCCATCCTCCACGCAGTCAGGAGATAATGCTAACCGAGGCAAGGTAGGTTGGGGGCATTACACATCCCCTTATCTTATTATATCATTCATTTATGATTTATTATGCTTAGGAGGTCGGCCTCGATTGGCCATAGGTTAGAATGGTATATATAGGGGTTAGAAGGTTGTAGTTAATGATCATATTGAGTATTGGAGTGTTATTGTATGGTTTGGAGGTTACCCCCTCGAAGTGGTATTGGAGGTTGCTCCCTCGAAGTGGCAAAGCTATTATATGAGCATATTGTCATCATTTATCTATATTTTGGTGTTCTCTCATGTTATTATGTTGTATATGTTCTAATTTATACAAGTAATATCCTTACAAGGACTTTCTAGATGTGAATAACATGATCATCCCAAGATTTATTGAAAATAATAATATCATCTAAGTAGACAATAATGAAATCATCAATGAATGGTCTAAAAACATCATTCATAACTCTCATGAATGTTTTTGGTGCATTGCACAATCCAAAAGGCATCACTAACCATTCAAATAATCCATGTTTCGTTTTAAAAGTAGTTTTCCATACATCACCTTCATCAATTCTTACTTGGTGATAACCACTTCTTAAATCTAACTTAGTGAAGTAAATTACATTCTTTAATTGATCTAGTAAATCATCTATTCTAGGAAGAGGGTAACAATTTTTCACCGTGATCTTGTTTAAGGCACAAAAATCAACACACATCCACCATGTGCCATCTTTCTTTGGCACCAAAATAATTGGCGAACCACAAGGAGATGTACTTGGACGAATAATACCTTTGGCCAAAAGTTCCATCACCTATTTCTTGATTTCCTCATTTTCAACCACAAACAATCTATACATACCAATGTTGGGAAGAGGTGCATCCTGTAACAACTGTATCTCATGTTGAACCCCTCTTTTGGGAGGTAGACCTTGTGGATCCTGAAAAACATCATCATAGTTAGAATTTTTTTAAACCAAATCATTACGATGTTTAGGATCACAATCCTCAAAAGCCTTTTCATGATATTTCTCTTTGGCTTTGATCACCATGAGTACAAAAATCTTGCTTGAATTAACAAGTCTTTTCATTTGTCCTGTAGTAACTAATGAAATATTTTTTTTTACATGATGAGCTCTAACAATATACTCAATTCCATCTTTCACAAGCAAGTATTTATTTTCTTCCCTATAGAAGATTGCTTTACGATCATATAAATAAGGACTCCCAAAACTACTCCACAAATATCCAAAGGAACAACATCCAAATCAACCTCATCAATAAACTTGTCTGTAATGGAAAATCAGAATCTACAAGTTTTAGTTACTTGTAGCTTCACATCATCACAAACCCAACCCAAAGGATAAGGCTTAGGATGCAGATTAGTTTTGAGTCCCAATTTCTTAACAACCTCCTCTGAAATTAGATTAGCTTGAGATCCACTATCAAAAAGAGTATCAATTTTTGTATGTTTTGAAATAACTCTAAGGTGGAAAAGCTCATTCCGTTTCTTATCATCATGCATAGATTGTTGATTAGAAGAAGATGCAACATTTGAAGTACTAGTGTTGGAAGAAGAGAGAGAATGATTACCTTGAAAACTCATGGCCATGATCTTGGTTTCATCCCCTGAATCAGACCCAAGATCATGAACCACAATATTCGTTTTCTTCTCTTTTCCTTTATCCATTTAGGCTTAGTTTCTGGATGTAATTTCCAACACCTAGACTCATCATGGTTCTTTTTACAATGATTGCAAAATGGTTTTTCATCTTCCTTCTTAATAGTAGAGTTTTTTTTTCTTACCCTTTCCTTTTCCTTGTTCTTTCGAACCTTTTCCTTGTCCTTCAGATTGCTTGTTCTTTTGTTTAAAAGAAGAGGAGGACTCCTTAGTAATTTTCCCTCATGCTTCCAAATGGGTTGCTTGAACACACACTACATCAAGATTAGTAGCACCTAAAACAAGAATCATATGCCTTAGGTAACTATGTAATCCACAAACCATTAATCAACCAAAAACCAACTAAAACCAACTCTAGTGATACCAAAGTGATCTAAAAATCCAAAGCAAAACTTGCACACACACACTCAATATTTTTCTTTTAACATTAACGATTTTTAATGAAAAATCAACATTACGATATTTTTGTAATTTTAATAAATAATTAAAATCTGCGAGTACTATGTAAAATACAGAGAAAATTCACCAGCAATTCAACACGAGACGTGATAACGGAGTTTGGCACTTGAGGCCTACATCTCCGGGTCCAATTGAATGGGACCGATCTATTAAAATATTGAAAATAAATCTTTACAAATATTTCTACAAGAATATGACCTTCTCACAATAATCTCTTGCCAAAAATAATACTAGTCTCCTTTTACACTTTCTCAAAATTCTCTCCCTAGCTCAAGATATAATCCTTTCAATAAAAATACGTGAGTCTTTGAACAATGCCCATACAAATAATATCTGAGACCCCCTTTTATATTGTTTCCCAACAAGCTAGCCCAATGGTCGGCCCATTCTTTTTGCATCAAAACCAAGGTTTGACTCCCTCCCATGTGCATCTGTTTTTCTATTTGGGGATTTAATCCCATATTCAAGGGCATTGGGTGAGAGTTAGTTTTTAGACACGGAAGTGTGCATTTTCCATTTTCTTATGAGCCATTTTTTTGGCCACGTATGAATAACTGGTTGTAAAGACTAAGTATGGTGCATAGTTGTTTAGGAGGTGGCTACGTGGGAATGTGGAGAGATAAGGGTAATGCGTGGCAAGGATACTTATGCGTGGTATGGCGGGTTAGGTATAATGCATGAGGTTGAATAAAATGTGATGAGATATTGTTTAAGCGATATTGTGGAGATATAAGGGGGTGTGGCTCGATGGATAGGTTGACTATGTCGGTCAAGTCAAGCTATCCATCGAGCCCTTTATAACTTCAACATAATAAATATCTCACATTGATCCAATGAATATAGTAAGAAACAAATATATACAAAAACTCATTTGTAGCAATATGAGGAGGCAAAGACACCCTCCATAATCGAGTGTGCTGACTGGCTTGGACCCCACCAACAAATAGCAGAGGCCCACCATCCGTCACTAAGTGTCCAACACCGACGTTAAAACAACACTTTTACTCTTTCACTCATATTGTCCATGTGTCACATTTTCATTGGTCCACTTAGTGAGCGTGCACGCGTTCAACCTACGTGCGGTCCCAAATTCACCAGTTGCCCAAATTTTTTTAGCGAGCTATAACTTTTGCATATGTACTCCGATTTTTGCAAACAAGATATCTCTCTGAAAGCTCGTATTTTTCTCAACACAATTAAAGTGCCCATAATTGATTATGAGAAGGTTTTAGATCGACGTTTCTCAGCGAGGATCCTCTGGATCAAAATAAGATAAGAGAAGTCAAAAATAAGTTAACTATACATATCTCAATACATGTAATAGGTTAAAGGGATAACAATGACACAAAAGAATGGAAATCATAGACAAACATGCAAAAATGATCAATATTTGTGGCTACACTTGTTTTAAGGGGACTGACATGTTACTCCCTTGGTATATATCATGCATGGACATATGTGTGGCTGCCGAGTGGTTTGTATAACAATTAATTAAGTCATAAAATCAGTTCTAATGCTTCATATTAGTAGTAGGGTTGACCTAGATGGTTTGCATAACATAAATTGGGTGTATATATAAGAGGCATGTTAGTAGTAAAATATATCGAGTATTTTATTCTTAGTATATAAGGTTATAAAGGTTTCTTATTAAAGAGGTTGAAGGTTACTTTCTCGAAGTGGCTTGGTCATATAATTCTCTTATTTCCATCATATTGTGTTCTATTGTTCTGATTCTACTTAAGCAATATTGTAAGTTCATTAGAGACCTTGTTGAGATTACTTGTCACACATGTCGATGGTGTTGTACATTGAATGTGAAGTTTACGACAACATTGCTTCAAATATAAAACGGAGGCGGAGACAAATAAAATTTAAAAATGTGAATAATATAAGTAACATAAAAACTAAAACATCAAGTTCCTTATGAGACTCACCATTGGCTAAGAAGGGTAGTGGATAAAGACCTAAGTAGAAGGAAAGATAAATGGATAAAATAAAAGAAATGGATGAGAAAATGGAGCATTACCATGTAAGAGTATCCATACATTGGAATGTGGAAATAAAAGGTACGTGAGAGAAAAATTCAAAGCAACCGAATGAAAAAATTGTTTGGGCAAGAAGAAAGAATTATATGTCAAAGAATTTAGTCCTAAGTTTGTAATATGGGAAAAAAACTACATCGGAGTGGAAGGAAAAAATGTCAATGGTGTTCAACTAAGGAATAGTTTGCATCATCTTAGGTGTGAAAGTAACATTTGACAATGCCTAAAGAAGAACAACAAAAGAGAACATATCCGGGGTTAGTGAAGATCTAAAATGATACTATATCGCAAAGTCCCTAATTGATGATGACATTTGAATAAAATACACTAATAACTTGAAAGTTGGAACTCTAAACACCTTGTTTGAAAAGCTAGACTAGACATTTGACAATTAATAAAGAAGATTGTTAGTAGAAGATTTTTCATAAAAAAAGAAACTAATATTTCACAAACTTTATGTGGCGCCCATCGTCTTAAGGCACTAAACATTCTTATTGTAACTTTTGGTCTCATAGGCTCCTTGGTCTTGTGGACATTATTTATATCTTTCACTCATTAATATAATATCATCATGTTGATATTTGTGCAATAATGGAAGTGAGGGGTGGTGGTGGAGTGCAATGTCGCGAGTCATTCACAATTATGTTCGATCTTAAATTTGATGTCCATTTAAGCGTAATAATGTTATTTCAACTTTACATTTGATGTCTATTTGAGAAGTCAATCGAAAATCATAATATCTTGGCCATATGGTGAAGTTTGGGGCCCATTTTTTTATCTAGAAAGATTTTATTGAGCCCAAGTGAGAGGTGTAGTTAGATTAATGCCATTTATCATAGATGTATTTGAAATACTTGTACTAGCACAACATATTTTAAGTTCATAGATTTGTAATAATTTATTCAAGGAAAACTCCCTTCGTGGCCATATGTTGAAGAAAAAAATTAATCTCTTATTAGTTCACAAACTTAGTACACAACAACATATAAAACCTAATATATACCATGATCCTTACCAACAAAATTAACCCACAATAGAACGAGACAAACTTATGCATCTTGGATTCTAAGACCCTAATAAAACCTCACCAGCCATATGAAATAACCGTTAGCACAAACTTCAAAAACATGAAATAACCGTTGGCACAAACTTCATAATAACCTTTGGAATACAACACGAAGTCAGTTTCCTACAAGTTTTTATAGCGTAGTTTGCCGCAGCGCGTTTTTACAGATTTCGTTTGGATTGGTATGTCTCAGCTCTATTTCTATGTTTTTGAGGTTCTAATAATCCCGCGGACGCTCTTAGCGGGTTCGAACTCGAGACCATAGCGGTAAGAAATGAACGAATCCGCGCTCTTATTATTATATTGGATTAAGGGTTTTACAGTTTTATTTCTAGTTGCTAAAGGATTCAGAGCTTATGTTAATACTGGTTTAAGCGTTTTAAGGAAGTATTTAAAATTTACTCAAGGATTTAATGCTTAATTTTGCAGCGGATTAAATATTTTAGGCCTTTAAAAATGGTTAAGGATCCGAGCCTTAGTTTTACACCGGATTAAGGGTTTTTGCTTTTTCTTGCTCGAAGATTTGGGGCTTATTTTCGTATTTACATGAAGAATGCTGGATTCAGAATAGGTAATAGCAGGGGATTTGTTCAATCTGAGAGCTGCTGCTTTGAACTAGTATGATATATTTGATCAGAAGTGGGTTAGAGATGAGATGGCAGCCTGATCAATGCACCATAATCAGGTCAGGGTTTTTCCTCTCTCTATTTTTTTCTGCGTTAGCAGATCTCAAATAGGATTGTACGATAGTTGAAAATTTTGCAGCGAATTCTGAATTTTTAACTATAAATTGTGTGCCCATTAATGATTACTTTGTTGGTTTTGTTCTCGTCCATCACTGAAAGGATTTTAGGGGAATTGAGTCTTCATTTATTAAATCTGCTGGTTGAATGCAAGCGATATGCTTGAGAGACTATGAGATAAACAGCTGGTGTTTAAATAGGAATAAGTGCCCTTGATGGAGAGAGACAGGGCAGACTCAACGCATCAATTAGGTACTGCAGAGCCATCTTTCATCTGCAAGGGTGGGATTGCATGAAGCTGTCGTGCATTATTACAAATGGTTGGCAATGAAGAATTTGCAACAGAAACATCAGTTGGATGTGAGTAGTGCAGGGGAAATTTGGGGTTTATGATCTGAACAGTGCATCATAACCAGGTTAGGATTTTTTTCTCTGTTTTTTCTGTAGCAGATGTAGAAGAGGGTTGTAGCATATTTGAAAATTTGTAGCATAGGTTTAAATAATTAATTGCAGTCGGCTTAGGTTAGGATTTTGGTTTTTAAGTACGAATTACGGGTCCATGAATGATTATTTTGTTTGTTTAGTTGATGTGCATGACAAGCGATGTGCTTGAGAGATTATGAGTGAAACAGCTGGTGCTTGAATAAGCATATGCAAACCTGATGGATAATCAATGCTTATACCCAGGTCATGATTTTTTGTCTTCTTTTCTTTAGATGACTTGAAGAGGGTTGTAGTGTATTTGAAAATTTGCAGTGCAGGTTGAATATTCTGAATTTTAACTAACAATTATCAGACAAACTGTAATTCCGGATCTACCTGTCTGTTTGCAAGCCAACATGCCGAAAGTTGTTGTTTGCTAAAAGTCAAACTATATATATTATTTCATTTTTTTTGCTGTCCGTAAATGTAGTTACTATTATCTTTACAGCCTGAGCGAGCTATGGTAATACTTCTGGGTTTGCAGATTATTTTTTGGGTCACATGAATATACGTACATCAATTTCACTTTATTACACATGGCAAATGTATGAGTCCAGTGGGAATGCCCTCCCTATTATCGACACCCACTTGGTACCTCATTCTTTTTACATGTATGTTTTTTTTCATTACTTTATTCTGTAGAGTAATTTTTTTGTGAAATTTTTGCAGATACCGAAGTGGAGGGAGGATACTGGACCTTTTTGTGCTCTTTTTGGGGTTTAAAGAGTCATGTTTTTAAAATTACTTGTTTAAGGTTTTCTAAGCATGGCTTTGGAGTTTTTTTGCACTTCTCATTTTAGTTTTATTTTTTTTGGCTTTGGTTGTGTGTTTGTTTCGTTGGGGAGGGTTGTATGTGCTTTGTATGGGTTTAGGAAGGCATGAACAGACAAAGAAATAGATGAAATGGCAAGTGTGCTGGTTACCAGGTATGCATTCATTTCTCTTCTAAAATATCTATTAGTTTGTAACACCATGTTCATGGCTTCATCTTGCATAATTTGTTGATTATTGATTCTTTCCAAATATTCATCAGGTGTAGCCTGAGGCTTCTAGTGAGAAGGAGAAAGGACAAATACATTATTCTTAAGGCTTCTTTCAAATTTTAAAAGGTAGGTGCTCTATTGTTCTAAAAATTTCCTGCCGTATCTAATATATATTTTTGCTTCGTTTGCTGTAGATGCAAGTGGCTAGAATGAATCACGGTCTTTAATATGGCAATATTTTCTTTGTCTATGGGATTTTGATTTATTTTTGTTTAATTTGCCTTTGATGCCTGGAAATTAGAAAGTAAAACTAGATTAGTTATCTAAAATAGACTCTAGTGAAAGGGTGGAGAAATAGATGATGATTTACAAGATGCTTCCTTCTGTAGAGTAGAAAGTGTACCAGAGGAAAAAATATATATTTCTAATACTTTAACTACAAGGACATTCCTTAACCATTAACCAAAGGAGAATTGAAATAGTTGCTTGGTTTTTCTAAACTATACACATTGACTGAAAGGAAGCTATGTCAAGGAGTCGGGACGTTCCTTAAACATTAACCAAAGGTGGATTGCAATCGTAGCTTGGTTTTCAATTAACTATACACATTGACTGAATGGAAGCTATGTGAAATTAGAGTGAATGGAATTTTTAGAGATGCATTTTAAATTCAAAAGGGTCAACATCAAAGGACGTGCATGATGAATTGTTTGAACCACTACTAAGTACTTCTCTTATATTGTTGTTTCTTCAGGTTGATTCCCAAGGTCAAGAATTTTCATAGGCCTTGGAAATCGCTTCTTTAAATATGGGAATCCACTTCTTTTTTTATTAGATGCTAGAGCACTAGGGATTTGAAAGCCTCTTTAGAAGTATGTTCTTAGTTGAATGAAACGAGATGTCGGGGCAATTTCTTAGGGTTTTTAAATTTAAAATGTCTTTAGTAAGGGTGATATGACCGGACATATGGATATTTAGTCCATCCATCAATATTTGATTGGATTTAAAGTACATGATTTGACTTGAAAATTGGTTACATTGTATGTCATAAGTAGCCAATTCTTTTATGAGATATTCTTACAAGATGTTTCTCCTTCCTTGAAGTTTATTATATTCGGTATCAAGTCACTTTAAATATTGCTAGGTATTAACAAAGTTGTAGGATGAAACAAAAGGTTCCCAAATAAAACATTTTCTCAAATAATTTTCTATTTAAAATTTTAACCATATTTAGTGCGAAAGGATTGGAGAGTTGGGAAAATGGAGGATTTTTGTTTCCAACCAGAAAGTTAATCAGTTAAAAAAACAAATTACTGCAATTGATATTCAACGAAAGATAATCAGTTTAAAAAAACAAATGCATATTCAGTCCATCAATATTTAATTGGATTTAAAGTACATGATTTGACTTGAAAATCGGTTACATTGGATGTCGTAAGTAGCCAATACTTTTATGAGATATTCTTACAAGATGAATTTCTGAGATTTTCACAGTTCATTGTTGAGAGATTTATTTGGAATACTGTGTAGTAATTTTAAAAATCCTTGAATTGTTGAGATATTCTTACAAGATGTTTCTCCTTCCTTGAATTGCTTATCAAGGAGAATCATCAACTATGTAAATTCAAAAAAAAAAATTAGTGCAATTGGAGTTATTGGTATCACGTCACTTTAAGTTTAAATATTGCTAGCCTGCTAGGTATTATCAAAGTTGTAGGATGAAACAAAAGGTTCCCGAATAATACATTTTCTCAAATAAATTTCTATTTAACCATATTTAGGGTGAAAGGATTGGAGAGTTGGGAAGTTGGAGGATTTTTTGTTTCCAACCAGAAAGATAATCAGTTTAAAATATACCAATATTTTTGCATCAAGGAAATCTGTGTAATGATTTTCATTTTTTAATTTGGTCACTCCTTTAGTTTCAGTCCGTTTTGTATTTTTCTGGACAAGCTCTAGTCATATAATCCTGTTCAGGAAAGCTAGAATATTTTTAGTGAGGAAATCTGAGCATCTGACAGCTAGGTTTTATTTGATCACTTCTTCTCTTTTCAGTCCATTCTGTTTTGTTGTGGAGAAGGTTTTCTTGATGGAGAACTCCAACTTTAGGGTAAATGTTGGGCACAAATTCTTGTTCAAGAAAGTTATAGAAGGTTTTGTTGGTGCGGAAAAATCTATGCCACTTGAAGATTATGTTTTTATTTTAATATTTTGTTTCCTTTTTTATTATTAAGGAAATCTATTTATCTTTTTTAATTACGGCTTTAGTTTTTGGTCTATTTTCGCATTTTTGTGGATTAGAGTTTCACAATGGAAATCTCCAACACGAGGGTTAATTTTGGGGTTTGAATTTAGCTTCAGAACTTGTTTTTGCCATGTTCTTTTGGTTGTGAATTGGGGATTTACAGTAGAATTGTTTGGCTTAAGGGTAATTTTGGAGTTTGTAGTAAGTGGTTAAAGCTTGGATACTCGGAAATGCCAATGGAATCATTGTACCAACGTATTGATGTTTGGGTACTGGTCCTGGTACTTGAAATGTTTCTGAAACTCTAAAACAGTTCCAGATACGGCTCTGCTAAACTAGAGCCGTACCCATAATGTTTTTGTACCATTTCAGCAGTGCTTGAGCCATACCCGGAACATTTCTGTACTGTTTCAGCAGTTCTTCTGTTTTATGAACTCCAAAAATTAAAATAAAAACACTAGCTACTTCTCTTTCAGCGGTACTTGAGGAAAATCTAGATGATGTATTCTAGAATCTAGATTATGATCATGTACATATGGAAATTTAAGCATGTTGAATGTTTTGAACTTTTATGAATACAAAGTTTTTAAATTGTTTTATCTTTTATGGACAAAAAATGAGTATTATGCATTTTTAATATATATTTATATTTTTTTAATTATATATTGCACGAACGTTTCTGTGTTGTTTCGTACCCAAGGTTTTTTTGAAAATTGGCATTTTGGCGTTTCGAACCCGTATCCGTACCCATTTCTTGACAATCTAGGTTAAAGCTTCATGATGGCCATGAATTGTAAAATATGTAACGAGGTGGGGGTTATGATTAAGAGGCACTCTAGATAAGAGTAACAATGATATTAGAGGATAAAAAATATCATACGATTATGATAGAGTTTTGGAAACATTTCAAGTACCAGGACCTGTATCTTGGGGATTCAGGTTGTGACTCGTACCTACACACCAATGGCAAACTCCCTAATATATTGCTGAACCGCAACCCTCATGAAACAAAGATAGTATTTTTGAGAAAGACAAATAGAGAAAAGCTAGATGATTAAAATAGAAGATACAAATAATGTAATTATATAAATGAATTGGATGCCAAAAATAACATAATTTGAAAGTGTTGTTTTGTGGGACTAACTTCAGAATTCAAGGACCTGACTTTAGAATTCAAGGACCTAACTTTAGGATTCAAGGATGTAAAAATAGATGTAATCAATGTATAATTAGATGGAATTGTTTGAGTGACCAGAAATAAGTACAACTTGTTGAAGGGTACTCTTTGTGGATTTCATGTCTACTTTTTTCTTGTTGTTTGTTTTCTTATGCTTCATCTTCTTTCATCAGGTTTGAAGAAATCCATGACTATGTTCTTTGTTGGATAGGTATGGACATTGATTACTTATTTCTCCTTAATTGACAAGCGAAAAGTTTTATATGACACAATAAATCAAACAACATGCTCTGCCTTTGCTATACTTATATTGTTAAGTAGAAATAGTTTTTATCACCTTTAAAGTAATTATTATGGTTAAACCTTCAGGGGACACTGGTAAAACATAAGAGATTGTGTAAAAACCAATCATCTATGTCCCTAATCAAGGCCTCTTGCCTGCCAAAATTAATACAATAACAATATCGAAACTATTATTGACCCCCTAGGAATATATACATAAGAACAAGAGAAGATGACATAGGAACAACATACAGTGAAATATCTAGAAATGATGACTGGGTGTCATGGCGGTTGCTATACTTATATTGTTAAGTAGAAATAATCTTTATCACCTTTAAAGTAATTATTATGGTTAAACCTTCAGGGGACACTGGTAAAACATAAGAGATCGTGTAAAAACCAATCATCTATGTTCCTAATCAAGGCCTCTTGCCTGCCAAAACTAATACAATAACAATACCGAAACTATTATTGACCCCCTAGGAATATATACATAAGAACAAGAGAAGATGACATAGGAACAACATACAGTGAAATATCTAGAAATGATGACTGGGTGTCATGGCGGTTAAATATTAGCACTGTATTCATCATCCTTCACATCTTCATTCTCAGCTGTGTACGCTTTGCAATCTTTGCCCCTTTCATAGGTGGGAACAAAAGAACTGGAACTGGTGATAGAGATCTTGGGAACATCATATTACCCATTATATGGGTTACTAGCTGCATATAGATTAGCAAGGGAGTGGTACTCTTGTTCATTTACTTGTGTACCATGATTTGAAATGGTGCCCTTGTCCCTGTATCTACATCCCTCTAGTGACTGTATTTATATATAATATTGTTGCTCCCTTATTCATTTACTCATGTACCGTAGTTTGAAGTGGTATCCTGGTACTGGTATCCCCTCATTTAAATGACAATGTTTTGAAGGTTCAGCCTTTTGATGGACTCTAAATAGCTGGAAGTGAGTTCAAGTCCACCCAGACCCTGCTTATAATTATTCGAGTAGTGAACCTGGTCATTATGGTACAGATTTGCTAGCTGCTGTTGGTCCTCCTACTTGAAATTATCAACCTGATTTTAAAGATTTTTTACTCTGTATTCCCTGCATGGGACGTGATTTGTTGTCTAGGTTGACACAATCAACAGATATAAAAAATAGAAAAAGCAAATTCAAGGAGATCCTTGCAAGTTTGAGATGTCAGTTACATCTACCGAATTTCCATTGGGGCGTGGGTGAGTGAGTGCCAATTTTTATTGTGTTAACTTCTCTCCCACGTTTCATGACTTGTTGATGAGTTGAGACAGTACGGATGATTAGTGAATTCAATTTCAATTTTCTTCAAGATTGAATTCAACATTAAGGTGATCTAATCCTTGTAATCATTTTCATTTGAGAATCCCACAAGATTTTATGTTTGACCCAATCCTCATAATATTTTGGAAATCCTCTAACCTTTGAAGTTGACATTATATGTGGAGAGAGAAAGAATGAAGAAAGAATAGAATGTACAAAGATGAAATGAAGAGAAACCGGAATGCACACATTATTCATTGTGTGTCCGTCCTTTTATTATGTGAAAGATGGTTACAAAGTGGTTGAAGTAGTTTCAACCGTATATTAGTTAACATTTAACTAATATTAATATAACATTAATACATAAGCCTTATATTTTAATACCCCCTCTTAAGGCTTACTCTATAGAACATACTGACAGAAGATTAAAATAACATAACCAACCAAGACCACGTATTCTTCAGAAGCTTTCCCCTTTGAAAACAATGTTTGACCAGTAGAACTCCATCAAGCTGCCTCCTTGACCCTCGTAAAGGTGTAGTTCCCGAGCTGAATTCCAAGTTCCCGGATTCCACCTCCCGAACTCCCGAATTACAGAATCTCCCGAATTGTTGGACAACCATCCATATTGAGCCATCCACAAGCTCCATCAAGTTGTCTCATGACCCTCGTAAGGGTAAATTCCCAAGATCCACAGACTCCCGAACTATCTGGACAACCATCCATACCGAGTTTCACATACACTAGATTCCTTCATGTCTTCAAAGTGTTGCGATTCTTTTAAAATACACAATCTCTATCAGTGAGTTCATCAATGTCAGCATCTGGTGGATTTTCAACACTATTTGATTGGTCTTTGTCTTGGAATTTTCCCTTCATCTTTTTCTTTACGATCTTATCCGTCTCTTGAAAAATATTTCGCTCAATAACTTGATAATATAAACTTTCTTCACAATTATTTATCATTTGCTCCAAGAGTAACACAGTCCATTCATGGCCAACTAAAAAGCCCTAGTTCGTGATTTGCAACAGCAGATAGGATTTCCGTGCATGCCCTAGATGACTGTATATGTATTTTCCCTTGTTTCAACTTATCACAATCTGAAACTCTATTTCTGCTCTAGATTTTGTATTATTTAAATCAGTTGTTTATTCTCCTGATTCGCAACTGAACTCCATTTTTAAAATATTTATTTAGTCTAGAAAAATATGTGAATATAGATAAGAATGAATACCCGAATAGTGCCCTAGGCCACTTCGAATGTTTTCAAATTCTGAAACAATGAAACCCTTCCACGACTGAAAAACTTGTGAAAATAATCTGAAGTTCGTCCTGTGCCCTAGCAAGAAAGATTCACGACTGGCATTTTTCCTTCACGACTATGATTTCTCCTTGCTTCCACACATGCCCTCGCTGGTATGGTATTATCTTCAGATCACAACTGTATTTTATGCCTTTTCGAACCCTCACGACTTTCATTTTTCGTGCCCTTTTTCGAACTGTAATACAACTGTGTCAGGATTTGTGCTTCTTCCTCATGCGACGACTGTTAATAATGATGGCAATGTCGATTGTTTTGTTCTCCTGAACACGACTGGTAATCTGTGAGATTCATGGCGGAAATGGAGTTGTTGGCTGTATTTTCGTCCAAAAATTGAGGCTTTCGAAAGTTCGCTGTAAATCATTAAATACTCTCGCGATTTGCAGGACCTCGATTTTGACTGTGACTCCTTCAATGTCCCTCAAAATTTTCCTTCAAGTTCCTTGCACGACTGCAATGTCTTCGAAAATCAAAATGAAAATCTTTTGATTTCCTTCGATTCAAATTCAAACTTCGTGCCCTAACGGGACTGTCACAAAAATATCTTTATTCCTCTCTCTTTTTTTCTTGCCCCGCGCTCTGATACCAATGTTAGAATATGTGGAGAGAGAAAGAATAGAAGAAAGAATAGAATGTACAAAGATGAAATGAAGAGAAACTGGAATGCACACATTATTCATTGTGTGTCCGTCCTTTTATTATGTGAAAGATGGTTACAAAGTGGTTGAAGTAGTTTCAACCGTTTATTAGTTAACACTTAACTAATATTAATATGATCACATCCTCCTCTTCTTTCTCTGATGATGATTTGATGCTGCACTCCATGGGAGAAACCTGCATGTCGGGGCAATCTCCACACCAATCGCCTGGGTCAGTTCCTTTTAGCCTTGCAAAAGTCCATTGACGGGGATTATTCTTCCCTTGGCGTCGATGGCTTTCTCCAGTCCTTAATGCTCCTGGTGCAGGAGGTAACCCCCAACTGCATTTTCCCTCATGTTGGCTGCATTGAGGCTTTGGGCCATATTGAATATATTCCTGCGTCCCATGTCTATCCTGGGTCCTCTGGTGGATTTTTCATCGAAGAATTCAGTTCTATAGCCTCAGAGGCGTACATCTCCTTGGAGAGAGTCCAGAATCTTGGGATCATTGGAGGTACTTACCCCGTTATCAAGGAGAGGACGTGAGTATTTCCATCGTAGGAGGGACCAAGATCGGATCTAGATTACTTCCGCAGCTTGTCTCGTGTTATTAGTGAGGGCAACTTCAGAAATGACCTCCTTAATTTTATTCCAAATTTGAGTGGAAGGAAGGGATTTGTTAGAGAAGATTCTTTGATTAGGCTCCAGCCAAATGTTCCAAATAATTATGCAGGCCCCATATGCCTAATCTGTCTTAGCATATTGTTTTCAATTTTAAGGTGCCATTGCTCCAGCAGTGCTCGGACTGAGAATGGAGTTATCAATTCAAGCTGCCAAAATGAACAATGCAGGAAGGTGTGATAATAAGTTAATGCTTTATCAAGAGTGACCCGCTTCCCCCCAGATTTGCTTGGCTGGAAAGTAGTCCTCTAGGATGTTTGGTGCTGTGATTACATTCTATGCATACTTAACTGAAACCTCACCACACCAGTCTCACTGCTAATCCAAACTAGCCTAACCACGTGCTTGTTGGTAGAGGATAACAAATCAGCAAGAGGGAGGAGGGCTGTTTACCTCAATCCTGGATCTATCGTCCGGCCAGATTAATTCCTTCCACCTACGACTGTACCCTTCCTTTACTATGTAATCTGATACTGGGGGGCCCATTTGCTTGCAAGCATATGGACAGAGCTCATCAAATTCTTCATCCTGTTGAAGGGAGAGCTTTGGAGCCAAGATTCTTACTTTCTCACCATTGGCAACATTTCATCTCAGTCTCCCTGTAGTGCTCCTGGCTGCTCTGGATGAATTTCCAAATGGCAGAGCCCCTAGGCTATCATGCTCTATAACCTGGTTCGTTCTTCATAACTTTGCCACAATAGCTTACATCCCCGGGTAGAACTCATTGCTCTGCAGTCTCTTCGGCCTAGCCCTCCCACAAATTTTGGTTGACATACTTTTTCCCAGGCCACCAGATTGTTTCTGGACGATCTTGTCAAATACATTCCAAAGGAATTGATGGCGTTGGCCACTGAACCAGGCAATTTGAAGAGAGACATGCAGTGTAGATTTGATGAGCAGTTTTTTTGCATCCTGTCTATTACTGGCCTCCATGAATCATGCCCTGCTGCTTTTCCTTCTATTAGAGGCATGCCAAGATAGGATCCAGGTAGATCATTCTCAAACTGCAGTATCATCTGTGTCCAGGTTTGACATTTAGGAAATATATTTTGGATTTTCTAGTGTTGACACCATGTTTTGCTGCTGGTGCATATTTTGTTTATGTATCCTTTATATTTCTAGCTTCTTCAATGGTAGGGTCTCCAGCCAGCAAGGTGTCGTTGGCAAAAAGTGATAGGAAACTGGCTGTATGTTGGTGACTGTCAGATGTTTTATATTTGGTTAATGTATCCTTTATATTTCTAGCTTCTTCAATGGCAGGGTCTCAAGCCAGCAAGGTGTCATCTGCAAAAAAGTGATAGGAAACCAGCTGTATGTTGGTGACTGTCAGATGTTTTATGTCTCCGAATTTTTCTGAATAAAATAAATTTGAAAGGTGAAACTCAAATAAAGCTGCTTTTGTAAGTCACCAACATTGTTTGGCCTCTCTAAACATTGGTTGCTGGTAAGTGTTTTGTGAGATCCTTGCTTTTCAATCATGGAATTAGTTGTTTTGTAAAAGAATCATTTGCATTGCGATCTTGTGTTGTTTTGATTTCATATTTTTATGGACTATAATTGATTGACAAAAGACTGATTTGCATTGATCTTGTGTTGTTTTGATTTCATATTTTTATGCACTATAATTTATGACAGAAGAATGATTTCCGATGCTTTCATGTTACACATAGTCTTATTTGAAGGATTGACTCTTTGTTTGCATTGACTTTTCCTATTGAAATTTCTTTGTGAGGAAGCCCTACCCTCGGTGACTATCCATGAACATTTGAACATTTGACCAGTGTACGGATCTTTCAGTAGGTTTTCAGCAGAAATTACGCTTCCTCAGAACAGAATGGATGAACCTAAAAGCAAAGGAAGAACTGCAGAACTCCTAAAAGGTGAAGCAAAAGGCCAATAAATCTTGTACAACTGGTTTGAATCCCATGGAATTTAAACATATGTTTGCCTCTGCCCCTTTGGAGAAAGTTGTAAGATATGATGATGTATGCAAGAACGGACAGAATATCTCCACACCTCTGTCCATAACTGGTAAACAGGTTTCCGGCATGTTTTTGGAAATTTCTTTGCGAGGAAGCCCTATCCTCAGTGACTATCCATGAACATTTGAACATTTGACCAGTGTACGGATCTTTCAGTAGGTTTGCAGCAGAAATTACGCTTCCTCAGAACATAATGGATGAACCTAAAAGCAAAGGAAGAACTACAGAACTCCTAAAAGGTGAAGCAAAATGCCAATAATCTTGTACAACTGGTTTGAATCCCATGGAATTTAAACATATGTTTGCCTCTGCCCCTTTGGAGAAAGTTGTAAGATATGATGATGTATGCAAGAACGGACAGAATATCTCCACACCTCTGTCCATAACTGGTAAACAGGTTTCTGGCATGTTTTTGGAAAATAGAATGCAGGGAAATGGCTCTGTAAATCTGGATCAGGGTGTAAATGATGTGTCTTTGCCGCGTGAAGTGGGAATTTACATTATGTGAATGACAAAGACTTTCTATCTTTGTGTGTTAGACAAGTAAATGGACAGGACTGCTCTGACATATCTGTCTTAAATGAGAGTTGTGCTGCTGGAAAAGAGCAAATGATAGAAACTGTATTATTTGAACAATCTCTGGAAAATATGGATCAAGAGGGTAGACAGACAAACCAAATAGTTGGAATAACAATGGGTCTGGTAAATGGCACTGGGGATGATTCTAAAGAGGATACACTAGAGCATAGGCTTTCTGTTAGTTTGCATAAACAACAGCACATGGGAAGTCCATCTGAAAACAGCAGCAACTCCTTGGCCAGAGCAATGCAATAATTCTTCATGAATTAATTGTGAAGAAGAAAGAGCTAATACAGTCTACATCAGATTTGATGTCAATACTGTTGGTTGCAGAAATTCAGGAGGCTGAACATCCTAGGGTTATGGACCTTACGAATGGACTTAAAAATTCAGCCAGCAGAAGAGTTGAAAGCCCAGGAAAATCAGTTGGATGGAGGAATTGCATCTCATGTCATTAATTCTCTACCCATTATCTTGAAATGTCCAGAAAGACAAGATGTTGAAATAAATATTCAATCCCCAATACAGGGTGAAATTCAGGTTTTGCAAGAAGCTATTGACAACATAGAAGTCCAAGTCTGTAAAGTTAGTGTACTTAAGAGATTTTTCAGGTACAGATGGTTTATGTTGGTTGTGCTGGGCCTTAAGCAGGTATGGTAAGCATCCTTGGATGGTGGTTGAAGGAGCTCCAGAAGTACAGAAGGAAGGAACTCTGCATGCATAAAATTTGAATTTAGCTTGTCTTGGGATGATGCCTTTTCAGAGAGCTACTGCAGATACCTTTTTTCAAAGCGATAACAATCTTTTGCAGAAGACTTCAGGAGACTGAAGAACTACTTCTGGGGTAATTATAGAGCTTGTCAAGGCATCAAACCTGGGACAAAGTCTGGAAGCGTAGATGTTGTTCATTCTTCATGGTTTCATATGAAACTGATGAAGAAATTGAGAAACTCCAGAAGTACAGAAGGAAGGAACTCTGCATGCATAAAATTTGAATTTAGCTTGTCTTGGGATGATGTCTTTTCAGAGAGCTACTGCAGATACCATTTTTTTCTCTCTCTCTCTGCTGGTTATCACTCAACCAGTTCAGGAGTTTCTCAATTCTTCATCAGTTTCATATGAAACCCATGAACGCTTCCAGACTTTATCCCAGGTTTGATGCCCTTGACAAGCTCTATAATTACCCCAGAAGTAGTTCTTCAGTCTCCTGAAGTCTTCTGCAAAAGATTGTTATCGCTTCTATTGTCATTGGTAGATCACCGTTGCTTCTTGCGTTTGATGATTGAAGCAATGGATACACTTTCCTGTATCATTGGTAATATTTGAACTGAAAGGATTTTATTTATTTGACAGTCAGGTTGGAAGATGTGGCCTTTTGCATACTTGATAACATATGGTGTTTTCCACAACACAAGTTGTTGCGGTGGATTGTATTGAACGTATCCAGGCAAACATTCTATCTATGTAAGCTTCTATTGTCATTGGTAGATGACTATTGCTTCTTGCGTCTGATGATTGAAGCAATGGATACACTTTCCTGTATCATTGGTAATATTTGAACTGAAAGGATTTTATTTCTTTGACAGTCAGGTTGGAAGATGTGGCCTTTTCCGCACAGGAATAGCATATGGTGTTTTCTGGAATGAAAGTTTCTGTGGTGGATTTATCGTCTCAAACTTATCTAGGAAATCATTCTTTCTATCATTCTTTGATACGTATTGGAAACGGATACGATACGGATACGTGCCTAATACGTACGGGATACATTAGGATACGTCACAGATACATACAGACGTATCCGTGACATATCCTGATGCATCCCGTACGTATCAGGCATGTATCCTGCAGTAAATACGTCTTTTTAAGTTTTATTTCATTTTTTTTTTAATTTTTTAACTTTTCTACTCCCTAAAACCGAACCCTAAACACTAAATTTCAAGTTTTGTTCGTATTCATGTTGACATGATATTCGTATATCATATGTATGGCAGCCACATGATCAATAAAAATGCAAAGTCTTAAGTATATTGAATGTTTTGAACATTGATTCAAGTTTTGTATTACTATTTCAGTTTTTTATGGAGTAAAAAATGAGTAAAATGAGTACATAAAAAAATTTAAATATATATGAACTTTTTATTATATATGTACGGACGTATCCAAGACGTATCGTATCCAAGGGTTTTTAAAATTGACGTATTCGTGTATCGTATCCATATCCAAACCGATACTCGTATCCGTATCCTGGCAACGCGTAGTATGTAAGATTCTACTGTCATTTGTTCAACAATTGTTTGTCTTGTGTCCTTAAGGTAATTAAAAGTTCTATAAACATTGAAGAGTAAAATTCATAACTTATTGGAACTTTGTTGGAAATTCAGAAACCAGACATTTAGAAGCCTGTTTTGAAGGATAATCTGACATGAAATAGTTTCTTCTTCAAATCTGTATCTAAGGTATTGACATTCTATCTTTCATTTTATTTATATTTACTCTGATAGAGTTATAGATTAAAATCACTAGCAGGAATGCACATAATTTCAAAAACTTGAGATAACCATTAGAAAATGGTGAACAATTTCCTTTCATTTTTAGGGTGTAGTTTTCTGCAGTGCTTTTTTTAATATGAATTTCGGGGTTAAACACTGCCCATAAACCTTCAGTAGAAGTTTTACTTATTTCATTTGGACTGATATTTCTGAGCTCTGTTTTTGCGTTTAAGTTTCTAACATTGCCTGTGCTTGCTGTTATACTTGATGAAGTATTTTACAGGTTTCTTTTCTATTTGCTTAAGAATTCAGGGCTTATTTTAATATTGGATTAAGAGTTTTAGGAAATTTTTAAATTTATTTAAGCATTTAATGCTCATTTGGATTAATTTTGACTGGACTTCTTATAAAAATTTGGTTAGTGATTTGAAGCTTAGTTTTGTGCTGGATTTAAACTGGGTTTTAGGGGCTTTTGTTTTTGCTTGCTTCAAGATTCGAGGCTTATTATCGATGTTCATGGTTGCTTAAGGATATTGGATATGATATTGGATGTAGCTGCTTAAGGATAGTGGATTGGTTGCTTAAGAAGATTTGTTCAATCTGAGAGCTGTTGCTTTGATCTAGTATGATATATTCAATAAGCTGCGGGTGAAAGATGAGATGACACCCTAAGCAATGCACCATGCACCGTAACCAGGTCAAGATTTCTCTCTCTCTCTACCTGTAGCTTATCTTGAAGAGGGTTATAGGATATTTTTTTAAAGAAAAACACCACCAAAATTTTATATTAGATAGAAATCAAAAGTACATATATGACTATGCCAAGCCTGAAAAGATACAAAAGAGAAACTAAAAGCATTATCATGGTGAGGAGTCCAGACTTAGAATATGTCTGATATCCCGTTGGAGCTTATTGGACCACCATGCAGGAGGCATGCCATACCAAAGGAGATCTCTATTATCTAAGGCCCAATTCGCTAATCCATCGGCAACTTTATTCCTTGCACGGGAATGTTGTACATCTGAACTTCTTGAAACTGCTGCTTCAATTGTTGTATCCTCCATACTTCTTTTGCTATTCGCCAATTAGAGGAAGAATCATTTCGATCATCAGATAACAACTTTAAAATGATTTGAGAGTCCAATTCAATTTGAAGCTTTTGCCATCCAATCTTTAAAGCCTCCTGCATGCCTCTATAGATTGCTTTCACCTCCACAAAATTGTTAGTAGTAGTACCCAAATTCTCTGCAAAGAAGAACTGCACCTCACCCTGGCTATCTCTAGCAATGCCTCCCATAGCACTGTTTGTGTTCAACTTTCCATATCCTAAAGGAGGTCTTTTCCATTGACTTACACTTATGGCCCGATGTTTAATTTGCCTCCAGGAGAGAGTAGCATCCCTAGGGTCCAGAGATATCTGTTTAAGGAAATGTACCCACTCCGGGGACAGACTTCTGGGGTAAAGATATTTTATGTTTCAGGCTTTCCACTGTGTTAATTTTAATTTTCTCCCAGATAAATCTTTGCTGAAAATTTCTGCAATTCCTTTCTTTCCAAATATTCCATAGAGTGAGGGAGATGCCAGTCCACAAAATCGGAAGGAAATGTTGGCCTTTTGGAAGACTTCTCTTCCATGCTTTGAAAGTCTCCTCTATGGATGCAAAATTATTCCAGTGTAATTGATGTGCTGACATGCTATCCTTTACATGTTTTTGACGGATCTAAAGTTGAACTCATATGTTCAATTGATCCATCAAATAAGTAGTGTACAACCAGCAATTTGTTTTGTGGGTGCATGCACATTGTTCAGCATTTTGGTTTGAATCATTGACCTGTCGGACTAACTGCAATCCTGTTTCTGGTGACTTTTAGCAAGCGAAAATGCTTGGATTTTTTTACCAAAAGTCAGCTATGTTTTCTTTTCAAATATTGTATAATATTTTAAAAATTTTGCTGTCCATAAAGGTAGTCTCGATTGTCTTTACAGATCAAGTGAGCTATGGTAATATTTATAGATTCGTAGTATAATAAGGCATGCAAAGAGTTTCTACAATCCTTTAGGGCACTGTAACAACTTAATGCACAAACACAAATATGTGTTGACATGCTCTCCTTTACAAGTTTTTGACTAATCTAAATTTGAACTCATCAAACAAGCAGTTTACAACCAGCAATTTGTTTTGTGTGTGAATGATTGCACACAGTTTATTAGTGTTTTGGTTTGAATCATGGATCTATGGGACAGACTGCTTTTCTGCTTAAGATAATTGTTAACAAGCCAAAATGCTTAGATTTTCGTTTACCAAAAGTCTATATGTTCTCGTCTCAGATCATTTACAATATTAGTGTTTTGGTTTGAATCATGGATCTATGGGACAGACTGCTTTCCTGCTTAAGATAATTGTTAACAAGTCAAAATGCTTAGATTTGTCGTTTACCAAAAGTCGATATGTTCTCTTCTCAGATCATTTACAATATTTGAAAATTTCTTTACAAGTTTTTGACTGATCTAATCTTGAACTCAGATATTCAATTGGTCCATCAAACAAGCAGTTTACAACCAGCAATTTGTTTTGTGTGTGAATGAATGCACATAGTTTATTAGTGTTTTGGTTTGAATCATGGATCTATGGGACAGACTGCTTTCCTGCTTAAGATAATTGTTAACAAGCCAAAATGCTTAGATTTGTCGTTTACAAAAGTCGATATGTTCTCTTCTCAGATCATTTACAATATTAGTGGTTTGGTTTGAATCATGGATCTATGGGACAGACTGCTTTCCTACTTAAGATAATTGTTAACAAGCCAAAATGCTTAGATTTGTTGTTTACCAAAATTCGATATGTTCTCTTCTCAGATCATTTATAATATTTGAAAATTTCTACTGTTGATAAAAATAGTTTCTATTGTCTTTACAACTTGAGTGAGTTACGGTAATATTTATGAGTTTGTATAATATTTGAAAATTTATGCTGTTGATAAAGCTAGTTTCTATTGTCTTTACAACTTGAGTGAGTTACGGTAATATTTATGAGTTTGTATGATAATGCAGCTATCCTTTAGGTCACATTCGCATACTTTCATCCATTTCACTCTAGTACACATGGGAAATGTATGGGACCACATGGTACCTCATACTTTGTAAATGTATGTTTTCTATATTACCTTTTTCTACAAATTTTGTGTTAAATTTCTGCAACCAAATGGCCATGTTTTTTTCATAGAGTTTGGTATCGTGTTCTTTTGAGCTTTATCTGTTTTTGGTTCTTTTGGGAGGGTTGCGTGTGGGTTCTATATGTGTCGAGGAAGGCATGAACAAACAAAGAATTAGATCAAATGGAAAGGGCACTAGCTACCCAATGTGTTTTTACTTCTCTTATGTAATAACTATCGGTTTATGTTTCTGATTCTTCGTGAATTTCCATCACGTGTAGCTCAAAACTTCTAGTGAGAAGGAGAAAGGACAAAATCAATGCTTTGGAATCAAATGGAAAGGGTACTAGGTATGCTTTATTTTCTCTTCTGAAATAGTTGTTAGTTTGTTAATGGTCCATCTTACATATTTTTTTTATTGATGTTTCTTCTTGAATATCCATCATGTATACATCAAGGCTTCTAGTGAGAAGGAGAAAGGAAGAAATCTAGACTTTTCTAATAGGTAGGTACTCTCTTTTTATGATCTTTTCTTGCCATATCCAAGCTATTTTTCATTCTTAGTTTGATGTAGATGCATGCAAGTGAGTAGAATGAGTCAATGTCTTTAAAATGACAATATCGTCTTGAGATCACGAGTCTACTATATTTTTTGATTGATGTTTTTTCTTGAATATCCATCATGTACTCTCTTTTTATGATCTTTTCTTGCCATATCCAAGCTATTTTTCATTCTTAGTTTGATGTAGATGCATGCAAGTGAGTAGAATGAGTCGATGTCTTTAAAATGACAATATCGTCTTCAGATCACGAGTCTACTATATTTTTTTGATTGATGTTTCTTCTTGAATATCCATCATGTATACATCAAGGCTTCTAGTGAGAAGGAGAAAGGATGAAATCTAGATTTTTCTAATAGTTAGATACTCTCTTTTTATGATCTTTTCTTGCCATATCCAAGGTATTTTTTATTCTTAGTTTGATGTAGATGCATGCAAGTGAGTAGAACGAGTCGATGTCTTTAAAATGACAATATCGTCTTCAGATCACAGAGTCTACTATATTTTTGAATGATGTTTCTTCTTGAATATCCATCATGTATACATCAAGGCTTCTAGTGAGAAGAAGAAATGATGAAATCTAGATTTTTCTAATAGGTAGGTACTCTCTTTTTATGATCTTTTCTTGCCATATCCAAGCTATTTTTCGTTCTTAGTTTGATGTAGATGCATGCAAGTGAGTAGAGCAGTCGATGTCACGTAAAATGACAATATCGTCTTCGAGATATGAGTCTACTATATTTTTTTGATGTTTTTCGAATGTGATATATTTTTCTTGAATTATTGTTTATGCTTGGAAACTTGAACATTAAACTAGATTAGAGCTTTCTAAAATAGACACTAGTGAAAGAGGTGGATAATTGACGATGATCTACAATGAGGTGGATAATTGATGATGATCTACAATATGCTCCCTTCTTAGTAATTAGGAATGTGAGTGTGTGTGTATCAGAGATTTTGAATACAAAACATTCCTTAAACATTAACCTAAGGAGGAATGCAATCGTAGCTTGGTGTTTCTAAAATATATGCATTGATCGAAAGGAAATTAGTTAAAATTAGGGTGAATGGTGCTTTTTAGATATGCATTTTAAGAGTCAAAGAAGGTCATTATTATGTGTAGTGCTTTAAATAGACACTAGTGAAGAGGTGGATAATTTACGATGATCTACAGTATGCTCCTTCTTAGTAATTAGGAATGTGTGTGTGTGTGTGTGTGTATCAAAGATTTTGACTACCAAAACATTCCTTAAACATTAACCAAAGAAGGAATGCAATCGTAGCTTGGTGTTTCTAAACTATACGCATTGATTGAAAGGAAATTAGGTAAAATTAGGGTGAATGGTGCTTTTTAGATATGCATTTTAAGAGTCAAAGAAGGTCATTATTATGTGTAGTGCTTTAAATATTTTTTGATGTAAAGCAACGAGAGGTGTGTTCCATCTCTATAAACCAAGTAATAGGTATTGTCACTACAAAAGTGTGTATTTTGAATGGACCCATCCAAAATGTGTTCATTTTCCTGCTGCTTATTCTAGGATCCCTACCTTATCCCATAAGAGCACTAAGTCTCCAATCTACAAATCTTGATGTCTTGCTTAGGGATCAAATTTTTTCTTGCCCTTGTTTTGATGAGCTGCAATATGATTGTCAACCAAGGTATGTTATTCTTCCAATTTGGAGAGGTGTAAAATCCTCCTTTCAAGTGGGGTCTTCAATGGTGTGAGAAAGTTGTAACAAGGGGAATTCTGATGAGATTGGAATCGCTACATCTATCCTATAGAGAAGCTTGAATGGGGAGGTTGCAATTTCCCAAAAGCATCATACAACCTCCTATGCTAGTTCCTTTGATTTTCATCCACATATTTTCAATTGATGGCTGTGATGTCTTTATCGCCTTATTCCCATATTTGTAGCAGAATATTGAAGCTCAAAAGAGAAATTTGACACATTATTAGTCATATCTTATGTAGAAATTGGAGTAAAATATTCTCTTCTATAAAATTGTAGACAACCTCTGGAGTGGTTTGTTTGATTGGGTTTGCTTATATCCACTTGGTGAAACAGTCGGGCAGTTTGAGGAGAAATCCTTTGTTTGTAGCAAAATAGGAGAAGCTCAAAAGAGAAAATCAACACATTATGAAATGTCCCTCTTTCTAAAATAACATTGCTGAAGACCCTTGGCCTATTTTGTCTACCCGACGGCTAAGGGGGGAACATAAGGTTGACTTGGCGGAAGGGTTAAGGACATAATTTGGGAACCATAAAAGAGAATCCTCATGGAAGAAGTCATTTAAAATTATTATAAAGTGCCATAAAAAGAAAGAAAAAAATATAAAGCACTTATATTAATTTTATGACTTAATAACAATGCAAAAATAGAAAGGTGAAAAAGGTACATTGCAAATTTTATTATCTCTAGGGAAAAATGCGACTTGCCTTGGGGAAGAAAATAAGTGATGAAGGGATTAAAAAATTAAAGAAATCTGATTGGTTGTATTGGGAGGTCATCTTTGGGTCATTTCTTTCCTAAAAGGGGCAAGTCGACTTGCTTTGGGATTCATTCTACCATCATCAAAAATTCTGAATTTGGCTTGTGAGCTGTGCATTCTCTGGGGACGAAAACCCTTATGAGAAGATTGAAGGAAGAACGAAAACTCTTCCTTTTGGACTCATCTTTTTGTGTGTTGAATATTCAAGAGAGATCTGATTACTGAAGCATCATTTATATTCCAGTTGGAGCGACCCAGTCTATGGTCTATTTTGGCATAAAGAAAGGAGATAAAATTCAGATCTGATTGCTGTGTGTTAAAGCTGGATTTCAGTCATCTAATCTACTATTTTTGGAGCTTTTCTGGGGTCCAAACCCTCATTACCCAGCTGTAATTTCAGATCAGGTCTGCAGACTTTTATTAAATAAAAATCAGACATTTGGAGCTCAGATTTGGTACATTTCTTTTACATTATTCCTCAGAAAATCATTGCTTTCATAAAAACAAGAAAGAAGCTTTATTTAGTATCTTGTGTTGTATTTTTCTTCAAAAGTACAAGTCGCATTTTCTTATAATAAATTCAGATCTGCAGTGTGTTCAGTCCTTTGTGTTCTATTTCAGGTTGGGTTTTTGAAAAATCCTTTGTGCATTCATTCGTGTCCTCTAAGGGACATTACACATTAGCAATCACTATCTTCCTTAGAATTCTGAATGCAACAAGTTTGGGCTTTCCCACAAATTGTTGACAAGCTGTGCATTTGGAGACCCACTTTTGTGCGTCTTTGAGGATTGTAGGCTAGTAATAATGTGCTTGAATGATCTTATATGTTGTGACTTACGAAATCGTCACTGCATGTCTTATCATGAAAAGCTTCAAGCAACTTCTTTTTTCGCTCTTTGTTTACGCATCTTGGGAATATCCCACCCACTTTTGTGCGTCTTTGAAGATTGTAGGCTAGTAATAATGGGCTTGAATGATCTTATATATTGTGACTTACGAAATTGCCACCGCATGTCTTATCATGGAAAGCTTCAAGTAGCTTCTTTTTTTTCGCTCTTTGTTTACGCATCTTGGGAATATCCCATTTACTCCTTTTTTGAAAATAGTATTGTTCCATATTATAAACATCAAGGTTCTTATTTGTTTTGGATTAAAATGATTGGTGTGATCCTTGTATGATGGATAATAGGCATTTTTTTGTACCATCCATCAACAGATCCAATGAACGTTTTACATAGATATGTCCCACAAACCAAGTCGAAGGCTCGATTTCAAGGTTGTACTCATGTACTTTGTCGATCTCGATTCAATATCTTGTGTCATATGAGGCTCAAAAGTATTATCTAAGTTGCTTCATGGATTTCAATAGGGTATAAACATGTTTTCTACTAATGAGTATTCATGAAGGTGACGAGGATTATATCTCTTCATTGCTTTTTAATATCAAAATTGCCAACAAGTATGTTTAATGCAAATGATCAAAATACTTTTGAAAAATTGGGCCAACTAACACTAAAGCCTTAACAAGTGCTTCCTTTGACTTAGTTGAGCGTAATGAAGCTTTTCTTGTGTCATTTGTGCAATGTGCCTATTGAGTTCCATGAAGTACGAGACAAACCTGCATAAGAAATTTACCTTGCCAGGAATGAATGCACCCCTTTCTTGCTTGTGGGTAGGGTTAATTTTTGGATTTCCTTGACCATTTTAGGATGGATCGTAGTTCTCTCTTTGCAAACCACATGCCTCAAAAGTTTCCCTTCTATGCATTTGTTTCTCTTTGCATAGAGTCTTGCATTTTTAGAATACCATCCTTAAATGATCACAATGATCTACCCTTCTTTTGGAGAATCTCATATATATAGAGTTCATGTATGGATTGAGTTCAAATATAGCCACATCACATATTTTCCCCTTCTCTTGTTATGCATATATTTTTGTTACATATAAGAATTTATATCTAACGAGAATACTTAACAATAGTGATTTCCTTTTATCTTTTACTTCTAGTTTGAGTTCCCTCTTCTTCAACAATTATATTCTCTAGGGACATACTTATCCAAGTGCCCGCCCAATCGACTATTCTTATGAGGATTGCTCGCTCATTCAACCAACATATGCGAGATTGACTCTCTCCAAATGTAAGATTGGAGAGGCTTCAATTGGCGTGCAACTATATATAGAAATGACGGAAATGACAAAAGGACTACATAACCTATTGATGTGAAATCTCTCCACTCAGCACAACATAGTGGGTGGATCTTATCACTTTGGTGAGAAGGGACCCACTAGATCTACACCTACACCTACCATGGTAAATCATTTACCCGTTATGATGGTGTCTATTACTGCTACAAAAATCGAACCAAGAGATAGATCTACACACTCCATATTTATATTTCAAATAACTAAGATAGACTCTCGATCGTGTCGCATTGTATGAAGAGGTTTCATAACAAGATGACACACATTGTTGTGATTAGAAGACCACTTTTGCTTTCCAAGTTGAATAGTATGGATTGGTTAGTTCATAGTACCTACAGATCATACTTTGGAATTCTATCTTAGTTGGGTGAGAGGATTGAAATTCAATCTAGTTATTATGTTCAGTGATGTAATGAAAATCTAGAATCTTGTGCGTTGACTATATTTAGTCATGTGAAATTTTGGTGATACGAGAGTAATCTTGTGAAACTGCTAACTACATATGAATTTTTGGTGATACAAGAGGAATCTCGTGAAACCGCTAACTACATATAATATATAACCGCACCCAACCTTGACATAGTGGATGGGTGGATGAATCCTGTCGTGTGTTTGATTATTTAGTTCGCTCTAGTGAGAAAAGGAGGCTCTAACATGGAGAAAAACATGGGTTCACTCCGGTTAGGAGAGGAGCATGGGGTCTTGTCGAATGTGTACAATCTGATTGGGAATAATAATGCTTGGATGATTCACTGACGATGATCCCATTAACATATAATGTTTTGACGATGGACGTAGTACTTTGACGTTGTTGATAGTTCTATAGATTGATGTGTGTTTGATCATTCAATTCACTGTGGTGAGAAGAGGAAGCTTTAGCGAAGAGAAAAACACGGGTTCACTTCGGTTAGGAGGAGAACATTCATTGAATGTGAACAATCAAATTGGAAAATGATTTATCGAAGCATTATATGATGGTGCGCTCATCCTATGTGATTCATCCAAGCTTTATAATTGCACCATCATATAATGCTTCGATAAATCATTTTCCAATAGAAGAAGGAATATTTAGCCTTGCCAATGGTACTATATATTGATTTGGAACCAAACCCTAAGAATCATGGAAAATTCCAAATCCATGTTCACCAAAATGGCTTGTAATGTTCCCGAAGAGCAAAGCCTCTAATGGGCTATGACGAGTGAGTATGATGAGTTAAGCCATGAGAAAAATGATAAGTAATGTGATGCGGTATAGATGGCTTATAATGTTCCTAACGAGCTAAGCCTCTAACGGGTTATATGATGAGTGAGTAAGATGAGCTAGGCCATGAGAAAAATGATGAGTAATGTGATGAGCTACAAATGGGCTTCTAATGTTCTGACGAGCTAAGCCTCTAACGAGCTATGACGAGTGAGTAAGATGAGCTAGGCCATGAGAAAAATGATGAGTAATGTCATGCGCTATATAGATGGCTTGTAATGTTCCTAATGAGGTAAGCCTCTAATGGGCTATGATTTAGTGAGTATGATTAACTAGGCCATGAGAATAATGATGAGTAATTTGATGAGATGTAGATGGCTTGAAATGTTCCCAATGAAATAAGCCTCTAATGTGATGAGCTATGCCATGAGAAAAATGATGAGTAATGTGATGAGCTAAGCCTCTAACCGGCTATGACGAGTGAGTAAGATGAGCTAGGCCATGAGAAAAATGATGAGTAATGTCATGCACTATAGATGGCTTGTAATGTTCCCGATGAGGTGAGCCTCTAATGGGCTATGACGAGTGAGTATGATTAACTAGGCCATGAGAATAATGATGAGTAATTGGATGAGTGTAGATGGCTTGTAATGTTCCCAATGAAATAAGCCTCTAATGGGCTATGACAGTGATTATGATTAGCTAGGCCATGAGAAAAATGATGAGTAATTTGATGAGCGGTAGATGGTTTGTAATGTTCTGATTTAGCTTAAGGGGAGAATATTCCATAGTTAGGAATATTCCATTGATATGAATGGGTAATGGGATTCTAGGCCCTCACTTGATGCTTCTACTCCCTCCCTGTACTCATAAAGGTCTCTACTCAATTGTTAGGTAGAGGGAATTTATGCTCATCATTGCTTGTCTGCCAACCCTATTGAGTTGGAAAGGCATATCTACTAGAAGAACATGGTTGGGAGTCGCTAACCAAACCTATAGGGGCTCTCTCCTATTGGTAGAGTCCTTCCCTAGTGGACGAGAGCCTACCTTTTTGAGGTCATCTGCCTATTGGCTAAGAGTAGAAAATGCTCTTTCGTCAATCCAGTGTCGATGACTAAAGGCCCTTCATCGGTTGAGTCTTATCTTTTTGAATTTAATAGGGCTTGATTCAGAGCTATGAATGAGTGGGATGAATTGCTTTTCCTATTCACTTTGGTTGAGCCACTCGAGTCATTTAGACGAACTCGATTGAAATATTTTTAAGTTGAAATGCCTTATTTCCTTAGGTTGCTCTTGTCACCACCGTAAGATTCATTTGGGTATCCCAACCTTGTATAGGTGGAGAGGTATGAGAATCTTTGCACAATATTATTATTTTGTATTCACTTAGGTTGCTTTTCCTATTCACTTCGGTTCACCCCTAGATCATTTAGGCGAACTTTGATTGAAGCATTTTAAGTTGAAATTCCTTATTCACTTTGGTTGATCTTGTCACCACTTTAAGATTCATTTGGGTACCCCAACCTAGTATAGGTGGAGAGGTATGAGAATATTTGCACAATACAATACTGTTCATATTGATCAATAGAGGGTTAAACATATGCTAGTGATCTCGAGAAAGGGGGAATGTCGCCTTATCTCACACAATCCCTACTTTCACTCAACTGAACCTAATATAAAGTGAGATGTTACAAAAACTCATGTGCTCACACACTCAGACTAAATAATATTCTCAAACTAAAACAATGTAAACAATAAAACACAATTGGAAATTCAACATACAACTCGCAAATATAAGAAAAACCCTATCCTAAGATCGATTATGTACAAGCCTAATTTTTTTAAGATTATTATGTCACATGACACACAAACCGTCTAGTCAATATTTAAAAATGTGTATTTCATGAATGCATGCTGAGATTCTAGACTTAAATGTCCTGCTCCAGCTACACTCAACTTTAACATAAAAATAAAAATTATTTCTTGCCTAGGTGAAATCCATAGCTATAGGCACATGCGCTCGTGTGGAAACTCCCACATATTTTGAATCGATATAGAAATTTTTGCTTGATGTGTCACTCTCCCCTCTCCTTTCAAACAAATTTGTTGGATGCCTTTCGCTGATCTAACAAAACATAAAATTGCCTCTCCTCTTATTTGCTGACTAACAAACTATATAATGAATCTATACTAAACTATTTTTTCTTAATCAAACTTCTAACATCAATAGGGGCATTCAAAATTAGTGAATCCGCCCCATTTTCAAAGAATAACTTGCTCCGATACCATATGAGAATATTTGTACCATACAATAATGTTCCGTACTCAATAAACGAGGAGTTATAGTGGTAGTGATATCCTAAAAATGAGAAGTCAAGCCTTATCTTAGACAATCCCTACTTTCATTTAGCCGAATCTAAATTGATGTGTGTTACTGACTCCGTACTCACCCTCTCACCCTAAATAATATTTTAATATGTATTTAATTAACAGTGAGTTACATAGGGTGTAGTGATTTCCTAAAATGAGGAGTCAACCCTTATCTTAGACAATCATTACTTTCATTCAGTTGAATATAAACAAAAGTGAGTTGTTACAACTCACATACTCACATTAAATAATATTCTAAATAATGACATACTAAATAACATTACCATGTGATCTACTAACCTAATCTTTGCAACAAGAGGTATGTATAGGTGGAAAGTGGGTTGTCAACCCAACTTACAGGGGCCCTCTCCCATTGATCGAGTCCCTTACTATTAGACAAGAGCCTTGACCTCCTTGAATGCCTATATGCCTATCATCGGAGAGCATAAATGGCCTTTAATCAATCAAGTGCCTATACATACATGCCTTTTTGTTGATTGAATAGGGCTTGATTTGGAGTTATAAGTGAGTGGGATAATTTGCTTTTTGATTCCCTTGGGCTGAGCCTCAATTCATTTTAGTTATTTGAGCGAGCTTTGGTTGGCATTTAAGCTAAAATGCCTTTTTCATGTTGTTTGAGTTTGATCTGGTCACCACTTTACAATTCATTTAGGTGCCCCAAACCTATATAGATGGAGAGGCATACATAAATCGAGAACAAGGTTAGGGTATTTCCAACTCGACCGGTAGTGGTCCTCTCCATTGGTTGCGTCCCTTCCTATCATATGAGAACATTTATCTCATCAAAATCCTTTGCCCATCGAGCGAGAGCATAAATGTATTTTCTTCACTCGAGTGCCCATTCGTAAAGGCCCTTCATTGGTTGAGTGGAATGTTTATAATCGGGAGGGAAGAAGATTGTAACTTCATCAAGGCAATTGTTACTTCATGTTTGTGGAGTCTTATGCACTTGAATTGAATAAACTTTGACTCAAAGTTGTGAGTGGAGCAAGATACGAGTTCAATTCACTTTGTTGAGTCTTTAGTCATTTGAACAAGCTTTGGTTAAGGCAATTTAAGCTTAAATGCCTTGTTTATTTTGTTGAGTTTGATCTGGTCACCACTTTAGGATTCATTGATGTGGAGAACGAGGTTAGGGGTTTTCAACCCAACTGATAGGGGTCCTCTCTGTTGGTCGAGTCCCTTCCCATCAGATGAGAATCTTTACCTCATTGGAATCCTCCACCCATCGACATAGCATAAATGCATATTCTTCACCCAAGTGCTCGTGCCTAATGCCCCTTCATCGATTCGGTAGAATATCTATAATAAGGATGGAGGAAGATTGTCACTTCATAAAGGAGATTGTTTCTTCATGTTTGTGGAGTCTGAGGTGCTTGAATTGAATAGGGTTTGATTCAAAGATGTAAGTGAATGGGATGAGCTACTTTTTGATTCACTTCCGTTGAGCCTTTAGTCACCTTGATCATTTGAACAAGCTCTAGTTAAGGCAATTTAAGTTGAAATGCCTTCTTCATTTTGTTTGAGTTTACGGTCACCACTTTAGGATTTATTCATGTGTCCCCTTTCCCTATATATTTATATATATCTAGAGGGATATGGGGCTTTCTCAAATGAGGGGGTATTCCATCCTTCCTTGCCCTCAACCTATATTAAATAGATGGAAAGGAAGATGAGGAACACTAAATTGATAAATCAAAGTCATTATATGGGGCTTTGAATCAAAAGATTGATGTCATTTATGTTCTTAACCTTTTATAAATGTTGGGGAGTGAGCAATATGTGCTATATATAGTGTAGTTGGCACTTAACCCAAATGTTTGATTGAGGGTGTCCTCTATTCTCTATATTTATATGTATAGATACATAATTATTATGTGTATATATAGATAAGCCAACCTTGACCTTACGCTATAGTTATTTGTATTGAACTATGAACAAATAGGGGAATAATTTTCCGATTGGATACATTAGAGATTTTGACCAAATGATTCTTTACCAACCTACTTAATAGGAGATTGCCCTAGCCCTACTATATAGCTATATAAATTTTTGATCGGATATAGGGAGAGGTTTTTGATATGCGTGCCAACTTCTGATTAAGTACGTGGCCAAACAAGTTAGTAGCTATTTAAACCAACCCAACCCCAATCCCAACCGTAGCTTTTATTGTATGGTTTCTAACTTGGATGGGTCGAGACCCCTAATTTATATGTGACATTAGAATCAGCTATACATTATATACTAGATTGGGTTGGAGCTAACTTAAGACCAACATCACATCTAGTCTATAGTGTCTTGACCACATCAATGACAAACTAGACTTTCTCTATATGGAACCCTCATTGAAGTTGAAGACCGCCCTAACTCTCATGTACTATACATAGAATATATCCAAATTTAATCTCCTCTCCGGTATGCAAAATCCAAAGTCTTGCTAATATATATGTATATAGGCCTTGCTTCTATTCATCTATCCTTTATATATGTGATATATCATATGACAAATGACTTTCTATAATCGTATGAGTACCACAAGACGCGCGTATCGTGATCATGTGGGAAGCAATTTAATGGACCAACGATATATAGACAACGACTTCCAATAAAGAATAATATAGTATAGTTGTGCCTAAAGAAAAAAAAGCTATATATAGCTCGAGTCTCGATAACCTATTATATATAGATCTTAGTGAACAACTCGACCTTTCCTTTAGGTTGAGGATCTTTATGAAGGAGGATTAGATCCTCGATGTTCTAACTTTAGGAGGCAAAGCACTCAACCTTAATGCTCAACTCTAAGGAGTTTAAGATGGTTATAGTATGGCTATAGGTAGTCATGAGCTAATTGATGAATGTGTCATTCCAATATAATGGAACCATCCTATTATATCTATAAACAAGTTAGGTTGATTCTACAATCATGTAGGAAGCAATTTAATAGACCAACGACATATAGATATCGACTTCCATAATATAGTATAGTTGTGCCTAAAGAAAAAAGCTATATATAGCTCAGTCGCAACAACCTATTATATATAGATCCTAGTGAACAACTCAACCTTTCCTTTAGGTTGAGGATCTTGATGGAGGATTAGATCCTCGTTGTTCTAACTTTAGGAGGCAAAGTACTCAACCTTAATGCTCAACTCTAAGGGGCTTAAGATGGTTGTAGTATGACTATAGGTAGTCAATGAGCTAATTGATGAATGTTTCATTCCAATATGTGCTCGACCAACCCGACTTGACTTGATTCAAGGTGGGTTGGTTGCTTTCAATCGAATCCAAATGAGGTGATAGGACCAGTTTTGATGGCACTCGATAGAGTGTTATTGAACAACTCAAGGTGAAAGTGCTAATTACTTAACTACTTAGATGCTTAACTTAATCAATGTCATGCCATTTATGCAGGGAGATACGAAAGGAATGGCATCTATGTATGAAAAAGATAGCATACAAAACCGAATATGCATGGACGTGGAGAGACCCTCAACAAATGACGCCGGCGATATGAGATTGATGGCCAACCCAAGATTAGCACAACCTTCAGACGTTGGTTGAGCATGAGAAGCCAATTTAGCATATGTGATGAAAAGCTAATTCTCAACATTAGGCATCAAAATTTGGGAGCATCATAGGTTGGGTTGAAGTTGATTAGGCAACTTAGCCAATTGTTAATTGCCAACCATTAATCTCATCACCAATTTGAGGAGAGGAATTGAATCTCCTTCCTTAATTAATCGGGGACTATTGCCACATATATCATCTCTCAATGGAGAACTGCTATTATTGACTCAAAACCAAGAATGTCGATCGACAAGGAGTGGAAATGTGGAATTTGGGAAACTATTGTAGAATTGATATGATAGTATGGAATCCTTACCTCCCATTGAACTCACATCGCTTGACACACAACACCCTTCTTTTTTGGGGGAGATGATTCAAGTTATTCTATATATTGATTTTGATAGTGATCATCTCTTTTTTTGTCTAGTAGTGTAGTGTAGTCTTACAAATAAGTAGAGTCATACTGATATGAGTAATATGATTGTGATTGATTGAATTGGCAAGTTTGTTGTCGTCAATTTATATTGATGTTAGGTTTGATCATTGGTCGAACCAATCTCATCAAAGTGGATCATGCTCTTTCTTAAAATTCAATCCTACCCTTTCGTACATCGACAAAGATTCATGTAAGGCCAATAAGATAATATGGATAGTTAAGATAGTAGGTGTCCATCACCGAAAGGAGAAGTTCGTGATATAACCTTTAACGACAATAGTTTGAACATGGTCTTCGTGACCACACAATTCTAGTGTAGCATGGTCTAGTCAAATCCATCCTTGAATTGAATTAGAGATGGTGCTTTGTTCTACTCGGAATATGTCTTGTCCCTTGTGTTTTTTTGGAGTAGACATGTATGAATGGATGAACAAAGTGAGGAGTGTTAACATTAGGCCCCGTATTAGTTAGAAAGAAAACCTATTTGAACCGTGTCTTACAATTTTAAATGTGTAATGGTAGGCACTTCTTAGGCTCTTATCCAATTGGTGCTACTTTGGCACTTTCCCATCGTTGCATAGATCCATTTAATCAATGGGCACTAACTAAGTGCCACGTTGTCTCATTCGGATGCGAGATCATTGGAAAATATGAACCTTGATGTGCCCTAAGTTGTTCATTGTGTTGTTACTCTATCAATTGAGTGCCCATATGTATCTATGGGCCCATCTATCTATTTGGGTCTTTCCTATGCTTGACTAATGAGAAATGATTCAATTTCCTCTACTTTGACTCTAGAGTTGGGATCAGCGGGGAGAGACTATTGTTGATATTAGGATATCTTGATTGTTAGATTTTTTTACCAACAACAAAACCTTATATTATGTAAAGCTCAAAATTACATATTCGGCTGTGCCAAGCCTAAAAGCTATTAGCCCAAGCTTGTGCATTATACAACAAAAAAGTAGAGAAAACAATCATGACAAAGAATCAAGATTAAGAATAAGTTTGATATCCTCCTGAATCTTATTGGACCACCATGGAGGGGCAATTCCATGAGGTCACATTCCTCGTGAAAGGAACAAAGTTGTTGATGGACTAGCTAACTGGGCTCTTAACAATGCACCAATTAGGAGGGGAATCCAATCTATTATCAGAAAGCAAGTGGATAATAATTTGGGAATCCGATTCAACTTGGATTTTATGCCATCCAATTTTCAAGGCCTCTTGCATGCCTTTGTAAATAGCTTTCACCTCAACAAGATTATTGGTAGTAGAGCCAAGATTCTCAGCAAAAGGAACTGCACCCCACCTTCAGCATCCCTACCAATGCCTCCCATAACAGCTTTCCCTGGATTTCCTCTGGAAGCCCCATCCATATTCAACTTACCATATCCTGGAGAAGGATTCTTCCACTGGCCGTCCTTTAGGACTTTGTTCTTGTTGTGCATCCTAGGGCAAGAAACATCCTTAGGATCAATATTTAGCTGCTTACAAATGTTTTCCCATTCAGGGAAAGATCTTGAGGCAAAGATATCTTATGTTTCAGGCTTTCCGATATGTTGATTTTGGTCTTCTCCCACACAAAAGAGTTGTCTTTACTAATTTGCATGAAGATTCTACTGTTTCTTTCCTTCCAAATATTCCAAAGGAGAAGAGAAATACCACTCCATAGTACAGGAAGAAGATTTTGGCCTCTAGGGAGGGATTCCTGCCAAGCTCTAAAAATCTGCTCAAGAGAATCAAAATTTATCCAATGCATCTTAAATAAAGAAGCAAGAAGTCGCCACAACGGGATAACCCAAGGACATGAGAAAAAAAGATGAGTAGAAGACTCTTCACATGAAGGCATAATGCACATCTAAACGGGCCATACAAACCTCTCTTTAGAAGACAGTCTCCTATTAAAACTCTTCTGTGTATGAGAAGCCACAGAAAAATGACTTTTGGCCACATACCTGGATGCCAAATGTGTTTGAAAAGATACTTGAAGAGGATGAGGATTCTCATTAACCAAAGAGGCATAGCCAACAACAACAGAATAAGTACCAGTAGCGTCCCTTCCCCATCCCAGCTTATCAGGATCGGGGATGAAGAAATAGGACATGTTTTCAAGATATGATAAAGCAATAGTTGTTATGGCATCCACCACCCATCTATTATATATGTGACATGGTTGATGGGTACATGATATGATTGATGGCTGAAAGCATCAAACATGCAACTAGACTTTCCTAAGCATAGATTCCCTCGCTATACCATATATATAGCAATCCATATACCCTATATATTAGATAAGGACTCACAGCCTATAGATATAGCTGCCTCCCCGCCATCTATCTATCTTAGAGTTAGGCTCTCATCGCACATCTATAAATATACAAATAGCCGCCCTCGAATGCATAAATAGATTACCACACCTGCCTATCTATCACATAAGATTATCCTTTCTAGTCGGGCATATATATATATATAAAGTGTCCCCCACCCCATATTACGGTTCCTAAGCCTCTTGAGCATTAACATATAGCCCAAAAATAGGGCCCCAAGATAGAGGAAAAGTGAAATATAAGAGGAAATAAAGACAATCATCCCCATACTTCCGTGTTTATAGGGGATAAGATGGTTAGATAAGATTATGTTTATAAGAGGAAACAAAGACCACCTTTATGATACAGAAGGTGATGGGTTCTTTTCCTCCAATCATCTTTTTCTAAACAAACCACATGATCTTGGTCTCCCTCCATTTACTATAGATCGGGGCCCTCTACCCTATATATAGATATTTCCAACGCTATCTTTCCTTTATTTACCCATTTCTATCATGTAGCTTCCACTCTATTTATATAGGGATAGGTAGAAAGGGAAAGGGGAAAGGGGAAAGGGGTGTTTGTCGGTATCCCTTTATACCGACATGCCAACTTCCTCTATATATTCTAGGATTAAAGTTGGGGTGTAGGCTCCTAAAGATGGGTTGAGCTAGGGTTTATAAAGCTAGGAGTAGCTTTGGTTCCAATCCAATTTGATATATACTATATCTCGCTCACCTTGGTTAGCTTTGGCTATTACAATCCTCATTTAACAATTGGAGATGTTCATAGTTTGTGATGTTGAGGTTGCTCTTTGTTAGAGAATCTCCATCGCTCTCCATATATATACGAGGCCACCGAACGTCCCGAGATAGATTTATAGGGCGCCATATCTATATGTAGGGTCCTAAGTCTATATATAGGGTACCAATTAACTATATATAGACTACATCACACATGATTATAGTCCTCGATCATCTCATTCCTCGAGTAACTTCCAAATATAGATATATAAGGGCGTCATATCTATATATAGGGTCTTGAGTCTTTATAGCTATATAGGGTGCTAATCAAATTTTATATGCCACACATGACTATAGTCCCTTGATCATACCATTCCTCAAGTACCTAGTTGCGTATCTATAATCTATATATGGGGTTATGGGGTGGCCTATAAATGGTGGTTAAAGTCGGAAGTCTTCAATATCCTCAAAATGACGGTATATCATATCGTTCCGAAGTTAGGAGTGGTCACACCCCCTAGACCAAATAGAATAGGCCTACAGGGTCCCCCATTGATATATAGGGCTATTAGATAGATATATAGGTTTGAAGTGAAGGTTGAGTGCCAACTATATATAATACATAGTTGACCCCATAGATGTATAGCTCTTTTATCTATCAATCGAGAGCCTTGCTATATAGGGTGCTAATCAAATTTTATATGCCACACATGACTATAGTCCCTTGATCATACCATTCCTCAAGTACCTAGTTGCATATCTATAATCTATATATGGGGTTATGGGGTGGACTATAAATGGTGGTTAAAGTCGGGAAGTCTTCAATATCCTCGGAATGACGGTATATCATATCGTTCCGGTTAGGAGTGGTCACACCCCTAGACCAAATAGAATAGGCCTATAGGGTCCCCATCGATATATAGGGCTATTAGATAGATATATAGGTTTGAAGTGAAGGTTGAGTGCCAACTATATATAATACATAGTTGACCCCATAGATGTATAGCTCTTTTATCTATCAATTGAGAGCCTTGCTATTGATATGCGCCCTCGATCCTAATCCCAACAACATGGATATAGGGCTTGGGTTGAGTTGGGTCTACTATGACCCAACCCCTAACAGATTATGCCCAGTATTGTAATCCATCCATCCTTTGAAGCTACCCCTAGTATTGATACAACAGAACTTGTTATCCATCCATCAATGTATGGATTAAAGATCATGGATGGATGACTATTAGAATAGTTTAAAGTTTATAGTATCGATTAGGCATTGAACCTGCTGAATGAACTATATGTGCTCTCATGGATCTATGTTGTATATAGTTAGAGGGTGAGGCCCCTATTTCAATAGCCTATTTGGGGGAGGGGTTAATTGTTTGATCAAGAGATTCAAAATGATCTATATGTCATTTGGAGATGTGGGACGATTAGATTTCAACCGGAGGGACCCTTTCTTTAAATGGGGCACTCGCATTGATTGACTTTGTTTCTTGAGAGGCTGAGGGCCCCTATCAATAATTATATGGGGTGCTAAATAAATTATATGTTCCCCTCGTGTCGATCATCTCTAGTTCTTTGGGAGGTCGAGGCGAAGAGGGGCCCTACTCTATAGTTTGGTTGATTGGATCTCGTTAATGGGGTTGGGCCCTATCTATACTCAATTTAAATCTAAATCTAAAACCTACTATGGGCTAGGGGGTGCAGTGCCTATTAAACTATATACTATTGGGATGCCCTCCCTCTACACATATGGGATATGGAACATGAGCATGACACTCATCTATCATGTAACACCCACACATGTAGGAGCAAAACAAAATCCAAAATAAACGAGAGTAGTTTTTTTCTTTCTTTTGTTGTATTACAATACCACTTGGGCTCACTTAGAATAACTCAACATCACATGAGACGCTTACACAAATATGGACCCACACATATAATAGGATGAGAATGTGATTGTCACCACAAGTAGAGATGACTCACACTACCAAGCCTGCCTACGAGGCTTGTAGTCGAGGAGAGATCATCATTACAACTACCACTTATCTCTCCACTAAGGAACCATGGCTAATTAAACTATATACTATTGGGACGTCGTCCCCTCTACGCATATGGGATATGGGACATGAGCGTGAGTGTCGCCTATCCTATAACACCCTGCCCACACATATAGGACCAAAACACAAGCCAATATAAACGAGAAAATTTTTCTTTCTTTATTTTGTTGTATTACAACACCACTTGGGCTCACTTAGAATAACTCAACATCACATGAGACACTTACACAAACATGGACCCACACATACAATAGGATGAGAATGTGATTGCACAAGTAGAGACGACTCACACTACCAAGCCTACCTACGAGGCTTGTAATGGGGAGAGATCATCATTACAACTACCACTTATTGCTCCACTAAGGAATCTTGGCTAGCCTTTGGTTCCTCCAAGATGAAACACACCACATCAACTTCGATAGGCCCCTTATCCCTCCATTCTAACACATGCTTATGCCTCCACTAAGACTAGCCATGAATTCATTTGGTTCCTCCAAATCAAAACACACAATACTCCTTATTCCTCCCTTCACTAACAAAACCTTATTCCTCTAATAACAATGATGCAATCTCACCCCAACATGAAGAACATACATACAATCACGATAACACAAGATGCACATTAATGCCACATTTGCTCAATGAACGAAACAAAAACACATGATCTTACACATGCTTATCCCTCCATTCTAACACACGCTTATGCCTCCACTAAGACTAGCCATGAATTTCTTTGGTTCCTCCAAAGCAAAACACACAATACTCCTTATTCCTCCCTTCACTAACAACACCTTATTCCTCTAAATAATGATGATGCAAGCTTGCCCCAACATGAAGAACATACATACAATCACGATAACACAAGATGCACATTAATGCCACATTTGCTCAACGAAACGAAACAAAAACAATGATCATACTACAAACGAGAACTAGAAGATAAACATGTTCCACAAAGTACATCACTTTCATAGTTTACATCATCATTATAATTGAATTCCTTTATTTTACCTTATTGATTTGAAGAGCATTTAACTTATAAAGGCATATATTCTCGTTCTATTTTTTTACATATTCTTCATCTCATTTAAAGTTTATCTTACAACGAGTACACTTCATTTGTTTTCATTCTTTATTGTAATTGACTTCCATATTTCAATAATTGGTTAGAGTCGTTTTAACATTTACACGAGTCACATAAGATTCATTTTCCGGATAAGAATTCATGTTTTCTCGAATGCTCACATGGAGCAATTCATTTTTATCTTTAATAACATAAGAAGGCTTAACTTAAGTTAGAAGAAAAACTCCAAGTTTCACTTTACTCCTAAAACCAACATCTTATAGAAACACAATTTTGATAGCTGAAATTAAATATAAATTTTGTCCACAAACAACCTCTTAACTCCAATTACGACACCTATAACCCTCCACGGGTCAACACTAGGGTAGATACAACATCTCTACCTCACGAGAGCATAAAACCACTAACAAGATTTTTATTGATGGTTTCTTTTTCGAGACCTTGTGGTTCGACCAAGGTGTTCAAAACAAGTTTTCTATCGGCTCCGAGGGAAAGGTATCATAACCTCCATGGTCGATAACTTGCAAATCACTCCCAGGTATCAAATTGTTAAAACATCATAGGAAGGTAAGGACTACAATTGTATTAAGGTATCATTGACTTTCTTGGTTCATTGTATCCTTAGGCGAAAATTTCGATAGAACTATGACAATTTTACAAAAAATATATAGAAAACCTAAACAAGAACCACACCTCTCATTTCTTCCAGTCTTATATAGTTTGCATTTGATTTGAATCAAGATTCCCCTTGAGGTACTAACGTGAGGTACCACCTCACTTTCTTGTTTACCAAAGTTTGTTTGATAACCTTTTAATGTCGCATTATTGCATTCCCTAATTGCCCCTACTAGGGTAGATACATCTCTACCTCATGAGAGCATAAAACCACCGTGTAATATTTTTTAATAATGGTTTCCTTTCTCGAGACCTTGTGGTTGACTAAGGTGTTCAAAACAATTTTTCTTGTCGGCTCCGAGGGGAAAGGTATCGTAACCTCCATGGTCGATAACTTGCAAATCACTCTCGGGGTATCAAATTGTTAAAACATCCTAGGAAGGTAAGGACTACGGTTGTATCAAGGTATCATTGACTTTCTTGGTTCATTGTATCCTCAAGCGAAGATTTCGATAGAACTATGACAATTTTGCAAAACAATAGAGAGCAAACCTAAACAAGAACCACACCTCTCATTTCTACTTATATACCAGTCTTATATAGTTTGCATTTGATTTGAATCAAGATTCCCTTGAGGTACTAACGTGAGGGTCTTGTCTCACTTTCTTGTTTACCAAAGTTTGTTTGATAACCTTTTAATGTCACATTACTGCATTCCCTAATTGCCCCTATAATCCCATGCACTTACATTGTTTAGCCCCCTCTATTATAGCTTAGTTTTCTAAGTCAACCATACAATTATGTTGTTTAGACATTACGTCCATCATGTTACAAAAGTGAAACTATACCTTTTAACTATTGCATCATACACACTTCCACACAAACGAACACCCCCTACCTTGAGGTACTAATGTGAGGGTACCATCTCACTTTCTTGTTTACCAAAGTTTCTTTGATAACCTTTTAATGTCACATTACTGCATTCGCTAATTGCCCCTACAATCCCATGCACTTACATTGTTTAGCCCCTCCATTGTAGCTTAGTTTTCTAAGTCAACCATACAATTACGTTGTTTAGACGTTACGTCCCTCATGTTACAAAAGTGAAACTATACCTTTTAACTATTGCATCATACACGCTTCCACACAAACGAAAATCCCCTACTAGGTTCCTAGGAAAAACACACATACATAAACAAGTACCACTAAGTCTCTAGGAATACATGTGAATATTGGGTTCATAACATATCTCAAGGTAAATGGTAGTTTCTTTAGCAAGTCACTCGAAACAAGACACTCTTTTGTATCATTTTTAGGTCAACACTTCTCTCATATTCCATGAAGGGAGGACGACATACAATTAACATGTGTCCGAAAGGTATTCTTTCTGAAGGCTTACTAGATTAGAGTTGTCAAGTTGACTTCTAGACTAACATCCTAACAATGTTAATCCATTTGCAATTCCTATAAGGTGGTTTTGTGTCATTTTCCCAATTAGCATACATGTTCAAAACGATATCTTGAATTTGTGATCTTATTTTCCCTAGGCGAGACGATGCCAACAAGTTTTAAAGCAACCAGGATCATTCTTACAACTTTGGTTCTCTACACTACGAAGGAGATCACACGTAAGGACATTCCACACAAGAATTTTACTCTTAGATCATTCTTTTCAATTTGGTTATTTTCTTTCGAGTTCCCAAGTATTTAGTAAAACACACAAAGAGTACATTCATTTATTCCACATAGGAGCACACTATAAAATGTCATTTCATTTTCAGTTAATAGATACATCTACAACCTTAGCAACATGTTGCCCGCAATCAAAATCACCCCAATGACAAAATGCCCCTTTTCCCCAACATCCCAATATGATAACATTTTCCTACTCCTCACAGAAATCAATAGATTACATTTTCATTTATAACAATAATGTTTATTTATCCTTTCCAATTACATTGCTTTCAAATATAACATGTTATTTCAAAATCACAAGTAACGCTAACGAATTCTCCTTGTCTAAGGTACCTGCAACCAAAAGCATGGTCAACCCAAACAGTTGGGAAAGCAATCTCTTACATGCTAACATATTTCACATATGCATATTTTTCCATTCACAATGAAATCAACCATTTTGCACATAGTAAAGAGAGGGTAAGGAATACATTTACAGTTTCTTTTAATTTATAATCTAGAGAGAGATAGAGAGAGAGAGAGAAAAACAACATATTTTCCATAAGTAAATTTCTCAAAACAAGTAACAAAAGAGGTTCAATACAGTCATGTGATAGTGTCCAAAAGTTTCCCATTAGTTATTAGGCTTAAAGGGGGTCCCACGACAGTTTTCTTATTATTGTTGCAAGTTTACAAAAGTGACCAATTTAGCTAGAGTGGCTGCGAAACTGAGTTCAAAACCACTTTGTCCAAGACTCGAACACACAATGTGTCAATTCCTATCTACTCCCCTATATACAGGGAAACCCTCAAAGTCGACGGAACTCATTTCTGCTACCAGGGTTCAAACTGCGACTACCTTTCTAGAGCTTATTATCGTAATTGCGTCAATTCATCCTTGCTACAGAACGACAAGTGGCCTATAAAACCCGTTTGCAAAACTAGTTCCCAAAGTGGGTTTCTTGAAACTAAGGGTTGGTTACGATTGTCATGGTGAAACTCTAGAGGTATGTAGTGGTAGAATTTCGTTTCTCAACATGGATCCCTAAACCACGAGCCAAAACCAAAATAAATTTCCAAGTTTTGGCAGTTGTTCCGAATTGTGAAATAGCCAACGTGACTCCTAAACATGTGATGTTAAATGATCATCTGAAGTTGTTCTAAAGGCTTATGTGACATTTCACGTCTTTAGGGAACACAATCAAACCTTGACCTCCCCGCTACGAGAGTTAGAGAGGTGTTTTGCACATCACTATATAATGTGTTTTATTAATTTTTGTAAGGTGTTTAAATGACATGTTGAAACGAAGACTTGAGTTCAACTCATTATTCTGGTGGCTTCCTGCCTTTCATAAATTTTGTCATCGAAGTTTTCCATCGTCTCGAGACATGATTGGGAGAAAGGTTACCACTTAAAAAGGTCAGTCAAAATTGTGGGGAAAGTAAAGTAAATTTTGTCATCCAAGTTTTCCATCGTCTCGAGACATGATTGGGAGCAAGGTTACCACTTAAAAAGGTCAGTCAAAATTGTGGGGAAAGTAAAGTAAATTTTAACGTTTTGAGAAACTATTTTTTTTAATTAATCAAAAGATACTCTTCATTCGATTTAAGTTTTTGGTACCATCATTCGATATAATGTGTTTTATTAATTTTTGCAAGGTGTTTAAATGACATATCGAAACAAAATTTTGAGTTCACCTCATTACTCTAGAGGTTTCTGCCTTTAACAAATTTCGTCTTTTAAGTTTTCCATCATCTCGGGACATGATCACTCAAAAAGGTCATTCAAAATTGTGTGGAAAGTAAAGTAAATTTTAACGTTTTGAGCAACAGATTAATATTTTGGTAACATCATGAAGGGAAAGCTATCAATGCAAAAATCATGCTAGATGTAAGTGAGAAAAACATGTATGGGAGGAACGAAGAGGCATTGAAGGATGTGCTCCAGATCTGGAGCAAGTTCAAACTGCATTCTAAGAGATCACATTTCACTTAAGCATATTGTCAAACAATTCTCATGCCTTTGGTATGTTTCCGCATTTACATACATATCTCATGTGGCATGGACAACTTCATCATCCAACAAAAATTTGTTTTCCCTTTCTTTGATGGATTTCCATACTGTGTTCTGAAGTTCCTAGTTTAGCACAGACTGGGAAAAGTTGACAACGATCTAGGAATTTGGCTTAAAACCGCCAATAAAACTTATGGTGGATGTGTGGATGTGGTTGCTTAGTGCCTGTAGAGAACCTAAGAATATGGGTTTGGTTATTTACAACCCTTCTTTTTGAACTAAATCCTCAAAATGCTACATTTTATGTTCTTTTGTCAAACATTCTTGCATAAGTGCGCGGTTAGGTGAGGTTCAAAAGGTAAGGAAACTGATGAGGGATAGAGAAATCAAAAGGATAACATGATGTAGTTGGATTAAAGGTAAAAAATGGTGCATGCTTTTTTTTTGTAGGAGATGGCGCACACCCACAAACACAACATATCTATGCCAAGTTTGAGGAAATGTCTTGGGAGATGACAGAGCAGGGAAGGGCATTGATAGAGGTTGTGGTACTTGGCTTTCTACTTGCTAGTCACATTTTCTTGAAAGGTTTCAAGGCCTCTTTAACAAACCCATTTTGAGCGTATCTTGCAGCTGACATAGTCCATTAAGCAACATTTCTTGAAACATTTTATCAAACAGTCCACATGCCTTGTCATGCCTCCACATCTTGCATGCGAGTCTACTAAGCTGTTAAAGCTCCAACATCTCGACCAAAATACCTGCCTGCACAAGGCTCTCATTTTCGCACAAACAAAGAAGATACATGAGAGGGAGGATATGTTGTGCCCAAATGCTAACCTAGACTCAGGTTATTTTATATGCTTGATGGACGTCTGTAATGCCCACAATTTGGACACACAAATACAACAATAAAAAGACCATGATAATTTTTTTTTGCTTACATTGCTCACTACGCAACACCACAAGGGCTCTAAGTAGAGAAACTCAACAATGCATAAGACACTTACATAAGTCATCGACTCACATAGACACATGACAACACTATATACATGTTGATGTCACACTTTCCCCAATGAATGAATGATATCAATAACTTAACCACAAGAAATGGACTCAAGGATTTGCAAACCCACAACACATCATTACCATGATTACATCTTCATTACGATTAACATTCCAATAACATCATTATGTAAGGATAATTTTCTCCTTTTTCCACCTACAGATTCTTAAATTTATTTCACATTCAACTTACAGTTCGACCATTTAAGTTGGCCCTTTTTCCCACGACTATCTCCATAACTTACATAAATATTTGCTATATTTCAAATTTCATACAAAGTTCTTGATTCTCTCATTCTTATGTTAAAGATTTGTTTCTTAAAATATGTTTAGTCAACGTTTAATTTTACCCTCATTATGCGGGGACGAACCAGAAGTTATCCTGGTATTTTAAGCTGTTGTATTTGTGTGTCCAAATTGTTAGTGTTACACTTGGTAACAGAGCGGAGGTTCATGCTCTCGAACCTCTAGGACAACTTGGAGTAGCGATGATTTTGCATGGTGGTGGTGAATATTGGAAGAGTAATGTGATATATGTTGTAATGTGACATTATGAACGCACATGTGGTGCATGTCACTTAGTGTGTATTTGTTATCATGTTGATGTGCTTGTGATGAGAGTTCACATGGATTCTATGAAGAGTTCACATGTGATGTACCGCCTTATTGTGTGTGAAAAAAATGTTATTGTGGATTGCGGAGTGTTGGAGCATTTTGGCATTATGTGATATGAAGGTGTATTGATGTATTGTATGAAAAATTGGTGTAAAGTGAATTGGATTGTATTGTGATGTCATCACCGTGTGGTGATGAATCGTGTGTGTCACCATGTTGTAATTGCAATTGACTATATGTTGTAATGTTAGACATTGTGTTCCTCATATGTATAATTTGTATAATCTGTGATAGTTCATATCGTAATTTAGGGGCATATGGTGATCGTATGATCTCTATTGTACAGTCCTTGCACTTCGGGTGCCTTATGTAGTAATGTGATGTATTGAAACCCATGAAAGTAATGATTTTGTTATACCTTGTATATATACCATGTGTAAGACACTATGGTTAATGTGTGTGAATCACCATTGTGTTAGTGATGTAGTTATGTGTTATGTTGTGAACCCTACACTAACCGACCCTAAGGGAAATCGGTAAAAGGTGTATGTTTAGAGTGAGGAAATGTGTACCGTTGACCAGTCACTCGAGTTGAGTACGAGATAGAAAGTGGAGTCTTACATAGGTTGAAAACCCACTTTTGTTCATTTGGTATGTGTGGCACTTGCTCAACGGGTGTCATGCATATTGTGTTTCGTGGACACCTTAGGCTTAGTAGATGGTGACATGTACTCCTTCCTCTCTCCCTATATGGTTATCATATGGATTCAACCTAAGTGTAGTTACGACTATGTTGAGCTTTGTGGAAGTGGTGGAGGGATGATTTAGACAAAGATGATGACAGTTGTATTATTTGATATGTTATTTTATGAGCCGAGGCTCGATGTTCGAGTGCCAGAAACTCGTTGAGTACCCCTTTGGTGGTCGTATAAGGCCACATAGTTATTGTAATGTGTTATCTCCATATACGTATTATATTCATAAATTGAACATTTTTCTTTTGTTCTTGCAAGAACCAACATTTTTCTTGATTGATATGTTCTTATATTTTGAGCATTTATTTGGTTGTTGCGCTAACATGCGGTTTTTTGTACTAACTATGGCTAATTAGCCATTTGCTTTTCTTAGTCTTAAATTTGTGTATCAAGTTTAAAAGTTTTATAGCCTAGCCCAAGGCTTGAGATTTTTGCCACTTGGCATTTGAAATGGATTGTTATGTTGGTTCTAATGTCGTAATGTGTTGGAATAGGGTCATGGGATTCACCATGGAGTGGTGGGACCTATGGACCCGCTTCATTGTATGGGGGTACACCCCAAGGAGTTACAGATAACTAGCGGGTTGTCGAACCACGAGTTATTATGTCACTTGGGTTAGAGGTATTTGGACTCTATGCACCTAGGGCCATAGAGTGACCAACCTCTTTTGGGGAGCGAAAAGGAAAATTTATGTTTATTTTCTTGCTTGAGGGAGGCATAAGAGACTTGAGGGAGGCATAAGAGATTTGTGTGGGTGTGATTGATGCTTTGGGAAGTATATGGAGTTGTTTTGTAATGCTTTGGGAGGTACATGTAGTTGTTTTATGATGCTTTTGGAGGTATATGGAGATTGTTTTGTGATGCATGAGAGGTATATATAGTTGTCTTGTTATGCTTTGGGATGTATATGGAGTTGTTTTGTGATGTTTTGGGAGGTGTATGGTGTTGGTACTTTTATTTATGTGTCTATGTGAGTCGATGACTTATGTGTCTTATGCGTTGTTGAGTTTCTCTACTTGGAGCCCTTGTGGTGTTGTGTAGTGTGTGTTAAAAAAATTTATCCCCGTATTTTTACTTGTTGTATTTGTGTGTCCAAATTGTTGGCATTACAACGTCCAACCTTTACCCCCGATCCTAAGTGGCACATACTTGAAAAAATGTTGATAGAGGTTGTGGGATTTTCCTTAACACTTGTCAATCACATTTGTTTGAAGATTTCTAAGGAGTTTTCAATGAACATAATTTATGCATATATGAATTTACATTTCATTGAGGTACTTTGAATAAAACAAATCTCTTGCCTTGCACATGCTTCCACATTTGTCATTCATATCTACCAGCACTCGCAACTACAACCTCTAACATCAAACATGCCCCTTCCCCACACATCTCCAATCTCTCTCACCCACACCCAACCACCATCTTCACTTCCTCCCCAACCACTTCACTCTCACTTCCTCCTAGCCAAACTCACCCTCAATCATTATTTATTTTAATTTAAAAACCAAAACCAATTTTATTATTTTTAATTGTTTAAATTACTTAAATTTCATTGTATTATTATTATTATTATTATTAAAATTTCACTTTCCAAATTAAAAGAAATAGTCGACACATTGAGCGGGAGGGGCATTACATATCTGTATACGACTTAGTTGCCCTCATCCCGTGGTTGTCTATATCCGATAAGGTAGGTCGTCGAGGAGTGACTCCTCCTTGCCCCTTCTTTGAGTAGAGGCACATATAACGTCTCCATATATGTAAAGGCCCTTACCTAATCTAATCTAGTCCATCTGTGGTATTAGATTTAGATTAGAGAGGAATATCTCTATATACCATATCGATGGGGGATAGGGTTTTGACCACTTTGAAGAAAGATGCCCCATCGACAACAATATATATTGGAGGAGTTGCGTTTATCCTCAATATAGATATAGTGGAGTGGGTTATGCCATTAGGAGTGCGCCACATTACTATAGATAGGTGGATTGTCCTCCTCGAAACCCTACATATCCATCTACGAAGCAAAAAAAGCCCGACTCGAGGGCATAAATATAGAGTCTCCCCGGTTCTACAATCGATTGATATATTTTATTGCCATATATAGATATAAATAGAAAGGGGACCCTCCTCCGACTACAACTCTTTGACTATACTCCCCCTCGACTATACTCCCTTCGACTAAACTATATGTCAGGGAGTGCCTACTAGAAGTTGAATGTCTAGTCTTTAGTATATTAGCGTGTAGTTTCTTTTGGTATCTAATATTTGGGGGCTTGAACCAACTAGCAGTATATACAACTAGTCTATAACTATAGGCGACCTCGATTGAGTGCCAATTAAACTCTATAGTGGGCTCCATATGTTGATAGGGGCCTTAAACCTTTATATACATATATAGATAGTGGGCAACTTCCTTTCTTACCTTTTGAGCAGAGTTGCTAGTATAGATATATGGCCCCATCGATAAAAATACGAAGACATTTGGTCACATATACAGGTGAGATAAATAGGATCCAAATTTTGGATTAGAGAGAAGAACCAAGCTATTTGTTTCCGATCTCATATGCATCTTGTTCATAACTCTTATTGATGAGGAGTGATTGACTAGTTAGCGGTCGTATGCACCTTGGTCATAGTCATAAATGTGAGAGAAAGAGAGATATCTATCTATATAGGGAAAGATGCAAACTAAAGATACTAGATATGGTAATCATATGCATCTTGGTATTCTAAGGAGGGGAGGTCACTATTTAGGAGGTTGGTTTATAGGCGTCTTTCGATTATAGAAGAGAGGATTATAATTGATTATAAACAACTCAACTAAAGATAACAACGACGGCTGTTGAGTACTCTCATTAATCAATGTGGAGTGGGACCTTATCCATATATATATAGGGGAGGGAGGAGAGGCCCTTATATTATCTATGGAGTGGTGGGCGAGACCCCATATATTATATATATAGGGGCCTTGATGCAATCATGCATCCTACGAAGTGATTTAGGGAGGGAGGGGGAGGGGCCCCTTTATATTATCTATGGATGGAGAGGCCCCATATATTATATATATAGGGGCCTTCATGCGATTGCATGCTACTAAGTGATTCATGCACAACTTGGATTCATGTTACGTACTCAATGCAATGATGGATCACTCATGCGATTGATCTTGTTACTTGGGAATATATATACACATTTCAACAATTAATTATGGGAGATATAGATGTGTGAACTCTCTTGTTGTGCTCTCCCATCTCCTATTTATTGATTGCGATTGATCTTGTTACTTGGGAATATATAGACACATTTCAACAATTGATTGCGAGAGATATAGATATGTGCACTCTCTCGTTGTGCTCTCCCCATCTCCTATTTATAGGATGAAGGATGGATGTTCACCCCTCACCCTCTTTATATTTCATCGAGTGAGTGCTTAAAGGCCATATATATATCTATATATGTCTATATAGAGGCATATCTAATTTGTATCCTTAGCCAATTACAACCCTATCTCTATATAGTACTTTGTCCCTATGCTGGTGCTAATGCCAATACAATAGGGGTATCACCCCTCAGATGTAGATATATATGGGGCACTATCTCCCTATCCATATATTTGGGTTATCTAGTCGGATTTGTGTCCCACATGTAGATAAAGTGCTATTACATGTATATATCAAGGCGGCTAAAGAGAGATAGGGAACTAAAATTATAGTCACCCGCAAGTTCAAATTGTGGAATCTCCCCTTCCCTATATATAGAGATAGGTTGAAAGGATGTATCGTGTGCCCGGAACTCAATTGAGTTGTTAAGGGCATTACCATGCCGCACTCTCTATATGGGCATATAGCCATCCACCACTCGACCCCTCATATATAGATCAGATAGGGTCCAAGAGAACCCTTATAAATTGGCTTTTGTGTTATATATGTTGTTGACACCTTATCTATATGTTTGGTCTTATTTGTGTCTCATATATAAATAGAGGGCTATTACATGTATATGTTGAGGCAGCTATAGAGAGATATGGAACTAAAAATATAGTTGCTTGTAAGTTCAAATTGCAAAATCTCCCCTACGTTGTATATATAGATAGGTTGAATTGATGTATGGGGTGCTTATAAGGTCAACTGAGTTGTTGAGGGCATTCCCTTTCCCCCTCTCCATATGGGCATATAGTGATCTACCACTCGACCCCCATATAAAAATTAGATAGGGGCCAAGACAACCCCTATGAGTTTCCCTATATATTATATATGTTGTTCTCACCTTATCTATATATACTCTTATCTATATGTATGCCCCAATGATCCTCTACCAACCACAATCCCATATAGAGTATAAATGGGGATACCATTGCCTATTCACAACCTCCCCCAACTTAATTATATAGATAAAATATTTGGGGAAACCCTCTGTACTGCAGAGTTGCAACAAAGCCTCAATTCACTACCCCTTTATATAGTGGTTGTGTTTAGTGTCCTCTCCTTTCACACCTACATCATTGACACTCTCTTGACGAGCCCCTATACATATGTATTTCACAAAAAAATTGGGTGCTTAGCTCCTTCCTTGACTTGGCCCCTTTGAATACTTCTACTCTAAGAGAGATAAGATTAATCAGGGTGAGAGCCCCAATCTATACTCAATGCCCCTTTGAATGCCTCTACTCTAAGAGATAGATAGGATATATGGATGTGAGGGACCTTATCTATACTCAATCCGATATAGATATAGATATAGATATAGATATACGAGGTTGGGGTGGGGGCACCAACTATCTACACGATGCCCAATATCTCTATATGGCCCCCTCTTCCCTCGCTCTATATGGGCAATACACACCCCCTCCCCCTAAGACGTATATATAATTGGGGAGATTGGCCCGATTGACTAAAATGGATGAAATGTGAGTCACTTGTTCTCCGCCATGCTATATGTTATAGACAATGATGATGCAATGAAACTATTCACTATTGTATTGCCCAAACCCATATAGATATAGGGTGCAGATAGATCGATGGATGGATGGTGATAGACCCGAGGAAGCACGAGATATATCTCGTGCTCCCCTCCCCCCCTAAGCCACCTCTCACTCCACTCAATATATAGATATAGAGGGCATTGTAATCATATCATCCTTGCTCTCTTTACTTTATAGTTATTTGCTAGGTAGATCCCAATTACCATATAGATATAGAGAGGGGGGGCATATATTTATGAAGGCCATAGACCCTAACCATATATATATAGGTAGGCTACTTACTCACTTACCTACCTACCTACTCACTCCATATAGATACATGTAGGTCTTGCTTGATGGTGATCTTAGATATATAAGATATAGTATAACGTGCTTAGGGAGGATATATGGATATGTGGGCCCTTTTTGTACTCAGATATATGGATAGGGAAAGAAAATAATGAAGATGCTTTTCTCTTCTCCCCGACGTCACACCAAGTCATATAGATATATAGGGGTTGTTAGGGTATAGAGATGAGGGGCCCAACGTGCCATGTGTGTAGTCATTTGGAAGATACCTATATATCATATATATTATATATGGGGGCAAGACCCCCTCTTCCTCTCCATATATAGAATAGACTCAATAATTATAGATATAAATAGGGTTGTCGTTGCCCCACTATATTGTTTGACATCTCCATCCATAGAACCATCATTCACTTAGATATACGGTGTATGCCACTATAAAGAAAGAGAACCGTATTGCCCATCCCATATTAGATATAATTGAACGTGACTAACGACTTAGGATTTAACAAAAAAATGTGATTGATCGAATATATAGTATAGTAAGCGCCAGATAGACGGTGTAGGCGTGTTGATTGATCAATTTATTTGTATAGTACTTGGTATGGTTGAATTGATCTCTCGATCACTATATATAGTATAGATAAGAGTCCCCATTGATATATATGTCAATTTCGGATTTGATCTCCCAACCCCTCTCAATTTCTAGGGGATATAGTCTCTTCTAAACAATGTGGTCCACATTGCACTATTTGTATAGTCGACCTGAAATCCAAGCATCATTGGCTTGGCCTACACATCCCATTTTACAGAGAGGAGGGGCCTTTCCACATCTAAAAGACTAGACAATATTATGGATTTGGTGGTTCATCATCCAAATTCCTCTCAAATGGTGTCCCCATCCGAGGCCAATCATCTCGAAATAAAGGATCATAAATTGATTGTTCTGAACTTTGATTCAATCGTTGTGAGGCGAATAATATGCACCTTTCCCATATTGATTATTCATCAATTTTGCACATACATGCATGACCTCTAAATATATATGGGCTAGACCCTTGACTACCATATATTATATTTATAGGCAACTACTCGATTCATGTAGTGAGATAGTTGCCTTGTCTTGACGTAAATATGGGATAGGGGCCTCGCCTCATAGGGGGCTTAACCATTCATATGCATCATGTTTGTGCAGCTATGAGTTCTCGTCTCATTCATCGGATCAAGCTAAAGTTAGGAAAGTGTGTCTTGGTACAATCCCCTATCCTGTATCTATTAATCACAAGTTGCGGTAGCAGGGTGGGTGGACAACTTCATTCATCCCCAGTTAGAGATAAAGTTTGATATATAGGTGGTTTGTGAAGTGGGATACTAATTTAATTTTTCGTGAATGTGATTGATATGATTGGGAGGCGGTTGATAGTGGATTGGGCCAAGACGACTTGAGGGCCCATCCTCTCTCCCTCATCTATATGGGTCTAGGGAGAGGGACCTGGAGAGGCTCGCTCCAAACAGATCAATAGGAGAACGGGTGATGGGGAGCTCATAGGAAAGGAAATAGATTTATAGATACAGGGCATTATTCAAGTTCGGCCCTAACTATATCATTTCATTGTTCGGGTTCCAATCATAGTCCTTACTCTACTCTATATACTCTATTGCTCGATATGGGTGGGTAGGACATATATGAATATATGCATGCATAATCGATTGGTGGATACATTAGGCTGATGGGATGCATGCAAATTATTATTCAATTATTTTTGTAGTGATCCGACAATTATCTCTATCCCAAATCTCACCCCTCCTCCACACACACACACACACACACACTTCCCTATCTATATTGTACTTCTGAATTTTAACACCCAACTAGAAAACTAACTAGAATAGTCCATGTACCTTGAATTAGCCTACTTATTACAACTAACCACATGCTTGCTCCACTACTATATACAGATTAGAGGCCCTCCCTTGAACCTACCCCTTTGATACTAAGATATATGAGGGTGGCCATTTATCTATAAGGGTTGGTTATCTATCTAACATGAGGGAATAATCTACTATACTAGATATAACCGCCACCCTGAGATGTTGCCCAACCCCAACTATTAATAGACTAATATACAACCCAACTATATATTATCATTATCTCTCCACCCATATAGATATATAGGTCTATTGCCCATCAATTTGTAGGGCCCTCAACCGTATATAGTGTAGTAGGCACAAAATCGAGAGAGCCCCTGCCTATATATGGGCATAAGCTATATAGGGTATGGTATAGATAGGGCTCGCCATATCTATCCATTGGCAACTTAGAGAGCCCATATAGTTCCCGCCCCTCTATATATATGGTATGGTGGCTGAAAACCTTATATATCCCATATATATAGAACGTGTTTTTCTCGGTAGATATATCTCTAGGCAAATGACAACCTTATATATTTCTTATATATAGATATCTCCCGGTAGATATATCTTTATCTCCATTCGCATCAACAATCATCCCTTATATAACGCCCATTCAATTTATAGGGGAGGAGGTTATCTCGGGAGACATATCTATATAAGTGGGTCCCCTCTCCCACATACACACACATATGGTAGGGGTGGGGGTGAGATAGGGGCACTAAATCGATGAGATATTGAGTGGTTTCCCCACTTCCCACCTCTATTATGGGGTAGGTATAGATAGGTGTCGTTGACTAGTCAGTATAAAGCAAAATCTATATATCGATTTGACCTTATCTCTCTATCTCTTCCTAGATATAGATAGGGACTATGTCGTATATAAATTTTAGATAGATTCCCCTCCGATGTATGGGTAGACTCCACACACACACATAGATTTCCCTCGATGTATGGGTACACACACACACACATATAGGGGATCTAGATAGAGTCATTAACTAGTTGTATAAGGCACAATCTATATAATTGATTTGGCCCTATCTCTATATCCGTTCCCAATGCAGTATATAGATTTTAGGTAGACCCCCTCCTTATGTATGGGTACATACATACGTACGTACGTACACACATACATACATACATACATACATGTATATGCATGCATGTGTGTTTGTGTGTGTGTATGTAGTGCAAACAACCCATACATCCATCTCGACATATCTCTCTATCCATTCTCGGATATAGTTAGGGGCTACTCTCTGCTCACCCTTAATTGGTAAATCAATTGAGTGTGTAAAGGTCCTCACCGTCCTACGTCATATTAGTGGTTCTATGTTAAGCTACATTCACGCTCGATTGATAAATCATTTGAGTGGTTCGCTACCATACGCTATGTCCACCCTCAATTGATAAATCAATCGAGTGGTTCACTACTGATACCGCGCTCACCCTTGATTGATATATGAATCGAATGGTTCGCTACGCTATTTTGCGTTCACCCTCACCCTCCACATAGTATAGAGGGGTGAGCGATTTATGACAACATTGATATCGTGTATGTAATCCAATGATGGTCTAAGATTATATATAGGGAAGTCGAGCATATCTCAACTCAAGACACGGTTGGTTTCCCTATAGATATATACGACATAAGTCTTGCCTATAGATAGATATGGCTTACGGATATAGATGTAGATCTTCTCTATCACGGGCCATCTATCTATACTCTATAGAGGCTTCACACCCGTGATAAACATTCCGTTCCGCGACCAATATCAATACAATATCCTATCCATATAGAGAAGGGGGTCCCCATCTTATTCAATTGGGCACTTAGGTTTTGCTAGGGTACAAACAATATACCATTGAGGAGGACATGTAGACCATATATAGATATATATTAATAGGTAGGTAGGTCCCTATTGGGCCTACTGTAATATATTAGATCATACTCACACCTATCTTGGGTAATGAAGGCATTACCTGACCATATATAGATATGAGCCATACTTGGGAGGTTGAGGGAAATAAATTCTTGTTGACCGTAAATATAATATATGGGGAATTAATGCCTTTTGACTGCAAATATAATATATATAGGGTATTAAAGAAGTTATTTAAGGGAAGGGAAAGTGATTGAGTACCTCGATCTCCTATATGAACCGAAGTTAGGGTAGCGCAACATGACCATATATATAGGGGCCCTCTAGATTAGATAAGGAATATATATATAGTGATAGTGAGATGACGTATTATATAGATATTGTGGTAGACCTTTTTGGTGTATATGATATGGGCCCTTATATATCTTAACTCCATGTGTTCTCCTATCTATATATGACATCCATCATCCATAGCTATTTGGTATATAGAAAGGGTCCATACTCGTGAAGGTCGAGGGGAATTTAAATTCTGTTGGACACAAATATAATATACGGGTGCTAAAGAAGTTATTTAAGGGAAGGGAAAGTGATCGAGTGTGTCGAACTCGTATATGAACTGAAGTTAGTCGAGTGCAACATCACCATATGTATAAGGGCCCTCCGTAACATATAATGAATAGATATAAAGTGATAGTGAGTTGATGTATTATATAGATATTATGGTAGTCCTTTGGGTGTATATGATATGGGCCCATATATATCTTATCTCTTTGTGTTCCCCTATCTATATATGGCATTCATCATCCATAATTATTTGGTATGGCGTTCCGGCTAGTGGAGCAACAGATTATATAATAATAGTAGTGAACCACGATATGGGACAATGAATCTCATTCGGAATGTCCAGGAGGATCCTCGTGAGTTGGTGGGGTCCTATCTATAGAAGGGCCTTTGGTGAAGGGAGCACTGGTAAAACACCCATAGATATATGACAGCTGATCATCCAGGCTATTTGATCCCTATGTATAGAGGTTATTGTTTGATTTCCCAACCCTCTATAGATTAGTACACTAAAATTGGTACTAAATCATTATTACATCATGCTTTTGGCAAAACTTTATATATGCGATTCTTGAATGATGAAACTAAGTCTTAGTGGCGCAAATATTTGTTGTTTTGCTTTCACATTGCTTGATTTGTCTTTTGGTTTGTAACTTGTTTGATACTCCCTTATGTTTTATGGTGTGTCACAAAGATCTATAGCCTTTGCAATTTATTGTTCTAGTTTTGATGACTTTGGTCCAAGACCGTATTGATTGGTTAGAAATGTACCATGTTCCCGACTTGAGTTATACAGTCTTGGCCACTTTTTCATTTGGGTCCTTTCTACCCGTTGGATCTCTTCGTTATTCTTTTCTCTTTTGGTTTTTATGTTTTGGTTCGGCCTTGCACGCCACTAAAATTCAAATTTCAAAGTAAAGGACTCATATATATACAAGTTTACTCTAAGCATTTATTATCTAGCAAAATGTATCTATTGTATATCATATATCACATCACACGAGGGCATAATTCTGATTTGCTCATCTCCATACAAGGGTTTTTATGGGAGCAAAGTAACATAGCATGTTATCCGTGTATCCCCTTTCTATTTCTATGGGCACTCCATTTAGACTAGACATCTATATGTGTATGGTGGCGATATGTGCATGAATAGAATGTCGGGTTGACAAAGTTAGTTAGTCCAATCTATATATGTAAAGATGGCACAAAGAGTTCTAGATAGATATGGTTCAATCTTGATCTCCATCTAGAAGTAAGAGGGTGAGAACCGATCGGGCCACATCCTTTTTCTTTGGTGAGGCCCCCTTATATCCATATCTATATCTAGAAGCCACGATACATAACTATTTTAGCTTAGCCTCTCTACTCGGAAAAAAAGAGTGGTCTCTATCTCCGCACATCTATCCGTATATCTCAATTTTGGGGATATAGAGGTTTATATAGATGGATGGATAGGGGATGGGGCTCAGAGAAAAATAGGCCCCCTCTCTACTCGGAAATAGAGAGTGGCTCATATCTCCGAACATTGATCAAGTTATCTCGATTTCGAGGGTATAGATGGGGGTCGACACATCGCAACAAAACTATTTTGTCTTGGCCGAGGTCGAATGCCAAAACCGAGATCTTGGGCTATAGAATGTACAAAGTATATAGTTCTTGGGATATCCATCTAGATAGTAGGCCAATTCCCCATGTCACTTGGGGTTTTAATAGGTCTATTTCTACTATCTAGTTATCTCTCTAAGGATTTGTATGGGGTGGGTATATCTATATCTAATAATTGGATGGATAGGAGCGAGAGAAAGCTTGACATTTGGATTATAAATATTGATAGGAAGATATATTTGTAGGGTGAGGTAAGGACCATCCCCTCTGCTCCTCACACCCCCTTTCTCGCCTCCTCCCACTCCTCTATATATTTATGGGAGAGAATGGGGTGGCCAATCTATAATTATGAGAAAAAGATATACGGGGTGGGGGAGTCTAGATAAGGTCGACAATCAAGCCCATCTAATTATATTTACGAGAGGATCTTTATAGAATTGGGGGAGGTGCAACATAATTTCCTATCCATATCTATCTAGATAAGTCATTCATTCATTTATGCCATCCATTATCCATCTTAGGAGAGATAGATTGGATTAGATCAAATGGGTAGATAGATAGATAGGTAAGATCGAGGTACCAACAATATTCTAGAGTCCAGCTTGATATAGTTGTCACTCCCATAGAGAGGATACCTATTGCCGGACAACGTGGGGTGGACTCTAAGTAGGTACAAATGGGCAATAGAGACCATATAGAGAAGGGGGAATAGAGACTATATAGAGAAGGGGGAATAGAGACTAAGTCGACTCCAAGCCCGACTTATATCTATCAAATTTGGACTATATATATAAGAAGGGCCCAACCCAGGATAGATAGATGGGTAGGTGGGAGAGGAGTGCCCCTCTAGACCCATAACTAAGAGTTTAAATAGGCTAGTACGAGTTCCCTCCACTCTAATGGGGTTGGGCTAGACGCCCTATACTCAACTTCCAACTATCTATAAAGAGGGGAGGGGTAGGGGTAGTTGAAGGCCTAGCCATCTAGATAGCTATTGACCACCCATATATTGAATAGAACCGGGAGTTCATGACCTCTTCTATCTTTATAAAGAATAAAGAAATAACCCATGAAGTGAGTGAACATAACACTTCCCCCTCGAACTCAGTAGGATATAGGCGTGTCTCCTACCCCGACCCCTATACATGGATCTAAAGGTGCACTCGGTAGTTGAGATCTATAGGTAGGCTCCAAGAATATGACACTGGTGGGGTAGATAGATGGGGAAGTTAGGAAATGAGGGATAAAATATGCGAAACAATCCCACATAGAATCACAATAATAGAAACTAATATGCAAAATAATATCACAGATCTGAAAATAAAGGTGCGAAATTAAAAGAACACCAAAAAGAGACAATATTTAACGTTGTTCACCCAATTTGGGTTACGTCTACCAAGAATCACTTGCCAGATTTTTATTACAAGCCTCCTCTTTCTGTCAATACAATACCCATATCTGTTTAGAGTTATGCTCAAGAAAATCTCTTGAATTAACACTTGAACTCACACACCTCTACAATGATATGTCATCCCTACATTAGTAGGCAACTGCTTAAGCAATTTTACAATATCGTGGGTACCAAAACCATGGGCCAAAACCGCCCCATAAACCTTTGGGTCAAAAAATCCCGCCCATATGAGAAGAGCATGTTTCCTCGATGAGAAAACTTTGGAGAGTGTACAATTCTTTTAGTGTACAATTGTCAACACTTCCACACATGAAAACAAGCTCCAAAACATGACAGGGGAGCCCTATAGTTTACATATATATACATGGCCTTTAGGCACTCACCCATATATCTCATCTCGATCCCCGATTTACCTTATATATATCAAACTTGGACTCATCCCGGAGGATATTGGGAGAAAGGTGGACAAGAGACCCTATATACATATATGAGAAAGTATAAATAGAGATGTATATTTCAAATCTACATCATATTTTAGGGCTTGATATAATGGGGAGGGTCTTATTTGAAGACGAGGAGGAGTTGATGTAGTCGAATGCCCTTTTAATTTTAAAAAATTGTTCTCAAAATAATGGATCAATTAACTCAATCAATAACTAAACCTAATTAGGTTCTAGATGCAACTATTGCTAATTAAATCGGCCTATAGAAATAGATATGGGGAAAGTCAAGGCCCCTAAATGCAACACTTCTATATCTATATGGGACACATAAGAATTATAGATAGTTGATTGATGCTCCATATATTATATACCAATCGTAATATCAACCACAATTCATATGACATATGTAATGTAATATAAATATTGCTTATTCTATCTTAGTTATATTCGTTTCTATAGTATGCTTTTCCCATCTATTTATGTAAGGTCAGCCCTATCTATAGTTCGAGGTCGAGTGCCAATTATTTATACAGGGATAGGGTCGTTGCCATATGGATGGTTCAAAGGTGAGGAAGGAGCCAAGGATATTATATATGGGCGGGAGATTGCATAAATGCCCTATATGAGATGAGATGAGATGGGGAGTAGAGTAGAGGCCCATATATCTCCAACTCGATTATCACCAAGGACCCCATGATATCATTCATTATCATAAAGAACAATGCAATGTCCTAGCAACATAATAGGGAAAAAAAAAAAAACATCATAACAACAATGTTAGTAACATCATAGTAATAACATCCCAACAACATCATCCTCATATCAACATCCCAATCCAAATAATGTAATATGTATGTACATTGGCATTCCCTATTGACCTATTTGGTTGATGGCTTATATATGTCTATATGGCTCGTCCCAATGACATACCATCATTGTCATCTGCCTCATCTCGTTCATGCCTTATTTATATATATACGCCTATCTAGACCCTTCTTAGCCTCTAAGCATATCTTAAAGCACAAGGGAAGAGTAGAGCCTTAGATATGGATATAGAGGAGGTTGAGTACTCCCCACCCCATAAATTAGATAGGAGGTCATCCATATAGATCAGTTTTGACCAAATTTATTGGGGTGGGGGAGTGTCGACTCGAGTCTCTCTATATCTTCCTTGATCCTATAGATAGATAGTTCCCCACTCTATATATTATTAAGCCCCTTGTCATATCCACTAGAATAAGGGGTCAACGATAGTATATTTAGTTCATTAAGCCCGCTGCCATATTGCCCTATATACCCATATGACAAAAATCCTGTCTATGTCATCCTATATATGTATACGGAAATGACCCTATCCATATATAGCACTCGATTGACCCCCAAACCCCCTCCCCTACTAGATTAGGTAGAGGAGCTGAAATATCCTTTGGGGGAATTCAAGTTGTATAGATGGAGTAGAGTGTGTTGACCACATTGCTATATCTTGTGGCTTGACCATATGTTATGATGAGCTCTTGATCAACAAATAACCCTTAAATTTATAGGTGTTTTGGGTTGGGGCAAGTAGGCTTAGGCTTAGGGTTGGGGAAATTTTCCTAATCCCTTAGTATAAAGGACGAGGGTGGCCTAACAATATCTAATTTGCACTCGACCCATAAGATTACTATATAGAGTCGGTACCCTATATATTAGACATGACAGATCCCCTATCTATCTCTATCTCTCCAAAGATCTACCTCCCCATTTCATTTCGGGCATCGCCTTATGCAAACAAATATGACAACACCTATCTATATTTGAATAGAGCAGAGGGTATTACCCCATCCGACTTCGTATCATATAAAATCACACATTTTTGGCATTGGCCTATATGGATTTGATAATGTGACTCCATATCCCTATTTAAACATCTATAGCAAGCGAGCCTCCATGCCTACTATCCTACTAGATATATCTCATTTGAAAGTCATCTATCTATACCCCATGAGCCTACAAATATAGCTTTCATAAGCCTACATAGATATAGCTCGCAAGTCTACTATCTCTCTCTCTCTCTCGATGGAAAGTTATTATATCTCTCGCATGCAGTGGGAATCTTTAAGTGGAATCACCCCTCTCTTAATTGAAAGATATTATATCTTTGCATATAGGTCACTAATCGGGAATCTTTATGTGGAATCGCATATAGATATATATATGGAAAATCGAGGGCTTATATATATCTGGGGGATCTATGAAGTGGAGGATGGAGTCTCCCTCGATACAACGCTATAGTTCAGAGAATTTGATTTATACTACATTGGTATTGGCAAGCTGATTTGGCTATGTTATATAGAATAGGCACAAATCGTCTTGCCAAAGTAATATAACCATATAGATCTATAGGGCATGGTAGGAAAAGTAGAATATGCTTGGACAGTTATATAGGCGACTCAATCTACTTCATAATATACTTAGAACTTCAAGTGACTATAATTATGCTCACAACCAAACGACTATGAGTAAACTATAATAGATAGGGGCCCTCAACCTCTTTGCCTTCACTAGAATCTTGGTTCTTCTTTCTAATCTAACCAACAAAGTGCATCTTATTTCTCTCATTGCACTAATTGACACGTTCATCTTGGTTGAAGACCTTTCCCATCAATCTCCCATCCCCATCTATATGGAGGGCATGCAGGACAAGGTGCTTATGAATATAGATCTAACCGAAAGATGAGGAGGTCCATTAAAATATAATATATATATATATATATATATAGGGCCTTTAGGTCACCAACTCATATCAACGAGAGGGGAATGATTCGGCTTGATCTCGATATGCTATTTATCTATATGTCTAGTAGTTCCTGCTCTAATCTAACCAATTCCAATCCTATTTGAGCACTCTACTCGCTGAGTGCCAACTATAGATGTTAAAGGCCATATAGATATATAGGGTGCAAATTGTGGGTGTAGATGCCCATCCCATCTATAGAGATATGGAATTAGGCAGTGCTCCATATAAATCTATATGCCATATATATATTTAAGCCCCTATCTAAATGGTTCCTTCCAAACAATATCAATACGGTATCTATTGGATCAAATATAAAGGGGCAGATGAGTTATATATTTGAAGGCATTAATAGATCCAATACGACATATATCTATATGGAGTTGTCTAGTAGTTCCAATCCGATCTAACAACTCTAGTCTGGTCGAGTGCCACTATAGAGTGTAGAGGCCCATATAGATATATAGTATGAATACTATAGGTATAGATGCCCATGCCTATCTATATTAGCTCCTTTCAATCAATATCAATATGGTATCGACTCGGATCAAATATAGGGGTAGTTGAGCTACATATAATGATGAGGACAGATGGATGTAGAGCCCTAACTATATGGGTAAATATTGAGCATCAATGATTGCAGAGGTAAGGCCATGAAGGAATCAATAGATTCAATACGCCATATATCTACCTCTCTAGTCATTTGAGTACCAACTATAGAGTCTAGAGGCCCGTATAGATATATAGGATGCAAATTATAGTTGTAGATGCCCATCCCATTTATAGAGATCTAGGATTTGGGTGGGCGCCTTATAGATCTATTTGTCATATCTATATATTGGGATCCCCTGTCTATATGGTTCATTCCAATGAATATCATTAGAATATCCGTTGGATCAAATGTAGGGGTAGATTAGCTATAAATAGTTGTGAGGGTAGATGGATGCAAAACCCGTGTACAATTGTATGGGTGAAGGTTGAGCATTAATTGTTGTAGAGGCCTTGAAGTTCGATCGACCATAATATCTATTCTAGAAAGTGGTTGAGAGAACATACACACACACACACACACACATAGGGGATTTGATTTGAAAGTGCCTTAAAGATTGAAAATACCACGACTAAACTAGGTATCTAGTTAGAATCATATCATCTGGCCATATCTATATTCAGAGAGAGAGAGAGAGATTCAATTGACAGACTCATAAAGCTTCATGCAGATATTGAGGGGTATGGGCCTAGTTTAGAGAAGGTAAAGACTAACACTGCTGCTTTGCCCAGAGGATTGTTGTGGTTTAAGACTGCAAAAGTTATGGTTGCTAAAGTAGATGGGAAGTTACCGAGTCACATGTTTGACACGTATATTCGCCTTAACAAAGAAAAAGTGTAGAGTATGACAACCAACATATTGTATTTCTTCTTCACTTCTTTCTCTTATTCTTATTTTCTTTGACAAAATTGTTAAACTAAAGTAATTGGTCAAAAGCCATTACTTTTAGTTATTTGAAATGGTCCTTAATTTAGAATAGGTGGCGTATATACAAAACTTTGATTTAATCTTCGATGCATGTCATGTAGAGAGAAATTTCATGGGGAAAAATTGTCGCTTGTTTATTTATAGCTTCCCATGTGTCAGCCTCAAGTATTGTTTTCCTATTTGTAATTGCAAATAATACACTATAAATATAGGAAGAAGCTATGGGTTAAAGGATCAGAATTTGTAATCGTATTCTTGAGTTCCAAACTTTGTTCTGAAACCCTTGATATCTTTTCCGTAAAGTTGAGAAATTGAACAGAGACAAATTTCTAGAGAACTTTGTGTCAACAAAGGTATTGGCTTCTTATTTTTGTGTATATCTTTAGATAAACTTCGCATTATCTAAGATTTAAATTAGAAGCTTTCCTTTCCTTTGATTCTGTATTGCGAGATCTATATGTTTTATCTATGTGAATGAGACCAACTTTGCAAACTATTGGTTGGATTACACATCTTCCTCTCTTTCTTTCCGTATTCAACAATTCCCCTTGTGCAAATATTTCTTTACAACTGCTTACTTGCTGCAAAATTTCTTAGCTAGCTTCACATTTAGAGTAAAACCCACGTAGATATTAGAAAACATAATTGACAAAAATCTTACACAGGACCTTCACCGGTAAATGAGGGAGATTTATCTCAAGACTTCCTAGGTTTTAGCTATGCATAAAATCTAGCGAACAGCTTTTTTGCGACTTTATTGGGAACAAAACATTTAGCAGACTAGAGTTTATCTTGCTAGTTCCCATCCATATTGAAATCTCAACCTGGCTGAACACCCATTCACCCGATCCAATGATGGCTCAAGGAAGGATTGACCATTTTTATAGATTGCAGGAGCAGTTTAATTTCAATCATCCTCCTCAAGTCAGGAGCCGCAGATCCAGTCTTTCACCAGGAAGAAGAGTACAAACTCCTCTAGATCCGGATCATCTTCAGCATAATCCGACAACTGGAATTATCTATCAAGTCTACTCTCGGAGAAGACGTGCTTTATTCATCATGCAGAATCAAAATCAGCCACTTGCTCCTTTAGCACTTATCCTCCTATGCATGAGTTTCCTAAAGGATCGAGAAAGAATTTCCCAAAATTATTTGGAGATGGCAAGCAAAATCCAGATGATCACTTGGCGGCATTCTTCATATCTTGTGGAGTGCTTGCAGTGGAGCATGAAGATGTTTCGGTTCATTGAGACTCTACACGACTTGGCCGGAGAATGGTTCTATCGATTAGCTCCTAGAACTATAACAAATTGGGCGTCCATGTGAGAGAAATTTCTAAAAAGGTTCAAACCTGTAGAAGATGCTAGTACACTGATCACCCAACTGATGCAGTTGAAAAAAGAACCACACAAGAACATGAGGGACTTTATTGCTAAGTTCCAAAGGATTTTATATAAAATCCCCACTTCATTGCGCTTAGTGACGAAAATCAAAAGACGTTTTTTATAAACACTTTGCTGCCTGAAGTTGGATATCAACTTGCGGAGGACAAGACCTGTGAATCTTCTAGAGGCACAAAATGTTGCAATTGAAGTTGAAGATGACTTGATTATGGCTGGAAAGATCAAGCAATCAGCCCATAAAGCTGATGGAACTTCTTCAACAAATACTTTTGATCCTCTGCTACAGAAGTTAGCCAATGATATGCTACAAATAAATAAGCAAATAGCTCGAGGAAATGTAACTCCTTAAAGAATGGTTCCTTCTCGGACTTTTAATGGTCAAAATCAAAATTGAAACAGACTTACTGCTGCACCACAGAGGTTGGTAATAGAGGTTGCTCCAAGGAACAACTTGGAAACAAATGAAGAAGATCATGTTGTTGATGAATCACTTGACGAAGAAGACTTTGTTGATCCCGCTGGCGACTCCAACATTGGCTACCTAGACTATGAATTTGATGAAGGCTATTACGAATCTTTTGAAGATAGTGATGGTCATACATTTACGGTGTTCACAAGGTCTCAAACACGTCAAATGCATGCTTCCTCAAGTGGACAGAGGAGAGAAAGGGAAGATCCTGGACCAGATGTTACCATTCTGAAAAGAGGCAGCCCACTTCCTTCTTCATTAGCTCCAAGAGACAAGCATGTAAGTTCCTCTAATCAACAACAAAGGACAACTGGACAAACAACTGAAGTAAGTCAACCTTTTGATATTATTGATCATATAAAGAAGACCAAGATTCAAATGTCAGATTGAGTACTTGAGGGCTTTTCCCAATCAATTGAGCAGATTGGTGAAATATGTACAAAGTAATGGTCCTAATAATTCACCGAACAATGCTTCACGGGGCATCTTATCTAACCCAAAAAATACTCCTTTGAATAATGTTGCAACTTCTTCTCCTGCTACTTTTGAAAGGATTGAACCATTTTATGTTTCATTACTTATTAATGGTTACAAATTGAGTAATTGCATTCTAGATTCTGGAGCTTCTGATAATGTTATGCCATCCAAAGTCATCGATGCTCTGGGTCTCACACTTACGAAGACCATTGGAAAATGTTACTCAATGGAAAGACAAGTACCTCTCATTGAACTGATTAAAGATGCACAACCAATGCTTGCTTCCTTTCCATATAAAAGATTAAAGATAACAACCCCGTGGCAGATATTCCAAAGATCTTATGGCATGTTATTAAGCAGAAAATTCTGTAAGGAATTGGGAGGAGAGGTTAAGATGGATTGGTCTTGCACACATATCCCAATTAAAGGAGTTAATCAAAAGTTAGAACCTGAGAAGAAATCTAAGTGTACAATCTCAAAATCGGAAGACCCTAGATCTCGATCCTTTTCCAGAATCGATCACGAGGTCTACTACCTAGAGTTGGATAAAGAAGAAGCCCAACCCATAACTTAGGAGCCACATCAGTTGACAACAAAGTTTGGACTCTAGAGTTTGATGGTAGCTGATGTTCACTTGATCTCAGTGCAGTGTTGTGCTTATTTCTCCCGAAGGAAAATTACATGCACATTCCTTTAAATAAATGTTTGAGAATACTAACAACACAACAAAACCGTAAGCACTTGCTATTAGGAATGGAGCAAGTTAGAACAATGGGAATCAAGTTGAGTTAATTCTCAAGCAAATATGTGGTCTCTATCGTGTTAAAAAGATAAACTACAACATTATAGAGACCGGGTTTATTCAACTACTTTGGATTTTGTAACTTTCTCATTTTCTTATATCCCTAGAGATCAAAACTCTAGAGATGAGTCACTGGAAATTACTATAGCCCTATTGAATCTAGATCAATCACCTATACTCTTCAGACAAGGTGATTACAAAGTGGAAATGGTTTTCTGTCAAAAGGTACTTGATAATGTTAAAAAATGGCAGGTTTTCAATGATGATAAGCGGATTGTTGCTTTTCTCCAGCAACAAGACAACTTTCAAGAGATATACTACGAAGGAAGCACTTCACTTCTCAGATAGACCACGATGGGTGAAATTGATTGAAAGATTGAAGGTGGACAAGAGATCATTCAACTTAAAGGAAATAAAATTCCTAAAGGCTTAGTGTCTCTTGAAGAGATGTTTGATAAGCATGATCAAGCGCTAAAAAAATTAAAGAATGCAGAGAAAGTTCTTCTTCGATGTGCAAATGCCATTGAATCTAAGCGTTAATGATGACCCCAAGTTAGTAAACCTGGGTAAATGTTGTTCTAAAGCAGGAACACGAAGCTTTCACAAAGCTTATTCGAAAATATATAGATGTCTTTGCTTGGTCTTATGAGGATCTGAAGACATATCAACTTGGTGAAGTATAACATTATATCCTATTGAAGCAAGAGCAAAAACCCTTCAAGTAGAAATTGTGGCAGCATAACCCAACCATTTCAGAACTATTTTTGTCAAGATTCGTAAACTATTCGATGCAAAGATAATTTACGCTATACATCATTCTGAGTGGTTAGCCAATATAGTTCCTGTAAGAAAGAAGAGTGGTGAGATTAGATTGTGTTTTGATTTCCGTAATCTCAATAAGGCATCATTAAAAGATAATTATCCCATTCCAATTATGGATCATACTCTCCAAGTTGTCATCGGATTTGAGATGTTGTCAATGCTGGATGGTTTCTCAGGCTATAATCAGGTTAAGGTGGCTGAAGAAGATCAATATAAAATAACATTCATCACACCTTGGGGAATGTTTGCTTATCAGAAAATGCCTTTCGGGTTAATTAATGTCGGAGCCACATTTCAGAGAGCTATGGATCTGGCATTTGCTCATCTCAAAGACAAAAGCATAGTGGTTTACCTCGATGATCTCACAGTCTTTTCTAAAGTAAGGGGTAATCACATTTCAGATCTGGAAGAAGTCTTCATCTAGTGCCGTAAGCATGGGATTTCTTTAAATCCCAAGAAATCCATCTTTGTTGTAACAAAAGGAAAGTTGCTAGGGCACATCGTTTCAAAAGAAGGAACCAAAATAGATCCTCGAGCGGGTGAAATCCATTCAAACTTTTCCATTGCCAACCTCCAAAAAGGAGTTCATTCCTTCTTTGGTAAGGTTAATTTTCTTAGGAGATTTGTCCCTGACTTTGCTGAACTAACTCATCATATTTCAAATATGATGAAGAAAACACATGATTTCAAGTGGAGCGATGAAGGAAAGGAAGCATTCGAGAAGATCAAGACGACTTTGTCTGAAGCACCAGTCTTGGTATCACCATATTTTAGTAAAGAATTTATTCTTTACTGTTATTCCTCTAACACACAATGTCAACAATTTTGATGCAGAGAAATCAAGAGGATGTAGAAGCACCGATTGCTTTCATGAGTATGCCTTTAAAGGCTTACGAATTGAAATATATTCCTATGGAGAAACATGCATATGCAATTGTGAAAGCATGCAAGGCATTCGATATTATATCCTTTCTTCACATATTATGATGGTCCTTGCTCGATACTACAAAGGTGAAGTCTATTCTAACACAACAAGAACTAGGGTTATTAAGAGGCGCATGGGTTCAAAAAGGTTATAAGTTAATAAGTTTCAAAGAAATGAATTACTAATCCTTATATATATTTGTGTGTGTGACCAATATAATACGATATATTATAAAATGCCTATTATATTCTAGGTTACCCTTTTTGTATTCCTTTATCCTTAATAAATTACATACCCTAGGTTATATATATATATATACACACATATATATATGTGTGTGTGTGTGTGTGTGTGTGTGTGTGTGTGAGAAATAATCAATCGAATCTAGCCCCCAAGTGTACCCACGCCTATATAGTTTTAGGGTTTTAGTTTGATTATATGTTTTTTTTTGTTACTTTTCTTATGTTGCGTGTAGGGAAGGAGATGGCGCTGGGAGGAGGATGGAGAAAAGGGAAGTGAGAATGGAAGTAGTCGGGGTCAAGGGTCTCAGGAGAGGTGAGGAGGAAGGCGGAGGGAGAGAGGTGCTGCAACACGCAGGGTCGCAGTGGCGGCGGCAGCGTTGGGGTGGAGATGCGGTCGGCCGAGGGTGGTGTGTAAACGGTGGTGGCGCAATGGAAGGCAAGGGGTGTGCGATTAAGAGTAACAATTAGTGGAGAGGACGCATGGCAGAGGGGTGGGTTTGTAGCGGTTGGGAGGCACCATGGCTACGATGACCAATAGAGTCATGGTAGTCATGGTACCTGTGGTGGCCGAGCGAAAGGCAAACGAGAAGAGTTTTTTTGCCCGGGTGGGGAGGATAGTTTAGTGGCCGGGGTGGGCCGCCCTTCCACACCACATAAGTTTTTCTTGTTTCATAAAAGAGTTGCAAGGTGGAGTGGGTCTGTGGCAATGTGCATGGTTGCAGCAGTGAGGGGTCCGTGGCAGTGGCGGAAATGGGTATGGTGTCCAAAGTGGGGTGGAGATGAAGTCGGTAGATGCTGTTATGACATGACAGCAGTAGATGGAAGGCATGGGGTGTGGGATTAGGAGGAGCAATGGGCAGAGATGCCGCAGGCGGAAGGGTGGGTTGTGGTGGCCGGACGACCGGTAGTAGTCATGGCGCCCGGTGGTTGGAGCAAAAGGCGAATGACAATTGTTGGGTGCCCCGGTGGGTGGATAGTGTGGTGGCTGGGATGGGCCGCCCGCCCACTCCACATAAGTTTTTTTCCATGTAAGTGTTGCAGGGGTGGAGTAGGTCGGTCTACCCGCCTCCCCTCTCGCCCCCAATTTTTTAATATATATATGTGTGTGTGTGTGTGTGTGTGTATAGATAAACTAAAATACTTGGTTTTAAATGTAAAATAAACAATCTCATATATATATATATACCTTTATGAATATTTTGTGTATGTATTACTTGACAATATTTTGGGTGAATTTGATGTGTGCGTGAAGTGTGTAGGGGTGTACAAGTTTATATAAAAATAACACACATGATGACCAAGGGACCAACACGCGAACGATACACGAGCCAAGACCCCTTGGCCACCTTGAGCAACTTTGATTGCGGGTTTAGAGGAAGTGGCTAAACCCTTTTTGTTTCTTATGGTTGTTTAATTTATTTTGCATATCCTATGTTGATGACCCGTTTTGTAAATTCACCCTTGTTTTAAATTTATTTTTCATATCCTATGTTGATGGCCCCTTTTTGTAATTTCTTCAGGTACGTTGAGACACATACGAGATCGAGGCCCTCTTCTCATAGATGGCCTTTGAGATCCACCAGACATGCACAAAGGTCCCATCTCTCTAGGCATCGACACTCCTGAACTTTAACAACCTCAGATACCGGGCTTCAACACATTACTAACTTATTCCAGTCGGCTTTGGATGTTAGATGAGGGGGTCTCCTCTTTTGCCTCTTCCTCTTCTTCCTCCGCATGTTCGGGTTTTGTGGGTTTTTGCAGGCCTCTTCCAAGCCTCTCCTTTCTTTGCCCATTCTTTTTTCCTTCTCTTTTCTGGTTGTTCTTGGGGACCTTTTGGTCCTCTTGTTGGGCTCTTGCCTTCTCTTTATATGTGCACAGTCCCATTGACCTACTTTTGTGGTCACTCGTTGGACATTTAATATATTTATCTTATCTTATCCTCTCCCATGTGTTGATGTGACATTTTTCATGACCCTCTTGGTAGGTGAAAATCAAATTAATGGGTCCCTAAACCCAATAAAATTATGGAGGGGCGGATTTTGGCTTTGAGTGAATTTTTGGGCAACCTTGAATGCACCTAACTTTGTCCTAGCCACCTTAAATGAACCCATACCCCAAACCCATCATGGGTGGAGTATTTTGAAGTCTCATTTATGATTTTGACCCTTTTTGTGGCTCATTTGTCATTGATCTTAATTACACTTGAAATTCTTTGATTGAATTTAATTGTTGGAGGATGTGTTGCTTTTAATTTGATGTGAATTTTGGAGTGATGGATGTGAAATAAGTTTACTTGCTTGACTTTATTTTGTGGTCATTTATTTTCATTGGATTTTGGGGGTGTACTCTTGATTTGAAGAGTAATGGTTATTTGACTAATTTTGGAGGAAAATTATATTTGCATTGGATAATGATATGTACCTTGGGTGAGTTGGAATGGGTACACATAGTTGGCACCCATGTGGAGCCAACTCACCCTCTTCCCTTGCAAACTCTATAAATAAATTATATGTTTAGTAGTTGGGGTTGATTAGTTACACTCTTTGGTTCTTTTGGAGAATTATTGTGGTTGGAGGATCTTGGGAGTAGATTGAAGCTTGGAGTAAGTAGAGACTAGTGCTATGACTTCAAGGTAGGGATTTGTCGTCATTGGTTATTTTAATCTTTTTATTATATATTGCTTTGGCTTGAAAGTTTATTGGTGGATTTCGTTGATTTCCCTCTTAAATTTGTTTTATTGTTGCAATGAAATGTGTTTGGGATGGGTAGAAAACCTTTAGGTTGGGAGTTAGAGGGGAGTCAATTTGGCTGGTTTTTGTGGAGGGAAAAGGATATTAGGTTCTTGTTGTGAATGTGATGTTATTGCAACTTTTTGGAGGGAGTTGGGGTAGATAAGGATTAGTCCTTTGGTGGAGAAAAAATGAGGAGGTATAAGGTGTAGTGGAAGAATAAATAGGGTTGGATAATGAAGGTTTAATGCCTAAACCACTAGTTTTAGGAGGTATAAGGTGTAGTGGAGGAATAAGGAGGGTTGGATAATGGAGGTTTAAGGCCTAACCCACTACCCACTTGGAGTTATAAGGAGACCAACAAATATCTCTTCCTCTCCCACTTGGCTTGGTGTCAAGCCATTGTTTTTGCTTGTTGTGTTTGAATGCATTTTTGTGTGATTGTGTTTGTTTTGGGTCTCATGGAGCAAGACTAAATGTTTGAGTTGTTCAAGGGGGTTTTGACTCCTTCATGGTTCGCTTGTTGGGGCTTGGGGCCATTGTAGATGCACTCCCTTCTCCAATGGATATGGTTGGGAAGAGAGTGTTGCTTGGTTTCCCTTGTGTGTTTGTGGATAGTTTGAGAGGACTTGTGACTCCACTATTGTAGCTCTCTTCCTTATTATTTTTCAAAAACATGTTCTAAAATTATAAGCTTACAAAGTAGTTTATTGTGCACTAAGGACTTGTAGACTTAAATGATTATGTGACATTTGTAAAGTATGCACACCAATTTGTAGTTTTCAGGAGTTGTAAAGTTGTATCATTTTGTAATGGGAAGTTGAAATTGGAACAATGTTGTAGATTTTGCAATATGGAAACTAGTTTCATTTGACTATTATTCAACTATTTAAAATTGCAATATATTGAGTTCTTCTTAAGAGATAATTTTGGAAAGATTGTGTGAGTATAATATAGTTATTAAGTGATTTGAAATTGTCTTGTGGTGATTTAAATGTGTTGTGTATTCAAATGTTGCAGTTGGTGTATCCCAACTAGTAAGAGAAGACTAACATGGTGTGTGTGCTCTTACTAGTTGAGATACACATGGATATGACCATGGAAGGGTAGCCATATCCATGGTACATCTTTTCTCTTTTTCTCACTTGATTTTTTTAAACCTTACCAAATTTGTAATCTTTGTTGTTACATTATCATAAATTGGAATACATTGTTGTTTAATGTATGGAAAATTTTAATATTTTGTTTAGGTATCGTGATATATTGAAAAACATTGCTGATAGTATTTTAGTAAACTTTGACATTATTGTTTCATATTGCATTAGAAATGGAAATTTTATTTGATGCTTAGCATCTTAATACTTTGGATAGCACTACCATGGATATCTTGTAAATTTCAACATTTGTTTTATATTCTTGGTATAGTGGGAATAAAATGAACGTCACTCTTGTTTGAGTATGAATCTCATAATTTAATAAAACACATTCACTTTCAAATTTTGGTTATTGCAATTTCATCCTTCTTAAAATTGTGTAACCAAGTTGTGCATACTTTTCAACCGTAGTCTGTTGGTTTTCTTTTTATTTTGGGGAAGCTTTAACCACTACAAAAATATTGATAAAGGTCGAGTGCAGAGGGATGATACGGCGAGTAGGCAACTACATATATATGTAGGGGTTGATATGTCTCCCAATCGCCAATCAATGTCCCAATCTATTGCCCTCTCTATAGGGACCTAATCAATAGGTAGGTGGGTACGTAGAGTGATGACTCGAACTACAGGTTATTTATGAGTCCTATATTGATATATGACAATTTGATCTATATATAAGTAGGGCTCGACCACTAGGTCAAACCCTATCTATCTATATCGGGCTCGACCATCGAGCCTAGATGATTGAGCTCGATTCTACAATCAATATATATGGGATCTCATGGCCTTTATCGACTAAGAGAGCACCTAATATAGATATATGGGGATCCTTATATATAGTAGGGACCCGGGGCTCGATGGGATGGGAGATAGAACCTCAGAGATACTTTGACCATTGCATTATTGACCTACTCATCAGACATTAGAGTAGGTTTTATTGTTATGTGTCTACTCTGGGGTGCCTTCTTCACTCTTCGCAAGACACAGGACTCCTCACACACGTCAAAATATGGTTCATCCATATGAGTCTGCATGGACCAAGATAATTATTTCCTTGTGCGCGTAGTGGCCATATCTAGATCCATCAACTCCCACCCATATAACTCCTTAAGGCCCAAAATGCTCTGAAACTCGGGCGTAGACGATTTTTCTTGTGTCCTTAGTATAGCCCATACTAGGGACAACATACTCTTCACTTGCTCTTTCTCTTTTTATTCTTGGCCCCTTAGGAATTTGGGTGCCATGGTTCGAGTTGGTTCTTCTCCTACCTAAGTCGCAATGGCGTCTTGGGTTGTTCTTACTTACAGATCTTCTACTTCTTTCACCCCTTCCTCTTCATCTCTCATTTCTTCATCCCGGGGTTCCTCCACATCTTCAAGCTGGACCGGGGTTCCTGGCGCACTCTCTTCAGAGTCGTCCTCCTCCTAGTTAAGCTTCAACTTTCTCCTTCTTTTTCCCTCGGGTGCTTCTTTTGGGGAGAGTCGAGGTGACCTTCGTAAAGGTTGAGATGTTTGTGCGCCTTGGGTTTTGGTTCTTCTAAACACCTTCTTAAACTGGCATTCCTCATGGACTATACCCACGTCCAAGTCTTCCTCTCCTCTTTGTGTCATGGGGGAGTATTTGCGTGCTCACTCTCCACTCTGCCTGTGGGCTGCCTCCGGCCTCTACTATCCAAGCCTCCGCTATCCTCATCGTGTTCCTCTTCCTCGTCTCCTTCTAAGGTCGAAGCAAGCTTTGAGCTATGTTGGCTAGATTTTCTGCATAGCATCAAACCTAGGCAGTCATGAGATAAATCTCCCTCATTTAACCGGTGAGGCTCCCGTGTCAGATTTGTCAATATAAATGTGTTATTATCTATCAGGGGGTTTTACTTTAACCACTTAGTTCATGAACCATAACTAAGAAGTTCTGCAGCAAGTAAGCAGCTGTTTAAGAAAGGAAAATTATAGAAGAAAGAAGTAAAGGAAATACAAAGAAGAAATGGGGAAGATGTGCATCCCAATTAGTAGATAGCAGAGCTAATTGCATGCACATAGAAGAAACTTAATAGATTTGAACACACAGAATTATAAAGCAAAGGCAGCTCTAGATCCAGATCTAAAATAACACAAAGTTTACTTAAAAGATCTAAGATTTAAAAGCAAGAAACACAGTACACCGTGACACAAAGTTCTCCGGAAACCTGCTTCTTTGTATTCCTCTGCTACAAGTTGCTCTCAGGGGTTCAGCACAAAGTCTAAAACACAAGATTGCTGCTTACAAATTCTGATTGATCATTAACCCGGAGGTTCTTCTCCTACTTATAGAATGTAGGAGGGAAAGTACAAATAGAAGACTCAAACTGAACTAAAGTATGAACAACAAGTAAAGATGACATTTGGCAATCATCCTCAACTAACTTCTTCTTAAGTGACACATGTATCACTTAACTAATAGAATGGTTCCACATGACTTCAAGTAATGGTTGCAAAACCAATAACTTAGAAGTTTTACAATTTCATCCGGGAACATAGAAAATAGAAGAAGAAAGAATAGAAGAAGTCATGCCAGCTGTAATGTTTACATCTTCTTGTTCTGATATCTGATATACTTGTCGAACATATAATTCAGCATCCTTCCATCTGTTTTAGCCACTGCTTCCTTCTCTGTCCTGAACTGCAGCAACCCTTCATTCAACACTTTGCTGCATGCTTCCACCTCTTCCAAACTCGGCCCAAACCTCGCAATGTCTGCCTGCAGCGCCACCAATCTACTGATAGAATTCATCGTGAAAGGCTTGGTAGCTTTATCAATTCTCTTTTGCACCATCAGAAGAGAACCTTCCAGGGAATCATGCACCTCGTTAGAAACAATCCGCACGTATGAAGTAACACCTCCGTCCACTCTTTCCTCAGTGAAAGAAATGATACTGTCTGGTAAATCTGATGTTCTACTCTCAAGCGCCTGCATCCTTTTCAGCAAAACTCTGCAGATCTCCAAACGGAAAGATACTGCAAACTCTAGCTGCTTCCCCTTCTCGACTGATCCATCCGGTACAATTTGTTCTGCAACCAATACATCTCCCGGCAGCTTGTTGATCTCGGCCAAAATACTCAGGTTACTCTCTGCAACTGTATTCATGCCTTCTATGCTTTCCATCAGTTGCTTTAGTTGATTTGCTGCATCGTTCATAACCTTTAGGCGGGCTGGCACTTCCCCAAGTTGCACAGAAGCTTGACGAATAATCAGATCCTTCCATTCGTCAATAGCCTTTACTTGATTGCTTGCATCTTCCATTTCCTGCATAAGATGATCACTCACCTGCTCTGAAATGGGCTGAATGGAAGGTTTAGCAACCTTGGCTATGATCTCACATAATTGAGATATTTGCTTCTGCAGCTCTTCTTTCTCCGCCTTTTCACTGTCAAGCCTAAGGAACAAAGCATCCATCAATGTCTGCGTGTCCTGCTTCAATCCTTCAGTGGTAGCTTGACCGAGTGGTATTTTGGTCACCGTCACATCTTCTGCCGTGAGCTCCTCTTCTATCTTTCCTTCCGCCGGAATTGATATCTCAGCAAACTTCTCTCCCGAATCCTTGATGATCAACCTAGAAGTTGCTTTAGCAACTTTAGGCCTTTGTCTCTTTTGCTCGAGATCCTCGAAGTAGGCTGCTGCAAGTCATGCTCCTCTAAGTTCATCTCTACTCTTGCTTCCGGAACCAAGCCGCAAGCTAACCATCCCGAGAAGTTACTACTCGAAAATGGTGAATGGAAGGTTTAGCAACCTTGGCTATGATCTCACATAATTGAGATATTTGCTTCTGCAGCTCTTCTTTCTCCGCCTTTTCACTGTCAAGCCTAAGGAACAAAGCATCCATCAATGTCTGCGTGTCCTGCTTCAATCCTTCAGTGGTAGCTTGACCGAGTGGTATTTTGGTCACCGTCACATCTTCTGCCGTGAGCTCCTCTTCTATCTTTCCTTCCGCCGGAATTGATATCTCAGCAAACTTCTCTCCCGAATCCTTGATGATCAACCTAGAAGTTGCTTTAGCAACTTTAGGCCTTCTGTCTCTTCTGCTCAGATCCTGAAGTAGCTGCAAGTCATGCTCCTCTAAGTTCATCTCTACTCTTGCTTCCGGAACCAACTGCAAAGCTAACCATTCCGAGAAGTTACTTCTCGGGGAGTAAGAAGTCGCTGAGTGCACTACCATCTCCCGCTCTGCATCCTCTCCGTCAGAAAGTGCCACGGTGTCATGGCTGCCATCTTCTGAAACATCCAAGGACAAAGCTCTTTCGAACTCCGTCATCTGCAGCTTCAACATCTCCTCTGGAACGGGTGATGAACGAAGTGGCTGCGGAGAGAAAATGAACGTCGCCGGATTCAATGAAGGCATGGAAGCATCCTGTTGCTGCGGTGCAATAGTTGGTGATCTTCTGGGTACTGGAGAAGTTGGAGTCAAAGCTATGGTCGTAGAAGTGGTCTTCTCTTTCTCTTGAGATCTTCTGTGTACTTTCAACTTCTTGGACCTTCTGCTGCTTTCTCCTTCATGCTTTCGTTTGAGGGAATCTCCTACGCCGAAGTTGCCCGTGATTTGATTCATCAATACTTCATCAAGGCGATCCCTTCTGCGCAGACTAGTTCAAGAATTCACCAACACAGCTCCAGATCTTTCTTCAATTGAATGGCAACCTCCAATGTTATCCTGCAGTATAGCTTTATCTCCTCCCATTTGATGGTAAGTGTCAAGTACCACGTTCCCATCATCTTTAAGATCCGCAGGTATCCGCGCTAGTCCAAAGTCGAACACTTGCTTTGCTGATAGCCTGCTGAAATCTTTCTTTCTAACCTCGTACTCACTTCTGCACTTCATCCAGAAATCTTCTAACGAAGGCACATGTGCGTACTCCTGGGAGATTGTCTTCCTGGCTACTCCAAATGGATCGAAGTTAAGCCGTGCAGGGAAGAACTCTTGCTCATACTCGAGATAACATTTGCGCTTCCATCCTCGAGCTCCGTGAAGTGATGCGGTTGTAATATCCCACAAAGTGATTGGGAAGAAGCCCGTAGACTTGTGCCGCTTTCAATCGAAGGTCGTGTAACTCCACAAATTGCTGCTCGCTCACTCCATGGCGATCAATCTATCACTCGGATACTCAGGCATCTTTATAGGTTCTCCGAGAAAAGCCCGTAACCACCCGAGGTATGTGAAATCTGCAAACCGGATGATAAATCACATTGGACACTTTGCTTCCACGCTTCGCTTACCCCGTGAGTCTTCAGTCTTTGTCTAGCTGCGGAGATGAAATCGTAGAAGAAGTCATCGTTGATCACTTTGAAGTCCTTCTCGCACGCAGTATAGTAAGTCATGGGTAGCACTCGAAAATGGGGTCTTTTGAAAGAACACATCTATCCAGCTTGGAAAAGACACCCTGTGAAGCTGCAGCATACACCAAGTATGAAGTCATCTTGAAGCTGAAAGTACGCTTCATGTTCCGAAGTCTGCTCACCGATGTTCTTTGCTTTAATAATTTTCGACCATTGATTATAGAATCAACCTTGTTGATTTCATGGTCTGATGAAAGCATACATCCATGTACGGAAAGTGTAGGCATTAGCTTCGCCATTCAACCCTGCATAGCAATTTGACGACATCATCTGCCTCCTGCACCAAATTGGACCGTGGAAGAGTTCTCGGGAACTTTGAAGGGGATCTAGGCTTCTTCATGAACCGGCTGTTCATTATGCTCACGCAATCAGCTCTATGTTTCTCCCATCTACCAGCATTCTGAATGCTAATAGAAGTCACCACCTTTCGCACTAGAATCTTCAGACAATAATTGATGAACTCCGCATCCAAACGAATTATTGTCTTTCCCGCAACATCACGCACTGATTTGGGTGAAGGATGATAAGATCTAGCACACTCCATCACGAACTCTGGCAATTGGGCTGTACACGGGAAACTTGCAGCTCGGATAATTCCACTACTTTTGACCGCACGCATGAGTGAAGTCTTTCCAGCTCTGGATTTATCAATCAAATCAGAAAGAGGTTCTGGGCCTAGATCCGTGTCTCCTATGTCTGCAAGTTTGGAAGCAATGCATGAATCCATCGTGCTCTCTTTTTCATCTCCTTTCGCCATGGCTTTGTCTATCTTCGTCTGAATAATTCTTTTTCTTCTAACTTGGCCGGATTTCTTCAATACTGGTGCAGATCTGGACAATTCTTCAGATTCGGAGGATATTTGCAATGTATTGGACATTGATAAAAACTCCTTTTCTTTTGTAAAGCACCTGTAATGAATTCCTGCAATTTATTCAGACAAAAATGGCAGTGAGCATGAATAGTGAATTTAAATTATAAAAATCTGCACTTTTCAAGCCTGCTGCCCCAAAAATTGGTGTTTAATTTGCACATAAAGAGAGCATGAATCCTTTCAATCAACACCTGAGCTCCTGTAACACCTGTGAAAACAACTATGCAGACAAAGATCAACCTCCTCTAAAGCATGCGCCAAATCTGGAAGCTTTTAGCCTTGTTAGCACTTTGTCTGAACAAAATCCTTCCTCTAATGGGGGCGCACTTTTCCTCCTGGCTGCAATTCTTTACCTGTGAATTAAATTATTCACCCATATGGCTGCCCATGCTTATATAACCTTCATAATTCTATAATTAATAATTGCCCTAACAATTAAAGGCAATTAATTAATTAAAAATCATGCTTTTCTCTTTTAAAAATAGCATGTTTAAGGACAGCCATCCAATAAATTAAATTAATCCAATTTAATCCTTCACACAGCACTTCACTCAAGCTTCACAGTGTGCTTTGACCATAGCCACTGAAAATAGAAATTAATTTAATGTTTTAATGCTTTAAAAAACATTAAATAATACCCAAATGGGGCGCACTTTTTGAGAGGAAGAGGGCAGCCATTAAATAAATTAAATTTAATGCATTTAACTCCTTTCTTTTATTCCATCTTTGACTTGTTGACCTCCTCCAAGCTTGGGCGCACTTTTTGAGAAGAAAGATTAATAAAAATAATCAAATTTAATCCTTTTAATCTCTCACCAAAGGGGGCGCACTTTTTTGCACATGTAATTCTATTTTTAAGAATTTTTTCATAATGGGATTCTTTACTCTGCAAGGCAGGCACCAAAATCCCATAATCCACTTAAGTGATTTGACTTTGACAATGGAATTCTTTACCCTGCAAGGCAGGCACTAAAATCCCATGATTTCACTTAAGTCACTTTCCTTTTATTATATCATGAGAATTTTTACCCTGCAAGGTAGACAATAAATTCTCACCTGCCTGCAGCCTATATTTTTCCCACTGTAGCTTAAGTGAATTTTATAACACGGGAAAAAGTACCCTGCCAGGCAGGTATAAAATTCCCACCCTGCCTGCGGCTTATATTTTTCCCATCGCAGCTTAAATCCTTTGTTTTCCAAAAATGCGCCCATCCCCGCAGGGGCTTTTCTGTGCACGACTTCGCTTTTTCCCAGTGATCCAGACCTCCGATGGCGACTTCCTCCGGGCATAATGTGCGTATATGTTTTCCAGCTGCTCCAGGCCAAAAATCGGGCTTACCCGATGAGGAAATGCTCCAAAGAAATTTCACAGAAAACAAAACGGGACACCACAAAAACACGAAAAATTGCCAAAAGTTACAAATAAAGCCCAAAACTTAAAATAAGTTAAAACCCTTCTGGCACATAGGAATAATAACATATTCGCTCATAATAGAGTTAAAACAGAGCGCAAATAGCCTCATACGGGGCTCAAAATAATTAAATACAAATTTCCCGCAGACAAATCCCGACGACAGAATAAAACAATTTTGGGCATCTGGGTATTTGGCGAAAAAGGCTAATATGGCTCTTTGGGATTATCTTGACGCAATACAAGAACTTTCAGGCAATAAAAACAACAAACGACCCATTATTTTAAAAGTACGAAATTTTTTCGGATAGGGTAGTCGCAGATTTCAGGGTGAAATCTGAGTGACACCAGTTGGCTCCGTCTGTGGACATCTTTTTCTCTTGTCAGAATGACAAAGGGAAAAGATGAGATCCCAGCATCTCTGGTTTCGTATCTTGTCCTTTGGGCACGGGGTCAGGCAAACAAACACAACACGACACAACACATTAGAGCATAATCGCCACTGCGCATCGAGCATAACATGGGATGTTCTACAGCATGGGAACGTAATGTAGAACAACCCGCAAAGTAAGCTGGTTCTTTCTATTCTAATGCTGAAATTAAATACTGCCTTAGGCAAAGGGTAAGAGAAATAAATTAAAAAAAGGTGATACATCCTAGTGGAGCGGCCCGATTCCTTTGGTGCAATATAGATAACTTGAACAAACAGTAAGATCTAACCCGAATTTGGAAATGAGGCTAGACATTTACAAGAAGACGACTGAAAGGTAGATAAAACCACAACACCTTTTATCAATCTTAGAGAAACGAATACACGATTGTCTTTTGTATATTAAAAGGCACTGGACATTCTTCACATGGTATAGAAGTTAAGGTTATTATAATGTAAAAAATAGGGATTAAAACAGATCCAAGGAAAAAGACCCAGAATATAGAGAGACAATCTATTTATTACACAAAAGAAGAAGATAAGAAGTGTGCAACATGCAGCAATCGTAAAAATTCTAAATTATTCTCAAAGAATAATATCCAATCAAAAATAATCTCCACTTGAGCTCTCTTGATTATTTTAATATTAACTAAACTTATATTAAAATGGTGCATATCCTAATATATTAAACTTAGAATTTTTTTAATTTTTTAGTTAATAAAAGAAAAATCTCGCATTAATTCTCATCCATCTGTTGCTTTCTTTTTATTCTCTTCTAATTAATTTAAATGGTCACAGTTATCTGTTGCACCATATTCATTAAATAAAAATTAACCTTATCTAATATATGTGCAATATTTAAATGGGGTAATCCATATATTTAAATTATGGCTTTTAATTTGAGAATTACAAAGTTTAGAAATCAGGAGAACTTTGGAATCATCGAAATATTACATAAGTGTGGAATATATTAATAGTACAACCGCAATAATATTGGGTACCAGGCAGAGACCATCAGATTTGTAGGCTCATTAAGTCCTTGTATGGACTTAAATTGGCTCCACGAGCTTGGTATATCAAAAGTGAGCAACACCTCTGAGATTCTTGATTTAGAAGAAGTCTTTTCGATCCAAATCTCTATGTCAAAAGTGGTGGTGATAACATAGTGATGCTCATTGTTGATGTTGATGATCTTGCCATTAATGGTAGTGGGGCCACTGCACTTCAATGAGTGAAATATGATTTATGTTTTACTTTTGACATGACTGATTTAGGCCTCCTATATCATTGTTTAGGTGTAGAATTTTGACAATTTTGTCCTACTATCTTTATGGTAGATAAAATATGCCAAAGCACTCCTCGAGATTAAAGATGACAGAGAGCAATCCATCCGCTACACCTGTGGAGGTCGGTCTGAAGTTGTCAGCTTATGATGATTCACCACCGGTCGATGAATCACCCTTTAGACAGTTGGTGGGCAGTATGATCTATCTTACATCAATTCAACAGAAATTATGTTTTATTGTTAGCAACCTTTCTGGTTTCTTGTCACAGCTGAAGCTAGTTTATTGGTGAACAGAAAAACATGTTTTATTATATGTCAAAGGAACACTTGACTTGTCAATGGGTTTCATACTGTCCGGATTAACAAACTCTGATTGGGTCAGTTCAGTTGATACTTGGAGATCAACTACTCGTTACACTTTTGTCTTGCATTCAGGAATTGTTTTGTATTATTGCTTTTTATTCCACTAAAGCAGAGTATAAGGCAACCAACAGTGCAGCTCGCAAGGTAGTATGGTTGCACAAAATCTTGTTGGATTTGCAGATAGCCCAAACTCTACTACTTCACTGTACTGTGACAATCAGGGCGTCTTGATGTTGGTGAAGAACCTGGTATACCATGCCAAAACAAAACACATTAAGGTTCAGCATCACCACATTTGGCAGTTGGTTGAAAATGAAGATGTTTGTCATCATTATTGTGCCACTAAAGCACAGACTGCTAACATAATGACTAAACCTCTTGGTCCTACTCTCTTTGTAAATTTTCGAGACAAACTTGGGGTTCTCTGGTTTAGTCATCAGGGGGAGGAGGGTGAGGGTGCGGGTTATCGAATATATAATATGACGATATGGTTGTAACTACTTGTAACTTCCTTTATAGTTAATAAAAATAAGACACATACATCATTGTGTGCTTCAACCATTTTCCCTCCATTCATTTATGCATCTGATAACAGTCCTAAGCTTTTTACGTTAGTCGATCCTTCAAAACACTTAAATAAGTCATGCTGATGACAGTGACTGCTGTACTTTCACAAGACATAAAAATAGTGGCCTGTAAACATAGAAACATTGACGATGTTGAATGAGGATACCTATTTTTTTAACAAGACCTACTAGCTATAATTCACACAATCAAAGATTGGAAAGATGAACTCAAAGACAATGATATTGAACTATATAATGATCATAAATAACTGTTATAATGTCTTCCTAGTGGAGAATTAAGCAGTGACTAACGATACAAAAATGTCACAGCCCCAATTTCTAGCATTAGCAAGATAAAGGTGACCTCCACATACCCTTATTTGACAATCATTCTCCTGGGGTTGTAAGAGATAGAACAAAATCTGCATGGAAAGAAAGGGGACAAATCATCCTAAGGTCTAGGGAGGGTAAAAAATAGGACTAAAATGACAATATGCTTAGATTTGTAAAAGCAAGTGGGACAAGAACTAAATATGATGGCAGCACCCTAGAAAGTTTGGAAAGTTAAAAATCCGTTACAAGGACAACAAAAACTTTTCCTTCCCTTTAAATTTATAACAGATGCAAGAATTCATTCTGTATAGACCCCTTCAAAGGTTCATTTGCCTATAGAATGTCATGCAAGAGTATGCTATGATTGATTGTGAAACTTTCTCCTTCGATGGTGGCAGAGTGACTAGATGCAAGTGTTGTCTTTTTGTACATCAGATTGGTCTATATTTTAGATTGCATATGTTATTAGTCAGATTGATTCTTGTGTGTTAGGTTTGTGTGCACACAAACATTAACATATGTATCAAATTGACAGATTCTATATATCAGGTTAGTAGCTGCCTGAAATAGTAATTGCCATAGATTGAAATCTGAGTTGTGTTCTGTTCATTCTCAATGTTAGAGGAAGTTATATTGCTTGTACAGGCGACAACCAGCAGACATAAGGGGATGGATTTTCTACCAATAACTTGCAGTCCACTTATCTTCATCTACGTACAGAATGAAAATCTTATGTGTTTCTCCTCTTTTCATATTTTCAAGTGACTATTTTTATTTTAGTGTATGGTTGTGTGACCATAAAAGATGAGACAGGTTTTGTTTAGGTGATTCTAACATTGTGGTTACCAAATAAAATGAGTGAAAATATGGAGAAGAGATTCGATAGATCATAGGAGGTGATGCCTTATGCTCGTCTCCCAAGGAAGTGTCCTAGCTGCTGTTGCCCCTTCTATTGGTTACTTGTTTAACATTGGTAGTAGCATAGCTCTTTTTGGCGTTATATCCGAGATGGCTTTTGCTAGTGTGATTCATTATCAATTTCTAGCATGGATATGGTAAAATTAGATCTAGGCCTTGCACGCAGAAGTTTATTTACATGCTTTAAAGTTTATACATGTTTTATATGCATGATTGATTTTCATATGTAATGGGGGTTATAAAGAGGTTTGCATGGGAAATGTAAATATCATTTCAAGATGGCTGGAGAGCCTTGTGTCCTTTGGTATATAACTCACTTTGGCGTTCAATTGGCATGCTTTTATTAAAATAATTTTAATAAGGGCATGAAGGCACTAGGGGCAAGGCAATCCTCAGGTGCTAGTAGGATTATAGCACAGGATTTCTTAATAACAAGAGCCTTGTATTGTGGTGGTTTAAGGTTGAGAAGCCAACTTCTGTAATAACAAAAATATTATCAACCTTTTCAAACCAAATAAGATGGTACTTAGATATAAGGTAAATAACTACAAATTATAATTAAGCAATAATGATACGGAGCATTGATCCACTTATTTATAAAATCTTAAATGAGTTTCTATGTCTTATTTACAAGATACCACCGAACAATATCTATATTGGAAAGCTTGTAAAAGATATAGACAAATATATAATTACAGGTAACAAATGCTAGATGAACAATGTAGAACAATTATCTTTGACAAAAATGTTAAGATATGGATTGCCCAAAAATATAGTAAGAAATAGAAACTCAAAATTTGCAGTAATCTATGAAAGGACATATTCTGACACTGGAGACCATCTACACTCAAATGGTCAGAAAGATATTATATTAATGTCTACAAGTGACCGTAATGAGTCAAGTGAACTTAAAATTGCATACACATTGAACAATACTAGGTGGAAAATAACTGTGGAAAAGGAAATTTTTGATTAAAACTAGAAAATCTACAGGATCTGAAAAGGTGACTAAGACTAGAAAATAACCCTAGAAATAGTTAAAGTGTGAAGACTAAAGCTTAAACACTTCTACTACAAAATCATGAAAACAGGGTGAACCAAAGGCAGGCAAGCCTTAGCCATAACATACAAGTGCAAATATAAATAGCTAAGCAAGGGGAGGACACACCAGGGAAACACGAAACAAGTGTTGAAAAGAACCGCGATACATGCTTCTAGACTGTGAACAACTATGAAAGGACATTTTCCAACACTGGAGACCTTCTACACTCAAATGGCCAGAAATATATTATATTAATGTCTACAAGTTACTGGAATGAGTCGAGTGAACTCAAAATTGCATACACATTGAACAATAGTAGGTGGAAAAGAACCATGGAAAAGGAAAATTTTGATTAAAACTAAAAAATCTACAGGATCTGAAAAGGTGACTAAGACTAGAAAATAACCCTAGAAATTGTTAAAGTGAGAAGACTAAAGCTTAAACACTTCTACTACGAAATCATGAAAACAGGGTGAACCAAAGGCAGGCAAGCCTTAGCCATAACATACAAGTGCAAATATAAATAGCCAAGTGGGTGGGAGGACACATCAAGGGAAACACGAGACAAGTGTTGAAAAGAACCAGCGTTACATGCTTCTAGACTGTGAGCAAGGAGAAGCTAGATGGTCCACGATGCCAAGTACAAGTGGATCCACAACACTTGCTATTTGAGTAAGAGGATTGGGATATCCTAGTAGTAGGACATAGAGCTGAACATCGTTTCATTGATCTATTTCCATTTGTATGGACAAGCCAAATATAAGGGAGGTTTAATACCCTAGCATTTTTGATAGGCCAGAATATGTGGTAATCAACCTAGTATCCTAAAATGTCTTACATTTGAGAGTGACAACCTAATGAAGGTGCCAAACACCTCTAGTTAGAATATTATAAGATGGATAAAGATTAAAGAACCTCCTAAGTTTCTGTATAAAAAGTAGTACCTCACGTGGATCTCATAGTAAGCAAGGCCTGTATCAATAATATGCTCCGCATTCTCCATCTCACGGAGAGAGCAAAGACAACATATCCTATCTGCACAAGGAATGTAGTGGTATGAATCAACTCATAGTTGGTGGGAACAAATACCTTATAGAGATTGACCAAGAGAAATCTCAAAACATGCAACCAATGGTGCTAGAAATAGTTGAGCTAGACAATGATGCCTTCAATAATTTGTAAAAGATTCAGATATAATATAAGTTCAATTTATTAAACAAATATCCCCGCCCCCAACCCCCCAATAAAGAAAATTAGAGTAGTGTTCTCTAAAATTGTAAACTTTTTGAAATGCATACATCCGCACACAAGATAAATATTTATGTGGATAAACCCTCTTGGGGTAGATTACAACAAAATTAAAAAATGCTTTTATTCCTTTTCATGATAGAAATATAGAGGTGTATGTTATTTTTAGAACAACTACATTGTGATTCCTCAGTTACAAGAAGATGCTACAATGAACTATTTTGTTTCGTAGTGTGCTTCCCATGCCCCTCTAAATGGCATTCGAGGATGATTTAAGATTTCTCTCCTTCAATTCCTCAGTCCATTTTTGGAAGGAAACCTCATCTTCCCATATTGTGGCATTGAAGGGATGCCCCAACTGGTGCCTTTACTTACCATGGGTTTTGCAGTTCAGGAATAATCATTACCCTATCATAAAAAGAATGATGAAATAAGTGGGGTTGACCTTTTCACTCATTTTCACTTGATTTTCCATGAGAGCATCCCCTCAAAACCAATCCATCATTAGTCATATTTCCTTGTTAAAAATCTACAGATTTAGGCACCTATTTCTTCATTGTTGACGTTGGTTCCCCTTGATTCTGCAAAGGGAACAAGGGAAGTGATTGTGACTGACACACTGAATACGTCTCCATGTTGAACTGTCAAGTCGATCAATTATGCAATGTCTATCACCATTCAAAACCCGTTTCCTTTATCTTTTTTGGTTTCATTTTCCACATTATTCATTTCAAATCAGAAAGGTCTATTCAAATTATGGAAGATATGACAAGGTCATATGTCACTACAAAACAATATGAGAAGAGAAACTGGCCTACATGAAGTTTTTACAATAATAGTACTCACTCAAATTTGAAGGCTATTTTTGGATTTAATCTCCTTACAGTTATCAACTGTGATGTCCATAATTTCAAAGGCAAAAATACATATATCAACAAGTCTTGGTACTAGGTAGAGATGCATGAGCATCCCAAGAGTGTGGGGGAAGAATATGATATATAGTAAACAATACAAGAAAAACAAAAGTATATGAAGATCAACGTCTTACACCAAGATCTTTTCAAGTATAATAGAAAGCATTGATGAGTTTTCGATATTAGATTTATAGTTAAGGCATTCTTGAGATTTGATATCGTTCTTCCAGCCTATGTAGATGTGGAAGAAGTTGAACAAGAACCACTGCCATAATTAAAATTCTTGAAAAAGAAAAAATGATCTCAAGAGTAGAGAAATAAAGAAAAACTTGATTAAATATCAAATAAACCCTTGGAGACGCTTTGGAATCAATAATATTTGTAAGATAATAAGAACTTAATGAGGGATGATGAGATTTTTGTTATGGCCTAGAGAATGCCGACATTTACAATAGAAGCCAAAAACTGCACCTCCATGACGTGGCAAGGATTTTATTCTATATTACATATGCATATATCTAAATCTTAGCTGACATGCAAGACGAAGAATCTATTTCAATAACTGAATATTGCAAATGCTCTATCCTAGCTGACCTGCTAGAATTTTAGTTCATGTACTATTTATACTTGTTAGGAGCCACACATTTACATAATCAGTGTGTCTCTTTTACTCTGCACATTCATCGAGATAATTCAGTGACCAAATTGAAGATCTCATAAGGTATGAAGACTAGAACACCATCAAATCGATATTGATGGCTGTTGGTACCAAAATGTAATGCCCCCTTTTCAGAATTAATTAAATATGAATACCCGAAGCCTATTTTTATTATTTTCCGTAGGCTAAGGGGAAATTAAAGAGGGAAATAAATTAATTTAAGTGGTCCGGGTATTTTATATTTTATTTGGAAAAAGGACACTTAAATTATATTTTAATCCAAAAAGCAGAAATAGAATAAAATAATAATAGAAGGGATGAACTTCTATTATTGGGTGCCAAAGTTAGATTAATAATTAAATAAAGAATGGGGCGCCAAGGTTAGAGAGGGCTGCATGAGTACCAAGGTCCTATTTTTAGGATGAAGGATAAAGCCTTTTAATATTGTTTATTCCTATTCTTAGGATGGGGTGCCAACATGGGGAAGGAATAAAGTTATTTTTATTTGTTTGTGGAGCATGCATGTATTTCTAAAAGGGGGCCTCACTTTGGAGAGGGATTGGAAGTTATAAAAGAAGATTTAGGGTTTATTATTGAGACATTTTGGAAATTTATCAACCACTTCTTTGTCTCGCAAGTAGCTTTTGCTAGAACAACAATAGAGGATGAAATCCCTCATTTGCATATAGATCTGAGGACGAAATCCCTCACATCTAAGGTTAGCAATTTTTTTCAAGGGTCAGCAGTGACCATTTAGGGCACATGTTTATCCAGTTTAGCTAGGGCACACTTTTCATACTTGATTCTACGTCCGAACAAGTACAACTAGGGATTCAAAGATTCAGGGGCGATTTCTGTCAAAATCAGTTTGCATGTTCTTATGTTTCATCTATCTTTCCATTTAGATCATCAATTGTGAGAAAATAATTGTATTTAGACACTCTGGTATTCTTTATTGTATATGATTTGAAATCAATAAATACAAGTTTATTTTTGGGTACGTTGGGGTTTGCTATTTTTTAATTAAAATTTAGATTGTCGTTGCTTTCATAAAAGTCAAATTTTTATCTTTATGTTGCCGTAGGGTTTTGACAAAATATCCAGATTTATCTAAAGTATTTTTAGGGATATTACAGTGGTATCAGAGCGAATTTCCTCTTAGCTTGTGGAAGGGAATTAAAAATAAAATAAAATATTATTTTTGATAGCTTTGAACTTCATGCAGGTAGTGACAGAGAAGTTAGGTACCAACAAAGGGAGAAAAAGACAACTACTGAGATAGCCAAAACTCATGGGTAATGTATACTCAAAAGACATATGTTTTGATAGGCTTGTTCAGTGGATATGATAGGTTAGCCGATGTGTGATCGGTCGGTTAATCCAAGTTGTGTAGGGCACAAATGTGCAAAGGGCTCCAAATGTGAGGGAAGTTCTTCAGGGGTGAACAATAACCAACACTTTCAAACGATAGTTACTGGTTCTATTACTAAGCCCTTCTAGCTTGACTTCCTTCATAGGAGGAAGTAGTTCTAGAGGTGGAAATTCAACCATCTATAGCAAATGATATTGTTGCCAGCTATGAGGAGTACAAGGTACTTCCAGGTGAGATTAGAGAGGCTATATCGCTCACCAATTTCATCAATCTGAAGAAAAGCAGGGGTGGACCAAGAGCTGATCCTAGATCACACGTCAATCAAAACCTCGTACTGAGACATTGGGGAAGTTGTCACTCCCTACTTTTGATGGCTCTGGTAAGAGTACAACTCATGCATGGATACAAAAGTTGGATACCTTCTTATCACTCAGTCAATGATGGAGGAGGAAGCCATCAAATTTGCAACCCTTCATCTGGAAGGTATAACACATGAGTGGTGGTACCATGGGCTAATCACACAAGGACACAATCACATCCACTCATATGGTGAGTTCAATGATAGGTTGATAGAGAGATTTGATAGAGTTGATCCAGAAATTCATTTTTGGGAATTAGCTCAACTCAAACAAGTACATTCAATAAGTGACTATGTAGCTGAATTCAAAAGCTTTCTCAGTAATGGTACCGACGAGACATAGAGGAGATTGGTTATTTTGTTCATGGAAAGTTCAATTGAATCTCTTAGGGGTTAACCAAAGCTTTCAGCCCTACCTTTCTATAAGGAGCCATCGAAAGGATTTGGATTTGGAGACTAGCTCCAAAAAGGAGATATCGAGTGTATATGATAGCTTACAACATAGCCAAAACCAACACCTTACAGGGCAACAGAAAAATCCATTCTAGTTGGGTGGTTTCCAACAAAAGGAAATTCCTAACACCAAGGAGATAGAGACAAGAAATGAACTCAGAAGGAAGAAATTATGTTTCACTTGTAGAGATCCTTGGGGACCGAGTCATAGATGTCTTCCCAAAGGACAAGTGCACTATATAGAGGTGATATCAGATGATGAAGGGGAAGAAGAGGAACCGAAAGTGGACAAAGACTAGGAAAAACCAATGGATGGAATGAAGGAGAAGAAAAGTGATTTGATTTAATTTGGATAATTAATTAAACCTATATTCGAGTAAATATTGTAATGTATGATATTCAAATGCTAAAATACAGTAAAGACACAATTAATAAAGTATGTAAAATATAGAACCCTAAGCAAGATGAGAAGGTAAAATAACTTCCGAATGGACAGAAAGTGATTTGGGTATGGTAAAGTTCTGAATAGGATGCAAACAACGTGGTAACTACTTTTTGTAAATTCAGTAATCCACGAACAATACCGCATATATGGGCGCCGTGGTAGACAGTGCACAGGCGTTGATGACTATATCTGGGCACCGGTGGCTAGCAAATGCTCGGAATCGCTTCGTGGTGTGTCGCTAGGGTTCTGCAGTTGTTCTATGTTGATCGCCTGATATTCGCTTTTGATCGCCGAAGGTACCTATAACCTGCAAAAGAGAAGTTCACTTGTACAAGCCCACAAACCGCATCAAACCTAAAAAGGAAAATGCAGAATGGGAGTCGGTGATCGACCCCGATGACCACCCGAAGAGTGAACTTATGATTGAGCGCTGCACTACATCTCATACTCCACGTAGTTCTTGTGTGTGTAGAAATTGTGCCCTAGGTTGCCCTTGTGCAAGTTGCACTAGATAAATGGGCTAGACTTTTGAATGATGCAAATCATGGATGGAATAGAAAAAACTTCCTCGCTTTATGCATGTGTATGCAGCCCTTGTCCCTTGGATGGATGTTAGATGGATGCTTTGAAGTGCTTTTGAATGCAAGCTTAGGTGGTAATAATAATGCTTAGTGCTTAGTCCTTCATTTTGAAAGCATAATTATGTATTTATATGATTCCCTTGTTTGAATTTCGTAATTGACAACTGAAAGGCCGACCCAAGGTAATAAAATGTAATTAAGAAGCGAAAGGGGTCCAGAAGGGGTAGAAAAAGATAAAGAGGGACAAGAGTGCCTAGGAGAACATGAGCACTTGACGTTACTATTTGAATTGAGCGCTAGTGTCCGAAGCCATAAAAAAGTAAAACACTCAAATGCTGACAAGAGTAACAAATGTATGAAGCCAATAAAAGTACCAAAGACAAAGAAACAGGCTAAGGGGAGTTGTCAATTACTACTTTTCTTGTTTAGGAACTATGTAAATGATAACATGCTTTTAGGAGCTAGAAATGTACCCAAATATTGCGTGATTTTGTGTTTACATTTGCCCCACTTTATGTTGTTGAGTGAATACTCAATAACATAAAGTAGATAGAAGATGTGTACCTTATGATCCATGTAGAGCGTGTGGCGAATAACGTGCCGAGTGGACAAGTGAAGCCTGGAGTGATTGCAGAAGATGAAACGTGGAGACTAGGAAAGGGAAGTGACTCTTGGAATGAAGCATATGCGTAAAGATGTGTTCTTTAGAACTTTGTGTTTGATGAAGTAAGTTGCTCCTTGTTGCGTATTAAGGAAGAACTTGCAAAAAGAAGATCAAAAGAGTAGTCAAAGTCATGTATATGAAAAATCTAAGTAAAGTATGCATAAGTATGTAAAAGTGTGTAAAAAGGAAAGTGTGCACTGATATGTAAGAGAGTATGAAATAGAAAAATTGCCCTCGTTGTTTGAAGTTGCTGATATGAATGTTGAAGGTGAGGTTTTGGGCGATCTAACGCCAAGAGTGAGTTTTTGGGCGATCTCACGCCAAAGAGCAAGTTCAGGAGAGAGGTCTAGTTTTACTCTCCTTCCATGACTCTACCCAATAAGCACCATTGCAGATGGTACGTCTCGATTTGTTCCTTTTGACCACTGATTAGTTCCGATTAATCGATTATAGGAGATAACATGCATTCAGAATCAAGGTCATTCTGTAACTCTAAAACTGCTTTAAAACTTGTTGTAGAGATGTGTTGTACTTAAGAAAATTATTGATCTGCCCCTAGGACATTAGCGCTAGAGGACACAAGCGCCTGTGTCTTCTTTGTCGATTTTGGGTCTTGGTGTTTGCATGTGATTCTGACCCAAGTCGATTCTGAGCTAATTGTGTGATTGTAACATGTGATGTTTCATGTACTTATGCCGATCTGAACCGTAGCTCGAGTTCTTTGGAGGGGTGATTTGTTTTCCCAATGTATGCCCCCTCGTTTGGGGTGCATGCGACGATAGTAGGAGAATGCGTCCCAAAGGAGAGGATGCTGATCTGAAGTGGATACTTGTAGGGGGTAGGGGATGTACATGATAGAAACCAAGGCACATGTAAACAAAGTAAGCTAGTTACATGTGTTATTAGTAAAAGATAACATGCAATGGAAAACAATGTAACAAGCAAGTGTGTAAACAAGATGGACCATGAAAAGTGGGTTTCATACATGGGACATCGCTCACAATGTCACAAGACAATTAGGGCCAAAGCGGCCAAAAAGAAGCAAACAGTGATCACGCAAGACATAGGGCACAACCCGCAAAACAATAACATATAATGAAAAGCAATAGCAAGCAAAGTGTGACAGATAGCCATGGTTGTATATAGTCTTGCAAAGCAAATGCTACACATGAAGCACTCGTTAGCATGTTAGAAAGATAAGTAGTATGTCAAGTCGTTTATAGATGAAACGAAAGGTAAAGTAAGCTCGTAATGAGTAGTGAAAAATGTAGCAATAGAACTTGTGTAGTATGTGATGATAGAGAAAGTAGATGCCCCCAGGAGCCTCGGTGGGACTAGTAAAAGGTATAGTGCCAAGCATCATTGCAGCGTGTAAGAACTTGTAAGAGATCTGCATTCACCGCAAAAGACCAAGTGAATGCGCATGTGTATATATATCATAGTTCAAAAAATCGTTATCGGCGATTAATCGGCAGGCCAAATTTTGACTCGGAAATCGGGAATCAACAATTTCTCGGCATTAATCGGCAACTTTATTGCTACTTTAAAAAACATTTAAATTCATAAAATAAACTTAAATTAAATAAATTCCAGCCTAATAAATAAGAATTAACCACATATGCAACAAAATAAGCTAAATAACCACAAAAAACAACTCATAATATGATTAATCCAAGGCTCCAAGCAGTACCATAATGCATTGCAATGTGTCAACAATATCATTAAAATGATTTGTTCAACATTACTTCAAAGCAGACTAAGAGCTGGTAATTTTCTTCCAGACAGTACTCACATGCAGTTTAACTTGGCCAGCCCTGGAAATATATTCATAGAATCATATACATGCATCATATGACTTATGCAAAGCATTTAGCATTTAGTTTACCCACTCGACTTCTCTGAAACATTTCTGCTACAGTACACAAAACAGCCCTGCAGACTCGCAGAGCACTTTAGCTGACAAATAATTCAACATGACAAGATGCAATAATACATCCTGCCCAAATGACAAGGAACCCTAGCGAAAACGTGAAAGTGGAAACATGAAAACGTGACGGTGAAAGGTTGAACTTGAAACCTGAAAACGTAACAGCTTCGAACTCGCTCGTTGAGCAAAAACCCTAGCGGTTCTCACGCAGAAAATGACCAGCAGCAGAGCTCTGAATGGATGTTGAAATCGCGCAGCAAAAAAATGACCTCAAAACGCATGGAAAAGGGCACATTTTTTCTGTTTTGACGTTTTTAAACAATACCCATGATTTTCCATGATTTTTTGGTCGATTTTTCACGATTTTCACCCATTTAAATCACCATTAATCGCCAACACAAAAATCGTGATTTTTTGAAAGATAAATCGTTTTATAGGCATTTGGTGATTTATCGTGATTTTTGAATCGAGATATATATAGAAAGATAGTGACATACTAAGAATCCGTCTAACATGGAAATCAAAGTGTAACATGTAAATGGAATAAGCTTAAGCGAGTATATGCAACCAAGATATGAAAATGCAATGTGCGAGTATGATGGTATGGTATACAAAGTGCGAAGATGATAGAGCAACGTGCCCCCAATGGATATGCATGGGATGAGGTTCATTTATAAATGATCCCTCAACAATCAAGAATGAACCATAGAACAAGAGTGCGTCATCGGGAAATGAGTGCGTTGTGCGAGTAGAAAGATGTACCATGAAGCATAGAGCATGAAATGTGAATGATGTGAGGTTCATTTCAGAATTAGACCCTCAATAGTTGAGTATGAACCGTGAAACTAGAGTGCGTCATAGGGTACTTACGATACAATGTCTCAGATCAAAGGGTATGAGAGTGTAAAAATATTAGTGATGAGGCACGAAGTGTAAAGTGTAGTAGTAGACATTAGGGGAAAAGCGTGATGCCCCCAAGTGTGCCGATGATGGAGAGCTATGTGACAATGAAAGAAAGACATTGCGATGGTGATGGGGCTTGAAATGTATCATAAGAAAACATATTATCGTCACAATGGTAGGTAGGAGCAAGAGTAGAACCAGGGTTGGAGTTAGGGTTGAAAGAAGGAAGTTTAAAGAGCTTAGCTATGACAGGGTGAATTGGTTGGTCTTGCATGGTTGATGGTTGCTGATTTGGAATGGTTAATGCCCTAGATGACTTGATAGGAGGAGAGGAGAAAGGACAGATTTTGAGAGGTGGTTGCTTAGTTGGAATTGGTAACGCTGTAGAAGACTTAAGAGGAGATGGGAATGGACTGATTTTTAGAGGAGTTTGCTTAGTTGGAATGGGTTGGATAAGCGGCTCTTGACTTACCGTAGAAGGAACAGTAGTAACTATGACATGATGCTCATTAGGCATGGAGGGATTGGATTTAGGAGCCGCCCATTGGGATTTAGTGTTGGTTATATTTTTGCATAGGTGAAAACCTAGGCGGTCATGAGATAAATTTCCCTCATTTACCGGTGAGGCTCCCATGTAAGATTTTGTCAATTATATTTTCCAATATCTATCGTGTGATTTTACTTTAATCACAGCTGTAGCTCATGCACCATAGCTTTAGGCAATTTTGCAGCAAAGAATTGTTGAAGTATGTGCGAAGTGAGAAATGATTGAATACGAGAAGAAAGGAAAGAAGATGTGCAATCTAACCAATAGTTTGCAGAGTTGGTCTCATGCACATAGATAAAACAAATAGATCTTGAAATACAAAATTTAAAGAAAAGGAAAGTTTCAGATCTAGATCTGAGATAACACAGTTTATGCAAAGATCTAAAAAGAAGTAAGAAACAAATGCACCGTTGACACAAAGTTCTCCGGAAATCTGCCTCCTTTCAATTCCTTAGCTTTCAGAAAGATATCAAGGGTTTCAGCTCAAAGTCTGGAACACAAGAATGTTGATTACAAATTCCGATGTCTTGTCCCGTAGGCTCTTCCTCTATTTATAGTGCATAGAGGGCAATTACAAATAGGAAGTTTTTAATGAATTGCCACATGTTGAAGCTATGAAACAGGGAAGCAATTGACAATCTTCCTCCTGGAATTCCTCGTTGCATGACATGCATGCTTTATAACTGAAAATAAAACCTTCTATTCTGCATGTCTGCCACCTATTTCCAAGTAATCGAGTTCTTCCAAAGAACGCCAAGTAACAAATTTTATACCAATCACTTAAGTTTTACAATTTAATTGATTACTTAATTACTTTGTCGGAGAAAATAAGAGAAAGAAGAAAGAGAAGAGATTAGAAGAAAGTTCTTTGCTAACACTCCTAGTCTTGTTTTTCTTCCATACTCTGCATGCTGATCCAACCTGTATTGCACCTCTGCCTCATGAATGATCTGAATGATATCTTTGCCTTGAATCCGAGATGCTTTTTCTTTTTCATATGCTGTTGAATCCTTTCCTTTGATTCTCACCAAACTGGATTTGGAAGTAGCTGACTGTGATTTTCTTGCGGTTGTTGCCTCTGACCTGTCTTCTCCTCTTATCCTTGAAGCTTTTGCAATTCTTCTCTAGTACATGCACTAATAAAATGCTTTCCGTAAACAATTCAAACAAAACTCATCACCTTTTATTTTTAATTGCATATGAGCAATTTTAAATTTTGGAAAGCACTCCGGGTGAAGGAAAATACAAGTAAATTCAATGAAGGCTTCAACTGGAAGATTGGGAGCACATGCACAAGCTCTTGAAAGGAATTTTCCATGCACTGACTTCCACACAGGTGTGCTAGAAACAAGAGAATGAATTTTTTTTCAAGCCTTTGCAATTATGAGAGTTGGATCTACCAATGGCCTTGGATCTGTCAATCAAATCAGTGATAGGTTCAGGGCCCATGTTTGTATCATTGATTTCGGTGAGCCTGGAAACTATGCATGATTCTGCTGATCCTTCTCTTTCATCATGGCTGGAACAATCTTTGTCTGAGCTCTTTTTCTTTTAATTCTAGCTAGAATCCCTTGTAATTGGATCAATTTGTGCAGATCTGACAATTTCTTCAAATTCGGAAGATATATTCAATGTATCTGACATTGATTTGAACTTCCTATCACTAATATGAGCACCTGTGATGAATGCTTGAGCACATATACCAACATGCAGACAACTCGAATGATAAAAATTAGGCTATTCCAACCCTAGGCGCCAAAACTGGAGGCTTCTGGCAATGAAAAATACTCTTTAATGCAAAATCCTCCTTTGGTGCCAAAACCTGTCTGGGCTGCAAATTTCATCAAAAAGAATTAACTGCTTCTCCCTTGTGGCGTCCCATGCTTATATAACCATCTGCATGCTATTTTTAATTTGGGCGCCCAAGTATGCATGCTTCTGATTGATTTTTTATGAATTTATTTTATTTATTTTTAGCATGCATCATTGACTTCTCTTTAGCTCATCCACTTGCATTGACTTCCCTTCTATTTATGGTGCCAAACTTAGCTAGAAATACCATTAATAAATATCATTAATTACATGTATTAATGCCAAGGTGGGTCACACTTTTTGGCAAGGGAAACTGCTAAAAATAGGAAGTTAAAGTGATGGGAATTTCCACCTTGCCGCAGCTCCAAAAATCTCATCTTTCACTTAAGTGATTTATCTTTCATCATGGGAATTTTTACCCTGCAAGGTAGGTAAGAAATTCCTGCCTTTGCGCCCCACCGCCGAAATTCCCACTAAGAATTAAATCATTCCTCCCAAAAAGTGCGACTTGCATGGAAAAGAGCATTCTTCTCAAAAATGTGACTTGCATGAGAGAATAAATCTCCGTGATGGGAAAAATTAGCTGCTTGGCAAAAGAAATTTCCGCCGAGTGCTTTATGTGATTTTTCCTTTATAATGAGAATTTTCACCCTGCTAGGCAGGTAAGAAATTCCTGCTTGCCTGCCACCTCTAAAATTTCCATTGCAGACTTAAGTGATTTTGACTTGATGGGAAAAAGTAACCTGCTAGGTAGGCAAGAAATTCCCATTGCAGCTTAGATCTATTTATCCCAAAAAGTGTGACTTGCCTAGGAGAGGCTTTTTCTGCTTAAATTCATCTTTTTTGGTCAGAAGTTTGCCTTCCGAGATTGACTTCTTCCATTGTTGAGGCCATGGATGACTTCCAGATGTTCCAGGTAATTAAACAGGCTATACAGAACAAAGAACAGATCAAGGGAATTTAACAAATAGACTATGGAGAAAACCGAAAACAAATGCAAAAAGAAATAAATAAAAACGAAAAATCATTGCCAGAAGTTGCAGACAATCACTTTGAATTCATTCCTGGTGGAAACCCTATTGAGATGTGAGAATACTGGCATGACAAACTTCAACAGGGTTTAACCGGAGCACAATTTATTCGAGAACGGGGCTTTATTTATTAAATAAATAATTAAATAAAATTCCCATGACAACCCACAGCGAAGGGATAAAATGAGTTTTAGTATCTGGGTATTTGTTGAAATTGACTCATATGATTCACTGGGAATACCTTAACGCTATAGAGACATCTTCTGGCAATAAAAACACAAAACGACCCGTTATTTTAAAAAGAACGCAATTTTTTAAATGGGTAGCTCCATTTCGAGGTGAAATCTGGGACACCATTTAGTAAGTGAAGATGAGCATGTAGCAGAATGTTTTGAAGCAAATGAAATAAAACCCTGATGCTCAAGGTGTTTAATTCTTTGTTTTAAAGCATAGCAATCATTGTCATGATGTCCATTAAGTCTATGATAATTGCAAAATGGTAGACCTATGTATTTGGCAAGCCGATAAGGAGGGTAGCAATGAGTAGTTGGCAAGTTGATCAACTGGTGAGTGAGGAGCTCGGAAGAATATCATGTTGCTTAGCATTGAGATCAAACTTGAGAGGTGTTGGTAATGGTAAGACTTGGGGTTCACGATATGAGCACATGTAGAAGACATAGGATTGGGATGAGGTGTAGAAGAAGAACTAGCATGGGATTGAGAAGTATCCTTGAGATGTTGGATTTCAGTTGTGAGAGATGTAATCGTGGTTTCCATAGCTTGAATTTTATCTTGAAATAAACAATGTAAAGCTTGAATTGATTTGCAAATGGATTGATTGGTTGTGGTATCAGGATCAATAGGGTCATCGAGAGACGATCGAAGATGGTACTTTTGAAGGTGGGGTATTGCAAGGAGATACATAGTGTCAAGAGGATTGTTAGAGAACATCTTTGCAAGGTGGGTGCATTTGAAGCAATTGATGCAAGGAGACTTGAGAATTTTAGGAGCCATTAAAGAAGATCGAGATAGAATAGGAAAAATAAGGATCTAAATGTTTGATCACGAGTGGGGTTCACCAAATGATTTGATTTAATTTGGATAATTAATTAAACGTATATTCAAAGTAACTATTGTAATATATGATTGCTAAAATACAAGTAAAGACACAAGCGATAACGCATGTAAAATATAAAACCCTAAGCGAGATGAGAAGGTAAAATGACTTAACCAATTTCGAATGGACAAGAAGTGACACAGGCAAGGTAAAGTTCTACGAATAGGATGCGAACGACGTTGTATCGCTTTACGTAAAAATTTTGTAAGTCATGAACAATGTTGACAGAGGGCACTGCAGCAGGACAAGGGTGCTTGATATTTGATGATCAGATGTCGGTGGCTATGGATCAAAAATTCTTAGAATTTGCTTTTTGTCCGTTCTTGGTGTCCGTAGTTGTTCTTTGTTGATCGCTTGATATTCGCAACGCCGAAGGTACCTGTAACTTGCAAAAGAGAAGTTCACTTGCACAAGCCCACAAACCGCATCAAACCTAAAAAGGAAAATGCAGAATGGGGAGTTAGACTGACCTCGACGGTCACCCAAAGAGTGAACTTACAATCGAGCATTACACTACATCTCAAACTCCATGTAGTTCTTGTGTGTGTGTGTAGAAATTGTGCCCTAGGATGCCCTTGTGCAAGATGCACTAGATAATGGGCTAGACTTGCTCAATGATGCAAATGTGTGGATGGAATAGAATAAACTTCCCCTTCCTATGTTGTGTATGCAGAGTATGCAACCCTTGTCCCTTGGATGGATGCTTGAAGTGCTTTTGGTGCCTTTTGAATGTAAGCTTAGGTGGTAATAGTAATGCTTAGTGCTTGGTCCTTCATTTTGAAAACATAACTATGTATTTATATGATTTCCTTGTTTGAATTTCGTAATTGACAACTGAAAGGCCGACCCAAGGTAATAAAATGTAATTAAGAAGCGAAAGGGGTCCGAAAGGGTAGAAAAAGATAAAGAGGGGAGGAGTGCCCGTGGTCCTTCATTTTGAAAGCATAACTATGTATTTATATGATTCCCTTGTTTGAATTTCGTAATTGACAACTGAAAGGCCAACCCAAGGTAATAAAATGTAATTAAGAAGCGAAAGGGGTCCAAAAAGGGTAGAAAAAGATAAAGAGGGGCAGGAGTGCCCGACGCTACTGTTTTGAACTAGGCGCTAGTGTCCGAAGCCATATTAAGTAAAACAGTCAAATGCCGACAAGAGTAACAGATGTATGAAGCCAATAAAAGTACAAAAGACAAAGAAATAGGCTAAGGGGAGTTGTCAATTACTAGTTTTCTTGCTTAGGAACCATGTAAATGATAGCATGCTTTTAGGACCTAGAAATGTACCCAAGTGCGTGATTTTGTGTCTTTAAAAAGACTCTAGATGGTGCTCTTGCTACATTTTTAGGTGCTCCCAAGTATCATCCTTTCAGAGTTCATGGAGTACTACATGGGCATAAGGTAACTATTTTGATTGATAGTGGGGCAACTCACAACTTTATTGATGTGAGTTTGGTAGCCCAAAGAGGTTTGAAAATAGATGATTTCCAGGGTTTTAATGTTACTATAGCAAATGGCTTTACTATTCCATGCACCAAGAGGGTGAAGGGATTGGAAATTACTCTTGGAAAACACAAGGTTTGTGATGATTTCTATGTGGTGGGCATATGAGATAAGATAAGATAAGATAATTATATTAATGTCCGACAAGTGACCACAAAAGTAGGTCAATGGGATTGTACAGTACAATGCAAGAGGTGCCAAAGTGAGTGAGACCCGAAGGGGTCATCCGAACAATAAAAGAAGAGAGAATAAGAAAGAGAAGAAAGAAGAAGGAGAAGCAAATGCCACCATGGCCAAAAGAGTGCAAATGGATGGGGCTGAAGAGGAGGGCGGGAGAATCCCGCCAATAACCCCGGCACCTAGCATCTAAGGCCGACTGAAAGTAGCTGGCAATATGCTTGTGTCCAATGAGCTGAAGTCGTGGGAAGACTGGAATGTTGGTGTCACCTAGCATCGGAGGCCGACTGAAAGTAGCTGGTAATATGCTTGTGTCTAGTAGTTGAGGCCGTGGGAAGACTAGATTGTTGGTGTCCGGAAGAAGGGTGAATAGACGAGCCCTCTGCGTTCTCCTGGAAGGACGCAGCCTCTGAGAGAGGACCCCCAACCGAGTGCGATCACGAGTACCTCTGGCCTGGGAGGTAGCCCCACGGGTCTTGACAGATCTGGTCCGGGAATCCGGCTGGTATCAAGGTGCTGTTGTCACCCAAAAGTGCACCCTGATAGAGAATGGTGTGTGTACTCTCTCTTTGTTGACAAAATTGGAACACCTCAAGGTTGTGGGTAACCTATAACTGAGGTGAACCTCTAGAGAGGGCTGACTCCTTTGTGAATCACCTAAAAACTGAGAAATTGACAAGGAAAAGGGAGAAGGAATGCGGGAAATATAAAATTGAGGTGATACACCAATGATTTGACACACACATGTACTACTGCATACAAAAAATATAGAGATCCACACACTTGCACAACTCTAGGCTAATCTGCAAAATTAATTCAAAGGTTTAGGTAAGGGACAACAATATAGGGAAGAAATTCCACAACAAAGCAATACAATACCCTGATAAACACGATGAATACTCAGAAAACCAGCGATATGAGAAGGCAAAAATGGAGTTTTTATTTAGAGATGCAAGTACAAGCTAGGACTACAATAGTAGAACAGCTGGAGAAGTGTGTATGTCTGATTTCTTCATAAAAATTAGCCTTTAAAGACTGCTGCCATCTATTCTAGACCTCTGCTGTGCATGCAAGGATAAAATATTATTTTATTCACCCCCTTTACTGCCCTCTGACCATGCAAGTGTCATGAAATAATAAAAATAACCTCCGAGGCTGCTGCGTTGAAATTCATGCCTGCTGCATTGGAAATAAGCCTGCTATGTGGTTGAAAGGCATGCAAAGAGTGTTTAAAACAAACACAAACTCTGCCCCTTTGACTGCGTTAAAGACTGAGCATGCAAAAGGTGTTAAAAAGTAAGTCAAAGCTGCTTTTACCCCTGCTGCATTGAAACTGGGCATGCTGAGTTGGATCTCTTTTGTCCTTTTGCACTTTTCCCTATTTTGTCTCTTTGTGCTTTTCCCTTTTTGGCCTCTTGTGCTTGCTTTTTGACTGCTGCGTTGAAACTGGGCCTGCAAGGGTGATGAAAAGGCATGCAAAAGTATTAAAAACAGTTAACTCTGCCCTTTAAAACTGCTGCGTGGAAACTTGAGCATGCAAGAGTGTTTAGTTAACCACAAACTCCCCCTTAAAACCCTCAGCTTGGCGCCACTTCTTGTGTGAAAAGCATGTAATAAATATAGGCCCTTTTGCTATTTTAGCAGCTGTTACCTTTGACTTATTCCTAGCCACAGATTTGACTATTTTTAACAGCCACTTTAGTCTTATTTTTAGCATAAAAACCAACTGTTTTAGTGCTAATTTTAGCAGCTCTTACTAACCTTCTTTGGCGCCACCTTTGTGCCATAATTAGCTTCTCTTTTCTATGACTGCCTTTCGCTATTTTTAGCACTCCTTTCCCTCTTGTCTGCTTAGTTTTTGTGCATGCACTTGCACTCTATTTTGGAAACTCGCTATTTTTAGCGAATGCTAAAAATAGCAATTTTCACCATTCACCCAATTTCCATTTAGAACACTTTATTTTTAGGCGAATGCTAAAAATAGCAAAACGCTTTTTTTTGCCAAAAATAGCCAACTTCTTAAAAATAACCTTGTTTGCTCTTGCATGGAAAAATATGGTAGCGAGTGCCGCTTGGTGTCCCTCTCCAAGGGGAGCACTCGTAAAGAAGGAAGTAATTTGTAGAGTAGCAATCTGTCTGGGAGGAGACTGAAGGGTCTCATTCTGGAGCCTAAGAGTCTCCTGTAGGTAGAGAGCAAGACACCGTTGATCACGGTACTTGAAGAACGCTGCAAAGAGACGGATGCTCCCGGAATAAACAATGGAATCTCCCTCTGATCTCGTAGTAGATAGGACACCTGAAAATGAAGTGATCTTCCGTTTCGATCTCTTGGAGAGATCAGAGCTGACAGATCCTCTCAAAACGGTCCATTGGTGATCCTCCATGCGAAGCCTATGAGAGCCCACTCTAAACTGGCCTAGGGAAATGTGGAGTGCTTGTAACCAATGTCGGGAGATATACGCAGGCCGGCTGATAAGCCCGTCTGTGATCTCAAGAAAATGTGCAGCATAAAAAGCCATCTTAGGACGAAGACCATCCGAGGGCTGATCCAAGTATGCTTTGGATGAACTGCCTGTAAATGTCTTCTCTGATAATTTTGTGCAGATCCTGTTTACCGAGAAGGAGGTGGGCAGGTGCATCTAGGAGAATCACGTGGTGGGAGACGGTCCATCTGAATCTGAGAGAGCCAGAAGACGTGAGACTCCGGCATACTAGCAGCGGAGCGACCGCTATGGTCAAAAAGAGCAATAGCCTCAGAGGAATGGTAGGCGAGGTAGAGATACCTATCCTTGCCAGCGGAAGAGTCTGAAAGCCCCGAATGCGATGCAAAAGCGAAACCAGGCCAAATATAGTCTCCAATCTAAAGGGATGAGCTCCGAACTCGGCCAAGATGATATTATGTGGAACTGTCTCTCTGCACTGATGATGCGTCTGAGCATGAGGATCTGGACCCGCTCAATCTGTAGCCCAATCGGAGTCAAGCAAGGATGGTCCCCAAACCTCGGAACCATAAAGAACCGTGGGTCGCACAAGAGAATCCGAGAGAGACATCTTCGACAAGATGTCCTGGAAATGGTGGCGGAAGCACTGTCTCTCCAAGATTGCCAAAGAGCCATAACCCTTGTTGACGCAGGTTGAAGAGCAAGCCGAAGACTGAAGCGGGGCCTAGTAAATAAAACTCCCAAATAAGTATAGGAGCTGGTGATCTCAATCTCCTCCCCTTTAGAAGAAATGGAAGTCCGAAGTCTTCAACCCATTGAAGATCATGACCTTGGTTTTACCAAGGTTAACTCATCGCTTTTTATGGTCGCTATAGAGGGCTAAGGCGTCCAGTTGTCTTTGCAGACCCTTAGCGAGAAGAGCAAGGAGGACTATGTCATCCACAAAAAGGAGGATGTAGATCAATACCTGTGAAGAAGACAACCATCCCCTTCCTGGATATGGTCCCTGAGAAAATCCTCCAACTCATCGATGTAGATACCAAACAAAGTAGGTGAGAGGGGGCAGCCTTGCTTAACCCCGATGGTACTCTTGATGAAATCAAAAACCGGCAGCAGTGTGAAGACGGCCCAAGACATCCTCGTACATGCGCATAATGGCAACAAGAAGGGTTTCGGAAATACCGATGTCTTTGAGTCTACGGAAAAGAGCTTCCCGTGGCACAAAATCAAAGGCTTTCTGAAAATCAACAAAGCAACAGAAGACCTTAGAGGATCGGTGACGAGCCTCCTCAATGATGGCTCAAGAGTGAGGATGTGGTTGATGGTTTGGTAAGTAGTCCTGAACCCCGCCTGTCCCTTGGCTCTATAATGGTGCTACTCCAGAACTCAGAAAGCTGCATGTGGAGGACCGTGGCATAGAGCTTGGAGAACGTGTGGCCAACCATGATCGTCCTGATAGTTGTTCGGGTCGGAAGTGGGACTTGACTTGTGGATGGGGTGAATGATATGGTGGGACCATGACTTCGAAAACCTGTACAAACCACCCGATTGAAGAGATCCACAAGGTATTGTTTAGAGTGTCCAAACCGTGCTTGAAGAATTCCGCCTGGAAGCCCTCCTCATCAGCTGCCCTACTATTCATGGCTAAAATGGATTTCTTCACATTTGTAAGTAAGATATGACAGGTAGGGGGAGGGGAAACCACCTAGATCTGGGGCTGGCCAGGAATGTCATAAAGGGTGGAAGTATGAGTGAACATGGAGTTGGGGGTAAGTCTAGGGTAAAGAGGAATGACGGGGAAGAATGGTACGCCAGAAACGTTTAGGGGAGTGCATAAGGGAGGCATGAAGCTCAAATCGGCGGCGAGATAAAGGTGCGTTTCTTGTGGCGGAGGAGACGATGGTAGTCAAACTTGAGAGACGGGAAGGAGGGAGAGCATGTGTAAAAGCAAAGCGAAGTTGCCGGTGAAGGGCTTTGCAGTCATCATCGTACCACTGGTTCATGGGGTAGGTCCTCATAAATGGAAGGGTGGGAGTGAAGTGGGGGAAGGAGCACAAAGCAACATCGTGGATGGCGGAGGAAAGGGTATCAAACATCACATCAGAGGAGAGTGAGGCAAATTGGGGTGTAGGGGGAAGAAGTTGACGAAGGTGAAAAGAGAAGTCTCCAGGGTCACCTTCATCAAACTTCCAGATGGTACGAGGGAAGGGGAGGGAGTCGGGAGAGGGAATAACCTGTAAGGAGAAGGAAAGGGTCGCATGGTCAACAAGGGGAATGGGGGATACACACAAATGGCGAATGTAGGGAATCAGATTGAAGGAGTCATGATGTAATCCACCACGCTTGGCTCCACCACCATGAGGTCTGCAAGTGAAGAAGCGAGACTCAGGGAAGCACTGAATGCCATTAAGAATCAACAGATCATGAGATTCCCCCAACTGTAGGAGGTGCCGACCGTATGATGTCAAGGGTCCTGCCACATCCTCAAAATCCCACTGAAAACCAACTAGATCAGGGTCCATCTCAGACGTACAAAGTACGTCATCAGTCCTGTCATGAAGTGGAACCTGGAGGTTCTTGGTACGCGCATTAAAGTCCCCCAAGATGATGACCTCCCCGCTCACCAAGTACTTGGGAAATGCTTGTATATAGGTCGAAGAAGGGGTCCCCGTCTGGGCCATTATGAATGGCAAAAGAAGAGGAAGCGGGGGAAAATAACAGACTGCAATGAAAATATCTCTGAGGTGAGATGAGGTCCGTTTGATCTTGATCCAAAGAAAGCGGCAAACTCGTCCTCTGTGACCACAAAAATCCTACTCCGGAGAGACTCCCTGACCGGAGAAAGTAACTCCCTAGAACCTCTAACCCCTCCAGAGCTTCGAGTTTCTTGTCTGCAAACCGAGAGCCAGTAGTAATCGCTGACATCCGGAGAGGGCGAACATGGCTCGCATGAGTCTCAGTTACAAAGAGAAGGTCGAAAGACCTAGAGCATCATATAGAGTACCCGGAGAGGACCAATAGGACCCGTTCCTGTTCCAACAAGTAATGGAGATGCCCTGTTCTGACGCTCCCCCAACGGGCCCGTCATTTGGGACCGGACCCGGGACCCAACCTGGAGGAAAAGTATCTCGAATGACAGGCCTGAGATTGTGAATTACTGCCCACTTCCCTGCCTTCCTAGCTGCCATCACTATTTCGCGGGATTTTTGAGTTTCGCCACTTGTTCTCTAGTGAGGTCTTCGTCGAGGAAGACCTTATTGGGGAGAAAAATAACTTGCGTTTAGCTTTGAGTGCCCTGAGCTTGTCATCCGCAAATTTGAAGCGGAGAAAGAGGGTGGAATCCAGTCCGAACCAAGCTCTATCGAGCCTCACATCAGGCAGCCCCAAACTTCCTGTGATAAAGTCTGTGGCGATGGCCAAGGGGTCTGAAGAGGGGGAGGTGTGGGCAGCCCTCTCACCTTGAGGTTGAGCTCCCTGGCACGTCTGGTCCTCTCCTCCACTAATTTAGCTTGTACTACTTCTTCCACCGCTGCTAGGGGGTATTTTTGTCCTTCCCCTTCACTACTTGGACCCAGGCGTCCACTTGTTTCTTGAGATTTTCCTGCTGAGTTGAAATTTCCTCCTGCTTGTGTTTTAAGTCTGAGATTTCCGCTTGTAGTTGATCGTTGGCAGTTGTGGGATTGGTGTGCGTGTTGGCATCTGTAAGTTGTCTTCGCAAAGATATGTCATCCGCAAATTTGAAGCGGAGAAAGAGGGTGGAATCGAGTTCGAACCAAGCTCTATCGAGTCTCACATCGAGCAGCCCCAAACTTCCCGTGATAAAGTCGTGGCGATGGCCAAGGGGTCGATGAGGGGGGAGATGTGGGCAACCCTCTCACCTTGAGGTTGAGTTCCCTGGCACGTCTGGTCCTCTCCTTCACTAATTTAGCTTGTACTAATTCTTCCACACCGCTGCTAGGGGGTATTTTTGTCCTTCCTTCACTACTGGGACCCAGAGTCCACTTGTTTCTTGAGATTTTCCCGCTGAGTTGAAATTTCCTCTTGCTTTTGTTTTAAGTATGAGATTTCCACTTGTAGTTGATCGTTAACCGTGGGATTGGTGTGCGTGTTGGCATCTGTAAGTTGTCTTCGCAAAGATATGTCATCCGCAAATTTGAAGCGGAGAAAGAGGGTGGAATCGAGTTCGAACCAAGCTCTATCGAGTCTCACATCAGGCAGCCCCAAACTTCCTGTGATAAAGTCTGTGGCGATGGCCAAGGGGTCTGATGAGGGGGGAGGTGTGGGCAACCCTCTCACCTTGAGGTTGAGTTCCCTAGCACGTCTGGTCCTCTCCTCCACTAATTTAGCTTGTACTAATTCTTCCACTGCTGCTAGGGGGTATTTTTGTCCTTCCCCTTCACTACTTGGACCCAGGAGTCCACTTGTTTCTTGAGATTTTCCTGCTGAGTTGAAATTTCCTCTTGCTTGTGTTTTAAGTCTGAGATTTCCGCTTGTAGTTGATCGTTGGCAGTTGTAGGATTGGTGTGCGTGTTGGCATCTGCAAGTTGTCTTCGCAAAGATATGTTATCTGCCTCAACTTTCTCCATCCGAGACGTGAGTTCGAAAACTTCAGTTCGGAGAGCTCAGTTAGAAGACTCCAGTGTTTCCAATCTGCTAATTAGTTATGCAATAATGTTGGGGAGACTCCTTCTTGCCGTCCGTGTTCCGTTTTGCCAGCGATAGGGGTGACTTGCTTTGCAGAAGTGGAAGGGGAAAATGTGGAGGGAGACATGGTGGAAGGAGGAAGACCTTGTGGGTAGACTGTCTGAATTGGCGTGAGGATGAGAGGAGACTCGCCCAAAACACCCAATCGATTAGTCTGGTTATACGCTTGTGTAGGCATAAGAGATAGTTGAAGCAAGGGTAGGAGGCAAATGAAATGAAGAGCCACAGTTGTGACTCTGATGAGCGAGCTGTTCATGGCTCATGAAAGCAACTAGACCACGCTCGAGCTTGCAGAGCGAAGGATTCACGACTTGACAGGAAGGAGACGAACCACGATTTTGGGATTATCCGATTTATGCGAGCCACGCTTTATAGGGTTGAGCCACCACGAGAAACCAATAGTTGCAGAAATGGGAGTTCGTGGGCTCAAAGACAAGGTTGTGAGGCAATTACTGGTGGTCGCGGGAGCTCAAGAGGTATAACCGAAGCTCGGGAGAAGTCGCGGCAGAGAGGGCAATCGAGTCTGCTTTGAGATCAAAGAGACAATCGCGAGTCGGGTTCTAGGGCACCATTACGATCGCGAGCATCATTACCATTACGATTAAGCACCATTAGAGGAGCAATTGAGCAGCATTAGACATATTCTTGGAGAAACCAATGTGGTTTTGGGAGTGCAATGGTTGCATTCACTTGGATAATTCACACAAAATTACCGAACTATGGAGCTAAAATTCAAAATCGAGGGAGGAGAGGTTATACTTCATGGTATGGCCAATGGAGCACCTAGGGCTATCACAACAAAGCAGATGGAGAGAGCTTTCCATAAGGGGTAAGTAACATGGGAAACCCATTGTTTGGTAAATATTTCCACTTCTAGTACTAATGATAGGTCTTATCATGTGGATATACAATCTATTTTGGACAGCATAGTACAATATTTAGTGATTTACCATCAGGATTGCCACCGGATAGAGGATTCCAACACATCATAGAGCTGGAAACAGGTTCTAAACCTGTCATGATTACTCCTTACTGCCATCCTAGAGTTTACAAAGAGGAGATTGAGAAGACAATCAAAGAGCTTTTGAAGATGGGGCATATCCGGCCTAGTTCTAGCCCTTTTGCTTCTTCCGTTGTTTTGGTGAAGAAGGATGAGACAATGAGGATGTGCATTGTCTATTGATGAATTGATAGATGAGTTACATGGAGCGGTATATTTTTCCAAAATTGATTTGAGATCTGGTTATCACCAAATCAAGGTAAGAGATGAAGATGTGCACAAAACAACTTTTCGTTGTCATTTTGGGCATTTTGAATTCTTGGTAATGCCTTTTGGTTTAACCAATGCTCCAACTACTTTCCAATCATGCATGAACCATGTTTTTAGTGAGCATTTAAAGAAATTTGTTCTAGAATTTTTTAATGACATTTTGGTGTACAATAAGACTTGGGAAGAGCACCTAAAACACTTGGATACAATGTTGGAAATTTTGGAACAGCAAGCTCTTTTTGCAAAAGAATCCAAGTGTGAGTTTGGAATGACTGAAATTTTATACTTGGGACATGTCATTAGTGCCCAAGGAGTATAGGTTGATCAAGAGAAGATCCAAGCAATATTGGATTGGCCTCCACCCACCACTTTGACACAGTTGAGGGGATTCTTTGGTCTTTGCAATTACTACAGTGGTTTGTGAGAGGGTTTTCACAACTTGCTGTCCCATTGACTGATTTGACAAAGAAAGGAGCTTTTAGCTGGTCTGAAACAACCCAAACAACCTTTGATAAACTTAAAAAGGTAATGAGTTCTTGCCTAGTATTGGTTGTTCCTGATTTTTCTATTCCTTTTGTGTTAGAATGTGATGCATCGGGGAAGGAGTAGGGGCTGTTTTGATGCAAAAGGGGCATCCCATAGCCTTTGAGAGCTGGAAACTTAGTGAAGTAGAGTGTGGATTCTCTATTTATGACAAAGAGATGTTGGCCATCATGCATGCATTGGCAAAATTCTGGCAATATTTGGTTTGTGGTCAAAACTGATCACAATAGTTTGAAGTTCTTTCTTGGCCAAAAGGACTTGAATGACAAGCAACAAAAGTGGGTGAGTAAGCTCCAAGCTTATAATTTTGACATAGAGTATGTTAAAGGGAAGAATAACATTGTAGCAGATGCTTTATCTAGAAAACCTTTTCTATGCTCTATATCTGAAATCTCTGTTGATTGGAAAGTTTTAATAATTGCGAGTATGTAAAGAATGGTTACACTAATGAGATCCTTGAGGGAAAATACAGGATAACAAGTATAGGGTGGTTGATGATCTTATCCTCTACAAGAATAGAATCTATTTGGTACTTGAATCCAAGGTAAAAAGCAAAATCTTAAGGGCTGTCCATGATACACCATTAGTTGGTCATCCGGGTATTTTAAGACCTACAAGCAGATCAAGAAAAATTCTTTTGGAAAGGACTCAAGGAAGAGGTCCTCCAATACATCAAAGAGTGTATTGTGTGCCAACAAAACAAGGCAGAGCATGCTTTTCTAGTGGGTTTGTTGCAGCCCTTACCTATTCCGAACCAAAAATGGGAAAGTATATCAATGGATTTCATCATAGGTCTTCCCAATGTTTAGGGTAAGAATTGTATTTTTGCAGTGGTTGATAGACTCACTAAATATGCTCACTTCTTTGCTATTCCTAGTGAGTTTAAGGCTCCACAGGTTGCTGATTTTTTTTTTAGAGAGGTATTTAGGTTTGCCTAAAAAATTGTGAGTGATAGAGATATCAGGTTCCTTAATTTGTTTTGGCAGGAGCTCTTTTTGCTTGACAGGAACAAAGTTAATTCCAAGTACTAGCTATCATCCATAGACAGATGGGCAAACAGAGATTGTGAACAAGTGGATTGAGGGATATTTGCAGAATTATGTGGCGGGCAGCAGTCAGCTTGGGTCAAATGGCTTTACATGGGAGAGCATTGCTACAATACCACTCATCACATGTCCATAGGTATGACACCTTTCAGAGCTTTGTATGGTTATGATGCTCTTTCCTTTGTGGATTTGGTATTTGCAGATAGTAGTGCCGGGGCAAGAGACTTGGTTGCACAGAGCCAAGATATATTGGGGATACTCAAAGAGAATATCCAACATGCACAAAACTAGCAAGAAATTTTATGCGGACCAACACCGCATTGAGAGGTCTTTTGAGGTTGGTGACATGGTTTTCTTGAGGTTGCAACCCTATAGACAGTCTTCTCTGAAGAAGAGTGGAGTTGAAAAGCTCAAACCTTATTTCTATGGACCATACAAGATTAAGCAGAGGATAGGAGAGGTTGCCTATGAGTTGGATTTTCCAGAGCAGAGTAAGATACATAATGTTTTCCATGTCTCATGTTTGAAAAAGCTTTGGGACAACATATTGTTCCTTCCATTGAATTGCCTCCTTTGGATGATGAAGGCAAACTTGTTTTGGTTCTGAAGTAATTTTGGATTTCAAAGAAAAGAAGTTAAGGAACAAGATTATCACAGAGTATTTGGTATGTTGGAAGGATTTACCTGCAGAGGATGCTACTTGGGAGGGTGTTGAAATTCTTAAGCATCCCAACTTGCAATTGCTTGAGGGCAAGCAATTCTAGGAAGGGCGGACTATAATGTCCCCTTTTCAAAATTAATTAATTTTGGATACCCGAAGCCTATTCTTATTATTTTCCGTAGGCTAAGGGGAAATTAAAGAGGGAAGTAAATTAATTTAAGTGGTCCAAGGGTATTTTCTATTTTATTTGGAAAAAGAAATGTAAATTAATTTTTAATCTACCAAGTATAAATAGAATAAAATAATAATAGAAGGGATGAACTTCTATTATTGGGCGCTGAAGTTAGATTAATAATTAAACAAAGAATTGGGCGCAAAGGTTAGAGAGGGTTGCATGAGTAACACTTTCCTATTTTTAGGATGAAGGATAAAGCCTTCTAATATTGTTTATTCCTATTCTTAGGATGGGGGCCAACATGGGGAAGGAATAAAGTTAATTTTTTATTTGTTTGTGGAGCATGCATGTATTTCCAAAAGGGTACGTCCACTTTGGAGAGGGATTGAAAATTATAAAAGCATATTTGGGGTTTATTATTGAGACATCTTGGAAATTTATCGACTACTTTGTTTTCAAGTAGCTTTTGCTTCTGCAACAACAATAGAGGACGAAATCCCTCATTTGCATACAGATTTGAGGATGGAATCCCTCACATCTAAGCTTGGCAATTCCATTCAGGGGTTGCAATGACCATTCGAGTACAAGTGTTCATCCAATTCAACTAGGGCACACTTTTCAGGCTTGATTCTACATCTAGAACAAGTACAGCTAGGGCTTCAATATCTGGGGGCAGATTTCAGTCAAATCAGTTTGCATGCTCTTATCTTTCATCTATCTTTCCATTTAGATCATCAATTGTGAGAAAATAATTGTATTTAGACACTCTGGTATTCTTTATTGTAGCTGATTTGAAATCAATAAATAAAAGTATGTTTTTGGCACGTTGGGGTTTGCTGTTTTTAATTAAAAATCAGATTGTCGCTGCTGTCATAAAAGTCAAATTTTTATACTGCTGCCCTAGGGTTTTGACAAAAATATCCAAATTTATTTAAAGTATTTTTAGGGATATTACACAAAATGAGGTCAATGAAGAATTAGAAAGTCCAAAGGAGACTCTAAATGATATTTATTGTTATACGACAATTCGACATGTTGACAAAAACATTTAAAATCTATACTACTATAGGTGTGTACTTTCTGACCTATATAGCCTAGTTAAGAGATTGCTACCATGTTTTAGATTGGGGCTATTTTTAGTACTATACTTGGAATACTAGCACTATGTTAACCCGAGATAAGGTAACCTTGTTGAGGTCTCTTAATCTTGTGGTGTATAGAAACTAGTCGAAGTCTATTAACCTAGATTGAGGTTTACGTAACCAGAGGTCTCACATCCTTGCTGAGGTCTATCTAACGTAGTAGAGGTCCATTATACTAGATTCATACCTACCAAACCCAGTTTAAGGTCGACCGTAATTCAACTAAAGGTTTATAAAATCCATCTGAAGCCTCTTGATCTTTGATGGGTGTATCTAACTTTTAAAGCTCTATCGACCAGGTTTGGGTATATTCAAGATCCACTTGTAGCTGAGATGAATTCTATGTAATCTTGTTAAGGTTTTAATTTAATTACTAGGGGTGGTCTCATATCCTAGATTGAGGTTTGTCAAATCTAGTTTGATGTCTTGTACTTGGTATGAGCATTGTATATATGAAAGCATTGTCGGATGTAATGGGTTAGTCAGGTCCCATATTAGTGAGCCCAAATTTTGAAGGGAGAAGAACATAAAGCTACATCGGTCTGTTGAGTGGTTTGGTGTTTGTCATACTCTTCACTATTGTTTGTTGATTTGAATTGACAAAGAAATATATCTATTGTTGATTGTATTCTCTTTTGGATCCAAATATTGGAGGGAGGGTAATCCATAAAATACACATCTTGTGTATTCACTTGGGGCACGCCGTGTACATATCAACACTAAGTATGATGTACATATCAATACTAAGTATGATGTACATATCAATACATACGTATATATATTTGATCAATCAAACGAGGGTGGTGGGCCCTCACCCTAGGACACTAATGGGGGCCTATGTTGCTGTGGATACGAGTACGGATATGGGTTCGTATGCGGGTTCGATACACGGATATATCAATTTAAAAATCCCTTGGGTATGATACGTCTTGGATACGTCCGTACATACATACATACATACACACACACACACACACACACACACACACACATATATATATATATATATATATATATATATTATATGCATATACTCATTTCACTCATTTTTTAGTCCATAAAATACTGAGATAGTAATACAAAACTTGAATCAATGTTCAAAACATTCAATATACTATGTAATTATAAATTTAGAAATTAATTTTTAATTATTAATAAATAATAAAAATATACATTAAAAAACTAAAACTATATAATAATCAAATCATTAATAATAAATATTAAATAATAATACAAATTTATCACGCAAAATCTAAAACAAATATATTAAAAGACTAGCACCACATAATAGTCAAACTATTAGTATTATCTATAAATTATAATGCAAGTTTGTAACTAACCAAATATAACCTAACAAATTAAAATCCTAAACAATTAATTTATTAACTACTAAATAGTAAACACTAAACTTCATTTATTAAAATGTAACCCGTAAAGATTGTAACCTAATTTCTTAATATATTAAGCCTTTACGAATAATATTTTTAGAATGGAAAGGATAGTCGAGGGTTGGAAAGGGGGAATGAAACGCTAGAAAATGGAGGATGCACTGAAAGTTTAAAACGCGGAATACACAATGCATGGCAGGCGGACAGGAGTTCGAGTACTCAATGCATAGCTCAATCAAATAAATCCTCCGCTTACAACAGTTCCAACGCTTCGAATGCTTTCATTCTATAGGCAGCAATAAATCCTCCGCATCTGCATTCTTTAGTTTGAAACTCTGGGTAAAAGATTTAGCCGCCGTAAGGGTTAAAAATCGTGAATGATAGAATTTTTAATAGGGTTTTCAATAAAACTGCAAAATAATTTAAATAAGCGAATTTCCTGTCGAATTTTAACAAATTTTTGTTGTTTTATCTTAAATTTTTGCTTGGGTTCTTGGCGGATATGTGGGGGTTCGTCCCAAACGTACCCTGGCAAACCTTGGGCGAACCCCCACGTACCCTATACATATCCGTACCACAGCGTATCCGTACTTTGATACGTATTAGGCGGGGTTTGAGGGGTCCAGGGCGAACCCTTGCATCATAGATAGGGCCCAATCCCCGAGCTTGTTGTAATAATAATAATATTACTCATACACAATACATGTGTAATAATAAATAAGAAACATGTTGATTTCCAATGAGAAGACACGTTTGTTGGCGAGGCCTATGATATATGCAAGAATAAACATGAAGGAATTGAGCTAGAACAAGTATATTACACAACACAAAGGAACACCTTAATGATGGAACAATCTACTATTCATATTGATGTAGGAGCATCGTGGGTATGACATGGCTATCAAACATTAGCCAAAAATATGTTTGTTTCATTTAATAATGGTGAACTTCTTGTGGCATTGTCGTAGAACTCTATAGAAGGTCATCACACTTTGGAGTAGGGTTTGGTTGTTTTTTTGTCTTCTCACATCACCTAGCTTAGAGTTCAAAGTTTGAGTTGGCATTGAGAAGATGTCTCTTGACCATTTGGCTGAGTTGTCAAGGTCATGGTACCTTCCGACAACCATTCAAAGGTGGTTGATCATGGTGACACAGGCTACAAGGCCTCGATACATTGTCGTCTTTATTCATGGGCTATTTTAGCCAAGTCAAGGGTAGAGCCCAGGACCATGTAATGTCCCCTTTTCCACGCTAGTCACTATGAAGGCCTTGGGCCCATTCCACCTTCCATGGGCTTCAAGGAAGGAAAGCAAGGGAGGTGAACATTGCCATAATTGTAAGTGATTGTATTTTCCTTATTTATTTGATTACTAATTATGGCTTGGAGTGATTCGATTAGGTGATAGGTGAATGACAAAGAAAAAAGGAACTTCTATCTTCTCCTTCATTAAGGTCGGTCTTCTTGAGAGCTACAATGGAGATAAAGAAATACTCTTTCCCTTTTTATGAGGTCGGTCTTCTTAAGTGAAGATTAAAAGTGCACTTCCCCCTTCATTAAGAGGTCAGTCATGAAGATTGATCTTCTAATTCATCCTTGGCGCCAAAGAAGGGTACTTAAGGAGGTTCGAATGGAGGAGAAAGGAGATCATTATCATTCATCATTTTGACATTTACTTGGATTTGGAGCTAGTGTAGCTTCTCTTCTTTCCATTGAAGGACAAAACCCCTTCCTTGGTTACCTATTGAGGATGAAAACCTTCAATAGGATCACACTTGGGGACGGAAACCCTCTTGTGTGCATTGGTGGCTTCATTTGGGAGTCACAAGTGGACTTCATTGGCATATTTTTGGAACAACAAGGTGTTTATCCGTGCATAGGGCACTTCTACTCCAGCTAGGGCACTTTCAAGGGTGTTGGCACCCTTCCTCCACTTGATCTACCCACCTGGAAGTTTGGGATCACTTTTGGAGGGGTTTCCATGGTTGGAAAATTGTGATTTCACTTTTATTTGATAGCTGGTCTCTCCGAGATCATTTTGAGCATTTGTTTGTGTTGAAACTCCAAGTATTGATGGAGTTATGAATTTTGAAGTTTCAGCTGTGTTTGCACTTGAATTAAAATTATAAAATATATATTTGCTCCAGATTTCATCTTGCTGGACTTATGAAGTGTTTGGGATATTTCTATATTGATTTTCAGTCTATATTGCATGAGAATATTGTCTTGAAAAGCCCATACAGTTCGCTGCCCTAGGAAATAGAAAATCAGGTTCATTGCTAGGGCTAAGTGGTGATATTGTAAAATTCCTTTGTTGTCATAAATATTCAGATTTCTCTTTGTTGCTAATGCCATTTTCAGTTTGTTCCTCTACGGTTAAAGTGATTGACCTTGAGCCAAAACCATTATTTTCAGTTTCAGCCCTAGAAAGGGACATTACAGACCACCTCAATAGCATCCGAAGATTGTTTCAAGTGGGTTTTCTTGGAGATTGTGTAATCATCTTCAAATCTCATGGTCTCCACTCTATGTGTCGCTTTGGATCCATTTTTGTGCTTATGGAAAACATATCAAAATACAAACAGGAAGTGTGGAGGGTATTTGAAGCCGGAAAATGCGTTCATTCACCTTGGCAGGGGGAGTGCCACCAACCTCTTGGATCTCTATTCATAAAAATAGCTGCCTTCTAACAAAGAACTACAACTATGCCTTGTAAAGGGAGTTTTGAGCGCTGAAGACTGGAAGTTCTCTGGTCATCTCAGCAAAAGCTAAAATGCAGATTTTGTAGGTTTGGTTTTGACATGGTGTGGGAAAAGACATTTGAGAAAAGAAGGAATAGGTTGGGAGTTGCAAACAGTTGAAAATCAGTCCAAAAATGCCCAAGAGAGCCAAAAACACCTTTGGAAGATTGCTGTTCATTTTTATGGTTATGGATTTTTAAGGGACGGTCAAGACAGCAGGGAAACACTAAAAAAAAGAATTTGATGGCATCAAAGAAAAAAACAACCAAAAACAAGCAAGGCAGATTTTGTTTGCCCATATGAAGGTCGGGAGACTGGGATACTTTCAGGCAGATGTGGAACATGATTTGAGATGGGTTTTTTCCACCAATGGCAAGCATATTAACTGTTTGTGGTGTCTCTAAAAGACACGAAGAAATCGGGATGTGAAAATTTGCCCAATTGTTTGACAAAATGCCTGAAATCAGTTTTTAGCTGTGAGCCAAGGGAGAAGTTGTCGTACCTGCTGTAGCTTTATTTTGCAATGTTATAGCCCTGGAAATGTTGCTTCAAGAGGATAGACTTTAGTTCTAGAGTTTATGAATGTTTGAAATCTATGGTATGCCTTTTGTAAAGGCCGCAAAAGAAAAGAAGAGAAAAAAATCTATTTTTAATAGCAAAACCAGCCGTTGTTCCAGTTGGGCTCTGAATAGGATTGGATATCTTCCAGAATATTATGTCAGATTTGTTTCGAGTCCTCATATTCTCCCATATCAAGACAATTTGAAGCTTCAAGCAATTTGCATGTTTTCTAGTTAAAATTTCTATTAAATGAAGAGTTTTTTTGAAATTCTTGCGAGTGACTGCCAAAAATTTGGAACAGCATAGTTGGGTAGGAAAACAGTTGGGAAGCTTGGTTTGGGCTGCTAGGATAAGGTTGTTATTCATTTGGCCCCTTGGCCTACACTTCATCACATACAAGCCTTAAGGTCATAATGAATCAATACAATAGAGCCAATTTGACTAGGTAAAGGGAATTATAACATCAGTACTTCCGGTGACTAAATCTGCACCACCTGCATATTTGTGATCATTTTGGGTATAGCTGTAAACAAGGTTGTATAGATTAGTTTCATTATGCGTATCATGCATTTCCTGTTAGAAAATGCGGAGAGAGAATAAAGAAAGATTAGAATGTACAAAGAATGAATGAAGAGAAACCGAAATACACACATTATCATTGTGTCTGTCATTTTATTATGTGAAAGATGGTTACAAAGTGGTTGAAGTAGTTTCAACTGTTTATTAGTTAATATTTAACTAATATTAAATGAACACTAATAAATAAGCCTTATATTTTAATACCCCCTCTTAAGGCTCACACTTTAGAACATACTAACAGAAGATTAAAATAACAGAACCAAATAATACCACACATTCTTTAGAAGGTTTTCTCTTTGAAAAAAATGTTTTGACCAGATACAACTCCATCAAGCTGCCTCCTTGACCCTCAAAAGGTGTCGTTCTGAGCTAAATTCCTGAGTTTCGGGATTCCACCTCCCTGAACTCCTAAATTACAAAATATCCTAAACTGTTGGACAACCATCCATACTAAGCTACTCCTACAGTGCTCCATCAAGTTGTCTCATGACCCTCATAAGGGTAAATTCCCGAGATTCACAGACTCCCAAACTATCTGGACAACCATCCATGCTGAGTTTTACCTACACTGGGTTCCTTCATGTCTTCAAAGTGTTGGGAATCTTTTAAAATACGCATTCTCTATCAATGAGTTCATCAATTTCAGTTTATTACAAAGTCTATATTTTGAATTTTTGACTTTAGGCAACAACAAAAATAATAATAATAATTCTCTATTCTCAAACTGTCCTTGCATTTTGATAGAATAGAGTGTCAATTTCTCTATTCTCGATCTGTCCTTGCAAAAAGAGAGTCAAGACTATCTTTATTTATGCCCTACGAGTCATGACACAGTCTGAAACCTATTCACAATTGTATTAAAACCTCTAGTAAAGTCTAAAAAACCCTTTTGCAACTGTATGACAACATAGAAATTCGAATGGTGTGGCTACAAAATCCTGAAATGTAATGTCCCCTTTTCAAAATTAATTATGGAGAAGACCCTTAATATATTTGTATTTTCTCGGGCTAATGGGGTGGAAAATAAATTAATAATTTAACTTAAGTGCTAAAATAATTATTATCATATGCACTTATGTTTTATTATTAATTAAAAGTGACTTTATTAAGGAAAAACAAAAAGAGAAATAATAAAGTCACCGCTTAATTGGAATAAAGTAAGAAATTGCTTTATTTCTAATTGTTTTAACATGCCAAAGTGGGATGTCCCATTTGGGACCTTTGCATCAAACTGTGTGCCACCAAAAAGCATAAAAGGAGGTCGCCTAGGGTGAGAAAGGAACTTTTTTCCATTTTATTATCTTCTATTTTGGAGAGTTGGAGCATTGTGCTTTTACCTTCAGCTGTTGAGGACGAAATCCCTCATTGGCAAGCTATTGAGGACGAAAACCCTCATTAGTATTCAAATTTGTGGACGAAAACCCACTAATCTTTTGAGGTAGTTCCAATCAGGAGCTACAATTGGGCTTACAATCAACAAATTTGCAAGATCAGATCAGAATTATCAGCCAGGGCACATTTTGGATCAGATTTCAGATTTATTACAGCTAGGGCATCATCTGCAGGTCTGATTTTCAAGGTTTTTTTGTGTTGGGTCAGCCAACAATCAGTTGAGATTCACTTGTGACAATTTTGGGCTGTATTTGGCAACCATTTTCATGGCTTTCACATCCATTTCTAGCTTGATCTACACATTTGGAGATTTCGGGATCATTTTTGGGGTCTTCCCATGGGTGGAAAAATCTAAGGTTTGTTTTAATTGATAGTTGCTATTTTGTGATCATTTTGAGCTATCCTTTGCATTGTCACTCCAAGTATTCCGGGAGATATGAAAATTTGAAGTTTAAGCTATTTTCGTGGCTAAATTTAATTAAAATAAATTCATATCTTTGTTAGAAAAATTATTTTCTTCCATGTTGATGTTATTAGAGGTCTCCTAGATGTTTTAAGCCTTCTGGGTATTGTGGGTTGTGGGTATTTTGATAAATAAAGTGAAATTTCAGATTGCTGTATTTTTTTGGTAAGGGTTTTAAATAAAAATCAAACTGCTGTCATTTTTTTATAAGGGTTCTCTAGGAAATCCAAATTTCTTTATTTTATGCCCTAAGGGGACATTACTTTTAGAGATTTTTGTCAACTAAGGAGAAGTGAAGGACCAAAGAAAAATATGGTGAGTCATCAAGAGCCAAGGAGATATCCAAAGGATAAAAATTGGGAAAATGTCATTACTCCTTTTATTTTTAAATTAAATAATTAATTCTCCTCTTATGTTTTATTTAAAATATTAAAAAGAGGAAATTAATGTTTTAATTGGAGTGTGACTTTCCAGGAAAGAGGACCATTTTAAAAGTAACTCTCCTACATGAAGAAATTGCGCCAAAAAGGAGGGAAACTTGGAGATTTGAAATGCAAAAGCTATATAAGAAGATGTGGCAACCCCTTGGGGGCATGTTGAAGTTTTTATTAAAATATCTTCATGCTTGAAGAGGGATGTATGCCCATGAGATCTCATAACAAAGGTGTTTCTTCAACACCACCATATTTTGGAGAGTGTGAGCCTTCTTTGTTGAGTGAATCAATTGTTCATCCATTCTAGACATTGGCGACTTGTTGAGTGAATATATGCATTGTTTATCCATTCTAAGCATTGGCGACTTGGTTTAGAGGATTGGTGCATTTATTTGGGGTTTAAATCTGCATGTTATTGAAGGGTTTGAGGTTTTTTTACTATTGTTACTGCTGCATTTATTTAACCATAGCGACTTGGATTGGAGCTTGTTTTATCATATTTTGAGGTCATAAGAGCTAGATCTGAAATCTGTTGTGTTATTAATTATTTCAGAGCAAGGACTGATATTTTGAGTGTGTTGGAAGGCTAGAAAAGAGCTGAAATAATTTATATAATTTTCTCTAACCCTAACGACTTGGTATCAGATTTCTGGGGCTGTTTTGATGAGGTTTTATTGATCAGAAAATTCAGATTCATAGTGCATTGGAAAGCTCTTAATTTCTAGTTTATTATGCACTTTATTTCATGGCAAAATATGAAGTATTGAGTGAGATATTAATTTTTGAAGTTTCAGCTGTTTTGGTGCCATTTTTATTTATTATCTGCTATTATAAAATCAGATCTGGAAAAGATTGGGTTTCCAATTGGTTCTCCCATCTAACCCACTACCTTGGCTTATTCCAACCCCATTTTGGGTTGTAATAACGCTGACATTGGGTTATTTGAGGTCGAACTAAAAGGATCTAATCCTTCTAGGTCGATTTGGTTAAGAGTGTTGCAGAATTTCTATTTGTCCCAAAAAGGGGATATTACAGTGGTATCAGAGCATCTTTCCTCTACTCTTGTGGGGGTATTTTTGGATGCAAGGAAACAAAGAGTTTTTGTTTTACAAAAGGAGAAATAAGGGATCAATGGAGGACGGGCTTTCACTTCAGATCAAGTGAAATTCCTTCAAGAGTTGATGCAAAATTGTGGCATGGAGCTTCAAAAGACTATGAGTGAGCAAATGTCTAAGCTTATAAAGGATGCTTTGGGTAAGGGCAAGTCTCCTAACTCCAATGGAGAAGAGAGCTCACATAGTGGGGAAAGAAACTCTACACAACCCCTCCCAAGTTCTTCAAAGGTATCTTCTTACCTAAGGAAAACAATAGGAGAAGAAGAAGAACCCACGTTGGTTGAATTGATTGATGCTCAAAGACTTGAGTATGGTTCCTTGAGTCAAGCTACAAGGGATATGTTGGGATTTGATGAATTTTGTGCTCTTAAGTTGGGCAACAAGCACAAGAGGCAAATAAGCAACCCCCTAAGGACCTTCAACAAAGGTTGGGAAAAGTTTCACTCCCAAGCTTTGATGGGTCTAGCAAGATCCCGGTTAGAGCATGGTTGCAAAAGATGGAGACCTACTTCTCCCTTAACCCCATGCATGAAGAAGAGGCCCTTAAGTTTGTTACTCTTCACTTGGAGGGTATGGCACATGAATGGTGGTTCCATGGCATGCACACACAAGGGCATGATTTGATCCACACAATGGAGGAGTTTAGCAAGAGGATCATGGAGAGGTTTGACCGGAAAGATCCGGAGATACACTTCCGGAACTTGCACAACTCAAGCAAGTTCATGATGTTGAGGAGTATGTGGCGGATTTCCAAAGAATTGCAGTCATGGTAACGGATGTTAGTGAGAAAAGATTGGTTGTCCTCTTCACGGAAGGCTTGGTTGAGCCTTTGAAAGGTTTGGTAAGAGCATTTAATCCTCTTTCTTTGCAAGATGCTATTACTAAGGCTTTAGATTTGGAATGTGCAGCTTATAGAGGTGATTTGGGAACAAGAGGACAGCGTACTAATGCCACTCATTCGCTGTCCAAAAGTGGAATTCAAGGGCAGCCAAGGTCTGATTTGCAAAAACCCATGCAAGCACAAGGGGGACAGCCCCTTGGGTCATCAAAAGAGGCCCCAAAAAGGCCAAATCAGCCCTATGTGCCACCACATAGGAATCAGCCCCAAAACAACATGCAAAAAGGACACAAGGGATGAGTTGAGAAGGAAAGGTTTGTGTTTTGATTGTAAGACTCCTTGGACAAGAGGCCACAATTGTAAGGGTAAAGGTCAAATTCATTTTATTGAAGTTATTGATTCAGATTTTGAATTTAATTCTGATTTGGATGATGCTAACAATGGGACTAATGAGGTTGTGGTTGAGCATGTGCAAGAGAAGGAAGAGGAAGAAATGGAGAGCACACTTGCCACTCTTTCCGGCATCCCCAAATACCATGCTTTCCGGTAAAGGTACCATCCAAGGGCAAAGGGTCATTACTTTGGTTGATAGTGGGGCCACGCATAACTTCATTGATGGAAGCTTGGTAAGAAAGATGGGTTTGGAAACCACAAATTGTAAAGCTTTCAAGGTGACTATTGCGGATGGATCCTCCATTCCATGTTCCACAAAGATTTCACAACTTCCCCTCACTCTTGGGAAGCACAAGGTAATTGATGATTTTTATGTTGTTGACATTGGTGATATTGATCTTGTTTTGGGTGTACAATGGTTGCATTCTTTAGGTGATTTCACTCAAAACTACAAGACCATGGAGCTGAAATTCACCAAAGATGGCAAAGAAATTATCCTAAAAGGCTTGGCAAATGGTGCACCACAAGAAGTATCAATGAAGAGGATGGAAAGGGCATTTAGGAGAGGGCAAATTGCATGGGCAGCCAACTGTTTTATCACAGAAAAATCAGAAAAATCAGAACAGCAGTCTCTTCAAGGTGAGTTACAAGGTATTTTGGACAAACACTCATGTTTTTAATGATTTGCCTCATGGGTTACCTCCCAATAGGGGTTTTGAGCACATTATTGAGTTAGAAAAAGGTACTAAGCCCATTATGATTACCCCATACCGCCACCCAAGAGTCTACAAGGAAGAAATAGAAAAGACCATTAAGGAATTACTTGATATGGGACACATAAGGCCTAGCTCTAGTCCATTTGCATCTTCTGTAGTTTTGGTTAAGAAAAAAGATGGAACTATGAGAATGTGTATTGATTATCGTATGTTGAACAAGAAGACCATCAAAAATAGGTACCCAATACCTAGGATTGATGAATTAATTGATGAGTTGCATGGTGCTACATATTTTTCCAAGATAGATCTTAAATCCGGGTATCATCAAATCAAGGTAAGGGAAGAAGATGTGCACAAGACAACCTTTAGGTGTCATTTTGGGCATTTTGAGTTCTTAGTTATGCCCTTTGGATTAACTAATGCTCCTGCTACTTTCCAATCATGCATGAATCATGTGTTTAGCAAGTATCTAAGGAAGTTTGTGCTAGTATTCTTTGATGACATTCTTGTGTATAGCAAAACATGGGAAGAGCATTTGATGCATTTGGATTTGGTTTTGACTACTTTGGGGCAGCATTCTTTCTTTGCCAAGAAGTCTAAATGTGAATTTGGTCTTAAGGAGATTTGGTATTTGGGACATGTTATTAGTGCTAATGGTGTGCAAGTGGATAAACAAAAAATTGCAGCTATCATGGATTGGCCTACTCCCACTTCTCTCACACAATTGAGAGGATTTTGTGGTCTTTGTAGTTATTATAGAAGATTTGTGAAGGGTTTCTCACGATTTGCTGCTCCTTTGACAGATTTGACTAAGAAAGGGGCCTTCAAATGGTCTAAAACAGCCCAAGATGCTTTTGAAAAGATGAAAGAGGTAATGTGTTCTTGTCCGGTACTTGCAGTTCCAGATTTTTCTATGCCATTTGTGGTTGAATGTGATGCTTCCGGAGAAGGTATAGGGGCTGTCCTAATGCAAAACAAACACCCCATTGCTTTTGAAAGTAGAAAATTGAAAAATCATGAGAAGGGGTATAGTGTGTATGACAAGGAGATGTTAGCAATCATGCATGCTTTGAGTAAGTTTAGACAATATTTGGTATGTGGCAAATTCATTGTTAAATCTGATCATAACAGTTTGAGATTCTTTCTTAATCAAAGGGAATTGAATGACAGGCAACAAAAATGGGTAAGCAAGGTACAAGCCTTTGATTTTGACATTGAATATGTGAAGGGAAAGAATAATATGGCAGCAATGCTCTCTTCTAGAAGGCCATACGATTTGGGAAAAGAAATGGATCAACCATGTGTTCAATTGCTTGAGGACAAACAATCTTGGGAAGGAGGACTGTAATGTCCCCTTTTTGGGACATTAATTAATTAAAAATATTGGAGACCTTTAATCCACCCTTCCCATGGATTAAAGGATAAAAATTGGGAAAATGTCATTACTCCTTTTTTTTAAATTAAATAATTAATTCTCCTCTTATGTTTTATTTTAAAATATTAAAAGAGGAAATTAATGTTTTAATTGGAGTGTGACTTTTCAAGAAAGAAGACCATTTTAAAAGTAACTCTCCTACTTAGAAATTGCGCCAAAAGAGGAGGGAAACTTGGAGATTTGAAATGCAAAAGCTATATAAGAAGATGATGGCGACCCCTTGGGGGCATGTTGAAGTTTTTATTAAAATATCTTCATGCTTGAAGAGGGATGTATGCCCATGAGATCTCATAACAAAGGTGTTTATTCAACACCACCATATTTTGGAGAGTGTGAGCCTTCTTGCATTATTGTTGAGTGAATATATGCATTGTTTATCCATTCTAAGCATTGGCGACTTGGTTTAGAGGATTGCATTGTGTTATTTATTTGTTGGTTTAAATTGTGCATGTTAGTTGAAGGGTTTGAGTGTTTTTTACTATTTTGTTACTATTGCTGCAATTTATTTAGCCATATAACTTGATTGGAGCTTGTTTTATCATATTTTGATGTCATAAGAGCTAGATCTGAAATCTGTTGTGTGTTAGTAATTATTTCAGAGCAAGGGTGATATTTTGAGTGTGTTGGAAGGCTAGAAAAGAGCTGAAATAATTTATATAATTTTCTCTAACCCTAGACTTGGTATCAAATTTGGGGATGTTTTGGTGAAGTTTTATTGCTCAGAAAAATCTGTTTAATAGTGCATTGGAAAGCCCTTAATTTCTAGTTTATTATGCACTTGATTTCATGCAAAAATATATGAAGTATTGAGGAGATATAATTTTTGAAGTTTCAGCTGTTTTAAGGTGCCATTTTTATTTATTATCTCTGTTATAAAATCAGATTTAGAAAAATTGGGTTTCCAATTGGTTCTCCCCCCATCTAACCCACTACCTTGGCTTAATTTTGGGTTGTAATAATGCTGACATTGGGTTTTGGGTTGTAATTAACTTTGCATTTAGAGGGTGGCTCACGAATGTTGGTATCATGACATAATTACACACATTTCGGGTTATTTGAGAGGATCCGGAACGCCTTTTAGAACAACTCAGGAGTCTTTAGTAGATAAGTATGTTGTTGATTTTCAGAAACTTGTAGTCATGGTTTCAGATATTAGTGAAAGAAGATTGGTTGTTTAAACCTTTTAGGGGCTTGGTGAAGACTTTTGAGCCTCCTCTTCAGGATGCCATCAAGAGATTGCTGAATTTGGAATCTACAACTGTTAAGAGTAGAAATCTGCCCTTTGGACAACCAAGAGGGACTTCATTGGGGCAGCCTAGACTCCCATTTCAAGGACAACCAAGAACAACTCCTAATAGCCAAGCAAGGAAGCCATTTCAGCAGGGTATAACACCACAAAGAGAGCCTCCAAGGAACAACAAAGAAGCTAATACAAGGAATGAATTAAGAAGAAGAAACCTTTGTTTTACATGCAAGGATCCATGGACTCCCGACCATCGTTGCTTGGGCAAAGGACAAGTACACTACATAGAGGTAATTTCAGATGGGGAGGAAGAAGTAGAAGAAAAAGAGGAAGAGTCTCATGAAGATGGAGACCAAGAGAAAGAAGAAGAAGTTGACCACTTGGATAGTACTCTTGCCACACTATCCGGAGCTCCAAGGTACCACCCCTTCCGTGTAGAGGAGAATTAAAAGGTAAGAGAGTCACTATTTTTGATATTGATAGTGGTGCAACTCATAATTTCATAGATGTTGATTTGGTTAAAAGATTGGGGCTACCATTAGAAGATTTCAAAGGTTTTAATGTTACGGTAGCGGATGGCTTCACCATCCCTTGTACCAAGAAGATAGCACAACTGAAAATCACTCTTGGTAAGCATAAGGTGATAGATGATTTTTATGTGGTTGGTATTGGAGAAACTGATTTGGTTTTGGGTGTGCAATGGTTACACTCTCTTGGAGAATTTACACAAAATTATCAAACAATGGAGCTGAAATTCAAATCAGCAGACCAAGAGATAGTGTTACATGGTATGGCAAATGGAGCACCCATGGTGGTAACTGCAAAAATTAGATTTTGTAACATCATGTTAGATATTGGTTGTGACGAGATTATTTTGAAATGTTTCACATATTTTGGACCGTTGTTGATGAGGCTCATACAAAGAATGTCATAACTTCCATGCAAACTATTATGTCTCTGATTATGGATGAGAATGATGATATCTCTAAGCTCTTGTTAGCTAACTTGTTGGTTGTTTGGAGGAAGGAGCAGGTTGATTCACCAGCTGCACATGAGTTGTCAAAGAGATTGGTAAAAATATTGAAAGATTAAAAAAACAATTGACAGAAGATGAATTGCTTTCTGACAGGATCTTGCCATCAAGTTTGCAGGGGAGACCTTGGATGCATACAAACAGAAAGAGGATGAGATTGATGAGCTCAACCTTGAACTTAGCCTAGCTCACTACTCACTCTATCAAGCTGAAAATCAGATGGATGTTGCAGCCATACCTAATAAGCTGAAATCTGAAGCAAGAGTAGAGGAAGTCAAGCAGATAATTGAGGGAGTTGTTGAGTTTCTAGAAGATGAAGAAGGCATTAGGAGTGATGAAATACCACACAGTGATTTCAGCAGTCCTAGTACCATGGAGATCCAACATGTTGATAGCACTTGGGATGAACATCAAGAGTGTAATCTCTTGGGGCTAGAGGAACAATTTACTCATGATGATACTTTTCCTACTTTGGATGCTGAATTATCTTTTGATAATCCGAGATTGGTGATGAATGTTGAGACATCTTCTGATTCTAGTAACACAGTTTGTGACAATCACAAGGTATGGGATCTAGGTGAAGTGCTTAGACATGAAACAATTGTTTTATCAAACAATAAACTTGATTTCCAGCTTGCTGAAATTTTCAATTCAACATCTCATCTTGAAGAAGTTACAAGCATGCATAGGAGATCTCTTGATGAAAAGCATAGGAATAACAGGGAAGCACTGCACCATCATGATAAAGATTATTTTCAGGTAAGTTGGCGAGTGTTTTCAGGTAGGGAAGGAATAAATTTTCAGTGGGTGATTGAAAGGGAAGAAATTTCTGAATCTACAGATGTCATTTCAGCACTTTCCTTCTCTATTTTGGTGAGAAGATTTCAGTATTACAACTGCTATCCAATTTACAAATTGCTGATTTCGGAGAATCAGAGTGTGAGTTATGGTTTTCAGTTTTATACAGCTGTAATTTTACAAAAATTGGGATTCCAGGATTTTATTTGATGGATGGATTGCTTCATAGAATAACAAAGAATGACAAGTTTGCAGATTTTAGTTGTATCAGAGTGGTGCAACGAAAACATGGTGGAGCATTCTTCAGGTTTATTTGGGATCCTGGTATTGGCATACAGGGTCAGCATTGCTTGAGGACAAACAATTTTGGGAATGGAGGACTGTAATGTCCCCTTTTCAAAATTAATTTTGGAGAAGACCCTTAATATATTTGTATTTTCCCGTGGGGTGGAAAATAAGGGGAAAATAAATTAATAATTTAAGTGCTAAAAAAATAATTATTATCATATGCACTTATGTTTTATTATTAATTAAAAGTGACTTTATTAAGGAAAAACAAAAAGAGAAATAATAAAGTCACCGCTTAATTGGAATAAAGTAAGAAATTGCTTTATTTCTAATTGTTTTAACATGCCAAAGTGGGATTGTAATGTCCCATTTTTGGACCCTTATATCTTTCCCCGTGGGCTTTTTGGATGTTGCACCAAAAAAACATAAAATTGAATGATATTGCAGGGTGAGAGTGATAATTTTTTTGTCATTATAAAGCAATATTCATTTAATTATTAGTTCTCATTTAATCATGGATGCTAAGTGGTTTTTCCACTTGTATTATTGCTCCCAAAAGAATATTTATTGAGCAATTAGTGTAACTTATTATTTAAATTAATTCCCAAAAATACAAAATTAAAAGGAATTAATTAAATAATATTAAAGTGGCTTTTAATGTCAAATAGACCCTCAAAAAGGGGATGCCACACATAAGGGGGAAAATAAAATAAAGGGGAAATTATAAGGCATGCCTTATAATTTCAAATTATGGTTTTCCCTCCAAAAGGGAGTCGCTCCACCTTGGGAGAAAACTATAAATATATGTTTTGCCATTGAGGGAAGGGTTATGTTGATGAATCTTTTGATTTCACTCCATGCTTGGAGTAATGGGATGTATGCCCTAGCTCTCTCTCTCTCACATTGTAAGCTTCACTTGGAGCCATTGTTGAAGATATTGAAGACTCTATTGTTCTCCTTATTGTGCTCTATTGTGTTGAAGTGTGTTTGATGCATTGTTTTCTCCATTCTAACATTGGCGACTTGGCTTATGTGTTGGTGCATTAATTTGCTGAGTTAAATCTGCATGTTGTGGCTCCATTTTAAGTGATTTTGGAAGGGTTTATGGTGTTTTATTTAATGTTCAAATGCCCTTATTCCAGCTATTACGACTTGCACCTTGAGACATATTTTGACATGTTTTGAGGGTGAACAAGTTAAATACATAATTTGATCTGTATTATCATATTTATTTTGAGTTTGGGCAGCTATTTTGGGTGTATTGGAAGGTTATAAAGTGCTGATAATAATTTATGCAATTTATTCTAACCCTAGCGACTGGTTTTCAGATTTTGGGGGCTGTTTTGAAGGGGTTTTAGTGATCTAAAAATTCAGATTCATAGTTGTTTGAAAGGCCTTGAATTATAGAATAATTTGCATTTTATTTGGTAGGAAAATATCGAGTTTGGAGGAAATTATTAATTATTAAAGTTTTCAGCTGTTTTAGGCGTGTATTTAATTAATAAACTACTCAAAAATTAGATCTAGATGATATTAACATTCTAATTAGTTTTCCCATTTAATCCACTCTTTCACTTTGGCTCATTCCACCCTATTTGGGTTGTATCTTAAAACATTGGGTTATTTGAGGTCAAGTTAAGAAGATCTAATCTTCGAGGATTGATTTGGTTGATTGATTTTGCAGATTTAAATAATATCCGAAAAGGGGATATTACGATGTCCCATTTGGGGCCTTTGCATCAAACCGTGTGTCCACCAAAAAGCATAAAAGGAGGTCGCTAGGGTGAGAAAGGGAGTTTTTCCCCTTTTATTATCTTCTATTTTGGAGAGTTGGAACATTGTGCTTTTACCTTCAAACCTGAGAGCACGAAGTCCCTCATTGGTAAGCTATTGAGGACATAAAACTCTCATTAGTATTAAGAGTCGTGAATAAAATCCACTAATCTTCCGAGGTAGTTCCAATCATGAATACACGTTGGGCATGTAATCAAAAAATTTGCAGATCGTCATCAAAATTATTAGCAGGGCATTTTTGGATTAGATTTTAGATTTATTATAAATCTCTAGGGCATCATCTGCAGGTTTGATTTTCAGATTTTTTTGTGTTGAATCAGCCAACAATCGCCTACAATTGGGCTTGTAATCAACAAATTTGCAAGATCAGATCAAAATTATCAGCCAAGGCACATTTTGGATTAGATTTCAGATTTATTACAGTTAGGGCATCATTTGTAGGTCTGATTTTCAGTTTTTTTTGTGTTGGTCAACCAACAATCAATTGAGATTCACTTGTGATAGTTTTGGGCTGTATTTGGCAACCATTTTCATGGCTTTCACATCCATTTCCAGCTTTGATCTACACATTTGGAGATTTCGGGATCATTTTTGGGGGTCTTCCGTGGGTGGAAAAATCTAAGGTTTGCTTTAATTGATAGTTGCTATTTTTGTGATCATTTTGAGCTATCCTTTGCATTGTCACTCCAAGTATTCCGGAGATATGAAATTTTGAAGTTTCAGCTATTTCCAGGTCTGAAATAAATTAAAATAAATTCATATCCTTGTTAGAAAAATTATTTTCTTCCATGTTGATGTTACTAGAGGTCTCCTAGATGTTTTAAGCCTTTTGGGTATTGTGGGTTGTGGGTATTTTGATAAATAAAGTGAAATTCAGATTGTTGTATTTTTTTTTGTAGGGTTTTAAATAAAAATCAAACTGCTGTCATTTTTTTATAAGGGTTCTCTAGGAAATCCAGATTTCTTTATTTTATGCCCTAAGGGGACATTACGTCGAACAAAGAAATTCAAATGGTGTGGCTACAAAATCTTGAAATACGTCGAACAAACTTATTCATTGCTAGAATTCATAAAAAAAAAGCTGTTCACGCTTTGAGAAATTAACTGACATTTTTATTTGTATGTTTTCACGATCGGGAATGATTATTTTGCAATTTTGTCTAAAATGCTTCACAACGTATTCCTCTCAAATCTTTTTGTGACTTCGTTATTCTTCCTCATGCGATTGGTGTTTTTCTCGTGGGTCGAAAATACATCTTTATGACCGTATATTTTGCCCACGATTTACTTGAATCAACTCCTGAAATTTGTGATTCGTGAGTGTATATTAATGGTGACTGTATTTTCATATGGCGGTGGCGGAAATGAAGGCTTCGACTGTATTTTCACGTTCCCTAATTTGTGACCTCAATGGCCTTTCAAACCCGCAATGCTCTATTCAGCCTTGAATGACATTTAAAACTCGAGTTTTTTCTGCCCCTCACGACTTCGTGATTCACGCTTTGTATATATTCGCCCTTTTACGCCTCACGACTTCACGATTCATGTTTTTGCCCTAATGGGATTGAGATCTTCTTCTCTTCTCTTTCTCCTTGCTTGCCCCACTCTGATACCAATGTTAGAATATGCAGAGAGAGAAAGAATAAAGAAAGATTAGAATGTACAAAGAACGAATGAAGAGAAACCGGAATACACACATTATCATTGTGTCTGTCATTTTATTATGTGAAGGATGCTTACAAAGTGGTTGAAGTAGTTTCAACTATTTATTAGTTAATATTTAACTAATATTAAAGGAAGTCTAATAAATAAGCTTTATATTTTAATATTTCCCTTTATAGTTAAAAAGATTTATATTATAGATGAACATAGGAAACCAATTACCATAGACCATTTACACAAGAAAACATGCACAAGACATAATACATCATTCCGTGATTCAAGGATAACAAATTATTAAAGTTGTAACTCAGCATGTGCAATGGGTTAGCCATTATGGGAACCACTCTTACAGCTGTGGGATGCTAACATACAACCCCCTCTTCCCTAGATATCATGAATGCATCAGCACAAGAAGTCCTAAAAATACCTAAGTAAAAGACGTATCTCTAGAAATAAGTTGGGATCTGTCAACAACATTAAGCTTCCCGAAGTGAGTCGCCATCTTCTAGATCAATGTGTCCTTGTTGCAACACCAAATAAACATAATTCTACTTTAAAACTGTATCCCAACAAGAAGAATGAAGTGCAAACGAGGATTTTAGGGCAAAGCTAATGTGAGGTATTTGTACCAACACAAGGTGAAAATGGGTCTCAAAATGGGGGTATAAATGGGGTTGGGTTAGCTGTCATGTCGTTATCAAGAGATACTCGTGGTTTTGGTCAATTTAAGTCCTCTGCTGGGTTCTATGCTTCTCCTTTTGGATTTTGTGGCCGCTCTATGGGGTTTGTACACTATAAAGTGGCTCTATCTAGCACAATTCATGCTACCATGTATCATTTTAAACACCCAAAGGAGCCATATTCTATCATTAATAATTTTAAAGTGCTACCATGTATCATTTTAAACACCCAGTGAGCCATATTCTATCATTAATAATTTTAAAGTGCTACCGTGTATCATTTTATTGATCTTTTGGAGTCTTAACAATTATTATGCTAGATTCTAGATTAATGCATTTATCCTGCTATGTATATGATGTATCAACTAGTACAGATATCTTAAATACATCTGAAATATGCTGAGAGATATCAATTTAGAGGTTTTATCTTAGATTTTTCACATACCACATTGATTAATAACTCCAATACCTTCTCCACCAATTTCCCATTGACTGGAGAAAAATGACATCCATCTAGCTACACCATTGTGACGGGCTCAAAATAACTTTTTCCCGAAAAGGGCACCAAACTCCACCATATGGCAAAAAAGATTAACAATTTTTTGATTGACTTCTCCAAGTGAAAAAAAAGAAACTTCTAAGTGATGATTAAATAGACATCAAATTTAAGGCTGAATTTTCTTGTGACTGTCAAATGGATGTCAAATTTAAAGTCAAATATAAAAGTGAACAACTCACTCCATTACACTCCACCCCCTGCCATTGTTGACTGCCTCTTGACGTAATAATGTAGCTTTGTGCTATTCAGTCTTAATGTGTGTACTTGGTTTGGTTGTGGATTTCTTTGTGAGTTCTATGCCCCTGTCTATATTCCTATGCATCTTATATTTTTGTACTCAACCCTCTAGGGGTTTAATCGTTTGTTATTGCTACCTGTTATAAAACTCGTGCTCTTTAACTTGTCATGATAAAACTTGCTACAAAAGTTTTACTTAATATGAATTAATAAAACCTATCACCATATTTGTTGATGTTTGTTGACTTTTTTTGATTTTATTCAAGATAGTTCTGCTCATAAAATTCTAAATGGAGGGAATAAAATGTGAAGGGCCTTACTAGAGAACAGGTTGTGCTGAAGAGCAGGTATTCAAATGGGGGAACTGTTGTCATTTCAGGGGAGTGCAGTGAAAGCATGCAAAAGAAGACAATTATAAGCCCTGTTTTTGAATGGTGATTCATCTTGTTCTGATTTTTTCTCCTCAACAGGCCTTAAAAAGACTGCCTCGGGAGGAAGTTCAAATTGCTACTAAGTTTGGGAATGTCTTGATAGACGGTGTTTTTCAAGTTAAAGGTTCATCAGAATATGTACGGAAAGCTTGTGAGGACAGTCTGAAGCGTCTTGATGTGGAGTACATTGATCTTTATTACCAGCATCGTGTGGATACAACAATTCCAATAGAAGAAACTGTAAGTTTTAGTGTGACTGCACGGTTCTCTAAATGTACTCAATTTTGTTTGCATGCTTATTTTCAAGGTAAGAAACTTCAGTTTTTTTCTTAATTATTCTATTATTTCAGTGTTGCCATCCTAGTTTACAATCTTTGCAAGTTGCTTCAGAGAGAGCAGATGCCAACTGCCAGGGATTTTGCAACTAACATGAACTGTGTGGCATGATTGAATGACGAGACACTCCAAAATCTAAAGAGTGTAATTTCACTTGTATCACAGATGTCTTTTGAATGAGAATTTAACAGGGTATAGAGATGAAAGTCTCAAAATAGCTGATTAAGAGGTGTTAATAATTGTGAGCTAAAATGTTAAAGATCTAATTTACCTTTAGGAGCTTATTTACCTCAATAAATGACTTGAAATTTGCTTTTTTGTTCTTCGGTTCAGAATATAACCAGATGGCAGAAAGTAAAATAAGCATCTGGCTGAAAATATAATGATGGAAAGTTGATAACTCTATGTTGTAATATCATGAATTCTTCTCACTACAGAATAAATTAATGCACCTTTGATTCCATCCAGTGTCGGATACTTGAAAGTTCAGCTCAGTTAGAAATGACCTTTGATTAATTTCTAACTTTTTGAGTCAAATAGTTCCATTATAGGTTGAAGACTAACTGCTGAAAATTTCCAGGATTCCTACTTGTGGGAAATCTTCTAACGTATAAATTGACTGCACTAAGTAATAAAATAAAATCTGATATGTATGTCAAAAGCAATTGACCATAATGTAACTCATGGAAATTATGCAAATTTTGACGGCCTCAACTGTTCTGGCAGTTGACCATGAGATACCATGTTTATCTCCCTAAAAGTAACCTCTTTGTATCAAGCAAAAAGTTGGCTATATCAATTGAAATTGCTGAGTTACATTGAAGCTCACACCCTAGCATTCCTTGTTCCTAGAAATAAGTCAATTTTCAAACTTGGCATTTCGATTTTTTATTTATAAATCTTCTCTTTGTGTGTATGGTAGCATACAGATGCCCTGTATAGAAGGAAAAGTTTGTTGGATTATTTGAGCTCAAGCTCCACCTCTCTGATCTTCATACAACAGGAGAAGTTTCTTTCTACTTCTGCCATATATGAGAATGTCTATTGCAAATGCACATATGCAATAATAGAGCTGTCCATCCCAGTTAAAGTTAGCCTTTATTTGTAACTGAAATATCATCTCTGGGCATTAATACATGTGTAAAAGCGTCAAACTGGCATGCTGTTTTGCTAATACTTCAATTATTTCCAGAACACTCTATTGCTTTGACTTATCTAGTGGTGGAGAGCTTCTGTAATTGAAACTAATTTTGTTGGTACAAGGCTGATGCGATTTTCTAATGTTGTTTGTGTTGGCTATGCTTGTTAAAAATAATGCTCCTATGCCCTTGACAGTTTGTTTCTAATTGTATGTCTGGTTAGATTGTTGAGCAAGAGAACTAGTTTTTTGTGGATTCCTTACAACTCAAATACAGCAGCTTACATTGGAGGGTAATCACATGTCTAAGATTTTATATTTGTTCTTTGTTACGATCGCCTTTTACAATCTACAAGGTAATTGATGGACTTTGTTGCAGGTAGGGGAACTCAAGAAACTTGTAGAAGAGGGAAAGGTCAAATATATAGGACTCTCTGAAGCCAGTGTGGACACTATTAGGCGGCGCATGCTGTTCATCCCATAACAGCTGTTCAGCTTGAATGGTCTTTGTGGACACGGGATGTAGAGAGTGAAATCATTCCTACATGCAGGTTTTTCATGTTTAAGTATCTCTTTGTTGGGCTTTACACTTCAAAGATATCAAGTACTTTGATACACTTTTAGATTTATGCACTCTTGATCCTAGCATTTGATTAAATTTCCTTTCCATTATCTTTCGTATATTGAGATAAGAACCTTTGAACCATGACATGTCAATAATTACCTTGTATGACATGAATATGGACATTTGGGAGTATGCTATAATTAGTAAACGGGCCCACGACATTCTCCCTAGAGCTCTCGAGGGTTGTAACCTGTCCTTAATACTTAACCATGTCCCTAATGCATGGTCAATGCAAATCACAACATGTATTTTAAACTTACAATGTTACAAAACATAACCAAACTCGGTTATAACTTAAATCCTTATCCTATGGTGCATGGACTTAGTCCATCATAAGTCACCAATGTAATATCATTATGTCATAAGCCCCAACACCATATACCATAGCAAATACTAAGACATTATGTATTAGGCCAACACAAGTCCAAGTGACTAGAAGGCCTACACCAAAAAACAAGGTAAGGTAAAAAACTAAGGTATGTATTGAGCTAGGTTTAGGTAAGTTAGCTAAGTCTAGGTAGTGGACTTCACTCTTTGAGAGTTTTCCATAAATCTCATTTCCCTTAACCTTTGCAAGACTAGCCTGAAATGTCACTCGTGTTCCTACTCATTGCAAGAATAGATTGAAATGTCATGTAGAAAAATCAAGATTAAATTGTCTAGGTCTCAGAAAGCACTGTTCATGAAATTCATGAAGGCAGCGAGAACATTAGTCAAACCAAAAGGCATAAGAGTGAACTTATAGTGGCCATAATGAGTTTGAAAAGCTGTCTAATGAACATCATCATCCTTAATCCACAACTGATAGTATCCTAATGGTCTTACAGAACACTACTGCTCCATCTGATCAAACAAATCGTCAATTTTTGGCAATGGTTACTTGTTCTTAATAGCTGCATATGTCTGGCATGCAATACTTGATGCATGATCTCAAGGTTCCATCTTTTTCTTTACAAAAATGACCAATGATCTCCATGGAGATACAGTGGGTCAAATCAACCCCTTAACGGTTCCTGAAGCTGAATTTTAAATCCTTGCAAATCAGTGATGTTCATTCAGTAAAGAGCTTTTGAAGTCAGGGCGGATCCAAGTACTATGTTAATCAAAATCAGAACACTAGACGCTCCTGCAAGCACTTCATCGTTACGTGGCAAGGGTGGTGGATTATTTGGGTTGGGCCCATGGCCTTCTCGCTCAACTTGTCCCCCATGTCGAGTTCTTGCCATTTTGAAAAGCAGGCAATCAATTAAGACTGAAAAGAGTAATTCTTAGAGCTCCCTAGTGTGGAAATCTGGCTTTGATACTAAATTTAGCAACCACAAAATATGAAACCAGTTTTTTTCTTAAAAAGCCTATAGTATGGACAAGAGAAAGAGATGATGAGTCTATATCTAAATTTCATGTTCATTTAATAACAAGGCAATTGACAATTACAAGGGTTGCGTCAAAAATATCCATGGAGAAGAAATTTCTTTACGCTCATGGGATAAATTTCACCTAGAATGCTCAAGCCATTTTAGTTTCATTATTAGATTAACTGCTTTTTTTAGTGCGTGACCATGGTCTCATTTTATACAACAATTCTACATTAAAGCTAGGTATTTCCAATGACACGGTCTATAACCCTTAAAGCTGGGCAAATGCCCTAATTATTTGCTCCTTACAAAAAAGTAGATCTAAGAATGAAATCTATCTTACCGAGTCTTTAGAATTGCTAAATGTTCTCAATAGGCATTCCTATATATTCTTCTATCTTAACCTAGAATTGTACTACTAGCATAAACCATCTCTCAAAAGAAGTGTTCATGTAACTTCGGAAACTTGTTGTCTATTTACCTTTCCATTTAAAGATTTGCCTGATAATTGTTCACTTTAGATTGAACAATTAATTAAGACTGCAAGATCAAAGTTCAAATCCTACTTAAAGACATAACATTATATTGAGACCATATCTTAAACTGTCTATTAAGTGGTACATATATATATTGTGTGTGTGTGTGAGATCCATGTGCAGCTTCACACTTTGCACATTCTTCCTTAGGATTTTGAGGTCCTGTGGACGCCCTTGTCCTTACACAATTATCTAGTGCTGCACACATGTACTCGTGGCACCTTTGCATGCTTGCACCTTCAATTCACCAGTTCTACGTAATGCATCAGTCTAGTTTCGTGCAACCTACCACTCCAGTTCTATGCAATGCAATTGTCTAGTTTTGTGCAAGACCTATAGAACTCCACAACCATGTGTCAACACCTTGTTACCACGTGGCACACCAAGTGTCAATCTCCACGTGCACAAAACACTTGTCAACTAGACTGCCCAGAAATGCCAAGTACCCCCGTACCAGGCCTGATATGTACTGGGTACTGGTACGCTTCGGAGTACGTTGTGGGTGCAATGCACCCACAGGCCATGGGATGTACTACTCGGGACGTACCCGGGGCCCGTGGGTACGTACCCACATGGTTTTTTTTATAAGTGCAAAAAAATAAATAAAACTTGAGGGCTTTGACTGGAATTGAACCTTGGAAAGTTCGTGTGAGATTCAATATTGCCAATAGGCTCCGAAGGGTCAAGAGAGATGAAAAGAACTTCATTTGGTTGACTTACTATTTGGGGGCTTTCTTGTTGCTCCTCATGGGTCCTTATTCTTCAGTCAATTTGGAAGGCATGGGAACAAGTGAAGCACTTGGTGGTTGGGCAGCCTATCTTCTCTTCCTTTGACACTAGGTGCCAAGCCTACAAATCGATTTTGTCGAATCTGAAATATAATGACAAGATCCTTGCCTTGACAAGAGGCTGCTCTGCCCTCCTTTGGTTTGAGAAAGGAATTAAAATATTTCATGACTTGTACAAATTTGGGAAGTGGATGAAATGGACAGACCTTAAAACTTTCTATAAGCTTCCTCAATCTCAGTTCAGAATGTATACAATGCTCAGATATGCTTTCACAGCTCCCTCTACTGGACTAATTATGGAGGATGAGAATGTTGGCTCAAAGGGCCCCTTCTCCAAGAGGCTACCTCCAAACAACTCTATGAAAAGATTGCCTTCTCCCCAAACCTTTCCCTGGGCCTTAACAATAAGTGGAATGTTTGTGAGCCCATTAGTAGATGGACTCATAGATTTAATGTTTTGTGGTCTTCTTGTATTCAGTCAAAGAAATCTTGCTTTAGATAGCTTCTGATTCATAATAAGCTTGTTGTTGGCTTCTAATATTTTATAGGTTGTTGAGACTTGAGACTATAAGCTTGTTGTTTTCTTTAAATTTTTATATATATTTATATTTTTTACTTTTTAAAAATATATTGTAACGTATTTGTACCGTACCGAGGTTTTTAAAAAATTCTTCAGTGTACCGTACCCGTAAAATACTGTATTGGAAGTCTAACCGCCACACTGGAAGAAGTACAACCATCACTTGTACCGCTCTCTGTGTAACTGTTGTCAGTGTACTGCCTTCTTGAAACAGTCTAGCTTGTCAACATACTGTACCATTGGAAGTCTAACCGCCACACTTGGAAGAAGTACAACCATCACTTGGGTAGAAGATGAACCGTTCTTGTAACTGTTGTGACTGCCTTCTTGTAATGTTGTATATTAGCATCCATTCAACCCTATGGGGAACACAAAACAAATTGACATGGTCATCTCTCTTACACGTTAGCATGTCCTGGGTATATAACATTTGTTGATCATTCTAATCACGTTTTGGTGTAGGAAAATTGGCAATGAAGTGTCTTCCCTTTTCTGATCACGGGAATCCTCATTCTCATCCTAGATAAACATTGTACTCAATTCTACTCTACCCTATTCTTTCTCATTGAATAGAAGTTGCACTATTCTATAAATCTCCTCCACATTTGAATGTGTTGTGGTTTGCTATTCTATAGTTTTCCTCTGCATGTTTTATAACTCAAAGTTTGCTAACCAGGTTATAGGGTCCCCTACATCGACATATTGGCCCCTATGGTGCGAATTATTGGAATCAGAGCAAGAGATTTCATATGCTTGTAAACATGCATGCAAAGAAGCAAAAAGACACACTTGGACTTGTGGCGAAGTTTTGGAAGAATGTCCCAATAAGAGCAAGATTGTTGACCCCAAGAAGCAATTCTCTCGAGGCATCCCCATATGTCTAAAAACTCAATTCAGATGTCCTCAAGGAGCAATGCACCAAAAATTTTGGCCAGTTCTATGAACACATGTTGCTGCTTTTTTTGTTAGCATTTCATTTTCTGTGTGGCCTATGCATCAGCGTTTCTAGCATCAAAGCCTTTTCGAGTCCAAGGCAATCTCGAGGTCCCAGTGTTTGAAGTCAAAATTGATGCCACAACATTGGATAGTTGGATTCGGAAACTTGAGGCCTAGTTCTTGGTCAATCTCTCCAATGACTTAGAGATCACCTTTGTAGTGTTGAAGATGTCCATTTGAGTGCCCCACTAGTGATAAACCTATAATGCGTAGTGTGAGAAATGTTTCATTTTTGACTCTATGCGGGAGTATTAGGCTATTAGCCCTTCAAACACTACGATGTTGAGTATACGAAGTTCTAGTAGTTGCACTAGCATAAGGAGCATTCATTTGAAAACTACACTAACGAGTGACACAACTACATTGTGTGTTTCGGTGAGGACTTGACAGAGCAACATAATATGTTGAAGTACATTAGGGGATTCTCACCTTATATTTGTGCAAAGATGGAGTTTTGAATTTTGATACATTGGGGTAGGAATATAGCAACAACCTCAACATCAAAGCCAAGGTGAAGATGAAGCATAAGTTTTCTCTTCATCAATACCATGAGCCAAAGCCACACCGTGCAAAGTACACCATCTCACCTTCCTACGGAGAAGTAGAACATGCCATGTAAGGAAAACAACCTAATACAGTTTTGCAATAATAGAAGGCTCCAACAATTTCAACTCGAGAAAAAGGAAAGAACAAGGTGACAAGTAGTGCCACTGACACCACTCAAGGTCATACGACGATTACTGAATGTGGCGCAAAACAATTTCTGATTATGCAATCTACACTAGGTCTCATGTAAGTAAATGAATCTATTCTAGATACTTTTTGTCTATAAGTAGAAACACCTTTTCCATTGGCGCTTGAGAGGAACAAGAATGCCTCTTTCACATCAAGTGTTGGGTCAAGGGTCAACCCCTTCATGTCATCATCAACAATGGAAACTAGAAGAACATCATTGTATAAAATGTAGTCTAACATTTAGGTCTTGCCACCAAAGCACATCCTCCACCATACGCTCTTGGATGGCTCCACCAGGGAAAGATATCTAGGTCCAATGACAATGCACTATCAATATATAGTAAAGCACATGGAGGACACTATCACTTGTGACATTGTGCCATGAAAGGCTTGTGACATCTTGCTTGGAAGATCACGTGTATGGCTGTGATGTCGCATATCAAGCTAAGCTACAACAATGAACGATCCATGTCAAAGTCTGCTTTCTTCAAACTTAAGGAGTCACCTTTAATGACCAAACTCACTTCAATATTGGCCAAACAATGTCTAAAGCTCATCTAGCATAGACAGTTTTTGTGTTACTAATGGTCTGTCCAAAAGCACCTATGCAACCATCTAAGCACACATTGACAACGTGCATTACCGCAGCAATCATTGTTGTAACAATAATAACTCAACAAGTTACTTTGCGCCCGATGCGGAAATGTCATTACAAAACCGAAAAGCCTCCCAACACATAACATAGTAATACATCAAATCGATTTGGTTCTTGGATCCCCTCTTCCAAACACTATTGTACTATAGGTCCATTTGGGAGGATGATGAAATTCAATGTCAAATACTAAAGATTCTCGATGAATGCGTGATTGGGCCTAGCTCATTTCCTTGTTGTAGCTTGATAGTCCTCATGGCAAAGAAAGATGGTAGATAGCCCTTGCACACCGACTATGGCTTGGCGTCTAAGGGAGACTGGTGGACAACCTCACATAATCGGTTAAACGGGTTGTTGTGGAAACATATATTTAATTATAAAGGCCAAAAATATATCGAGTGCTTTGTAAGACGAGGGAAAGAACAAATAAGACAATGGACACTAAATTAGAACTATAGTTGCTAAGTGATATTATGTGAAGCCCTATATAATATCCCGGAGGTTGGGTGTGTCTTTGTCGACACACTACGAGTCTATCTCTGTATCTTCTTACTTCTCACTTACTACGAAGAATAGACAAATGTACTAATATACATGAGAGGAAGATGAAGTATTGGTTGACCGTTCCAAGCATTAATGGCAAATCGCTTCATAACTAATCTTTAGTTTGTCAAACCTACTACGACATTACTATAGAATTGTGTAGCACACTATAATAGTTGTGAAGTGTCACGAGGGCTTATGACTTTGCGGTATGTGCACACAAATAGGGTAGGTCTATTTTAGATCTTGTCCCTAAAGATAGAGATCCTTTCTTATCTCAAACCTTATTATCTATATAAGAAGTTGGAGGGTGTACGTGAAGGTAGATCAACAGAGCTTACATTGTATTATATTCTTCTTGCGAGGTGGGCCATTGGTCCTCCCTCACATCTGTTCTTTAATATATTGTGGTAGTCATTCTATCTTAGTCATACCAAAGGTTCATATAGTTTTAATGTATCGTAGGTATGCACATGCAATCATGGATGATAGTCTTGAGGTTTTATTCATTATCTTAGGCCCATTCTAGAATTCTAACACTTGATTGGGCCTATTTGCATATCCCATTGAACCAATCAAGTGATTGGTTCGTGGGAAGTAAAACTAGGCCAATCAAGCCCGAATTCAATGAATATGATAATCTAGGGTGAGTTGGGGTTTGATTCATTCCAATTTCATACCACATTGAATGAATGAGGTGATTGTTTGAGTGGGGTATGTAAGGAGGTGGTTGTGGAGATAGTGAAAGGACGGATGATGGACACTACAAAGAAGTACCATGATGGACGTCCTCAAATGCATTGAGCCATGAGAATTGCTTCCTCAAAGTTCCGAGACAGATGGATTTGTAAATGATGAGATATAGAGGGAACACAACTTTTGGCAAAGAGATCTATTAACTCGGGCCGCGGAATAGAAATGAGAGTTAAAGGACCACTTTGCACGCCAACGTGCAATGTAGGCTATGATGGACTCGAGATCTAATTGTCTCAAGTGATATAGGTCGGACAAGGTGCTATTTGGAGCAATATTGATCAAAAAGTGGTCAATGAAGACGTGTGAGTTGTTCAAAAGAGTGCATGCTTATGTTGGGGCAATCTCGTATGCCAATCTAGGGCATGGCCAACGAGAGAAAGGGGGAATATGCGCATTAGAAGGGTGTTGTCTTGGTTGAGGAGATGACACACATGTAAATGTGTGCAAATGGGTGTGTGGATAGTCCGTACTTTGAAATTCTTCAAACTCGGACATTTTGAAGTGAGGGGAATACCAATGAATAGGCACTGTGGGATGAATGCGATCAATGCAAAGTTGGTTCTACGTGAGTTTGGGAGTGGCAAACCCCCAGTACTGTAACTCGAGCTTGTGTATGAGGTTCAAAAGGGGTTGACGAAGCGAGGAGGGGTGAGTGAAGGCATGGGGATGACTAGAAGCCATGATGAAGGAAGAATAGTTGAGGGGTAGGTGAGTGCGGGGAGCGCAAGAAGGGACCAAGAGCGCAATGGGAGAGGATGTGTTAGCAAACACCGTTAGGGTAAAAAGGAGGGGGAGAGTGGAGAATTACGATCTTGGATCGATGTTATTATATTATTATGGTGATTATATATGGTATGTTTTTATTTGTGGTAGCGGTTCGAGCACGGTGTGCATAGACGAGAAGCGGGCCAAGCGAGGGAGTGAAGTGGGAATGCTAGGTGGACTGAAAGTGGTTTGAGTGGATTGGGTTGGTGTAGAAAAGGGTCGGGGTTGGGTAGTAACGAATTGGTGGAAGGGACGTGGGTTGTGGGCACTGAACTAGGTGGAGTTGGAGTGGGGCAGAACGACAAGGAGTGGAGCAAACGCGTAGGGGGTGGCGGCCTATGTGTAGGTTGTGAGTCGAATGAGTAGACCTGGTTCTTTGGGGCTGTTGAGATTGTGGTGTTTGGGAGGATTGGGTGTGAAGGGGAAGGTCGGTTGCTTGTGCAGAGTGGAGCGAAGAGTTGGAGTGGGCTGGTCACTTGAGCGAACGACATAGTGGCGAGGGGAGTGTGGGTTGTGGGAGGTGGTGCGGTGGTGGAAGTATGGTAGATTAGTGGGTCATGATGGGGTTTTAGAGAGATGGAAGGGGTCGTGATGGTGACTAGTTAGGCGATGGAGGTGAATAGAATAGGTAGAGGAGGTTAGGAGGGTAGGATAGGCCAAGAATGACAAGGCAAGTTGCCTGGGAAACCAAGTGGGTTGTTGGTGCGAGCATAGGTGGTTGAGTTGTGTTGCAAATCGTGTGGGGAGGTAAGTGCTTGTGTTGAGGTGGCAATGATTGGAGCAACCCGGGATGAGTGCAAACAGGCGGTGGGGATGTCGGTGTGCGGAAGCGGTGAGGCATGCAAAGGGAAGTAGGTGTATTGAGGGAGAGCAAAGGTGGCGGATGAGTGCACGGACAAGGCCATGTCGTAAAGGTGACATGCAAGCGATTGTGTAAATAGATGAAAATGTGAAGATGGGGAGAGATGGGTCACGCAAGTGACCCATTAATGTAGTGACGATTCGGGATTGAAGTGGATAAGGTATGGGTAAGGAAAACAAATGGCGAAGGTAGGCTAACGGGGTGAAGTGGAGTGGACATGGAAGGGAATCGTTGAATTGAATGGTGTGTGTGTGTGGAGAAGGAGATGGTTTCTTCATTGCGACCAAATTGATAGGGGTACAAGTCGTCAACATAAGACAAGGAGGTTGGTAGGCAAAGAAGGCAAGTACAAGGGCACGCAGATGTTGACAAGTGGAAGGTGGTGGTCGGTTTGATGAAAGAAAATGTTGCGGAGACAAGAAAAACAAATTTGTAGAGAGATGCGCTCATGAGTCGCATGCATGCCCGATCACAAGGGCAATGATGGAGATGGTAGGTAGTGCATAGATGTAAGAGTGACGAAGCTTGAAGGAGTTAATTGGGTGGTAGAAAAATTTGCTCGAGCGATCAGGCACTGATGAGAGTATTGGCCGATGTTATAGAATTGGCGGTCGGTGTGGTGGGGTGATGGTGAGATAGATGACTCGTAGAGGCGAAGAAGTTGGGATGCGGGTTTTGTGGGTGACCCACATATGCAAAGAGGGCGTCACAATGATGATGGTGGTAAATAGTTGGAGGACCTGCAAATGTAAAGTGGAAGAATGGAGGAGGCGGCCTAGGTTGTCCAAGTAATGGGCTTGACAAATAACGGTAGGTAGAGTGATAATGTGAGTTGGTTAAAGATGAAAAAGAGTGGTGTGACTTGGTCGATGCGGATTGAGGCGGGTGGGAGACAACAGAGTTTCCAGGATGGAGGTGGAGGTGGGTAGTTAACGAGATGGGTGGGAGGAGTAGGTCGGAAGGGGTCGCGACAACGATAGGTTGGGAGGGTAGAGCGTTTGGTTGGTGGTGGAAATGGGTGAAGGGAGTGAGTGCGTGGGTCATATAAGAAGTTGCGTTTGTAGAGGTTGTGAAGGTGGTTCAATGGTTGTGGACTCAAGCTAGAGTTGATTGGATTGGCGAGGCACAAAATTGAGGGGGTTGCTTAAGCAACTTCCGAGTTGATCGCCTATGGTTAGGATGAGTGATGGCGGGAGTGGGGGAACTGTTGGGCAACAGATGATGGAGCGTGGTAACAAGAGTTGGGATAGGTGAATGGTGAAAGTTGCGGACCGGCTGGGGCCGAGTTGTTTGGGTGACTGAGTGAGATGAGGAGATACATGAGGTCAAACATGGATGTGGAAACAAGCACATAGGTGTACAGGGAAATGGGTAGGTCTCTTAGGCAACCTAGTGGTGAGTGGGGGTATATTGGGAGGGTAGGTGATTGAAGGCTGGATAATGGTGTCAAAGAGGTGATAGGATTGGATGATGGTAGGATAAAGGTAATTATTTTTAATTTGAGGGTTTAGATTTGTAATAGATCCGAAGATAGAATAATAAGAGAAAACAATAGAATCCTAGTGCTAGTAAAGTGGTTGTATGTTTGCTTAAGTAGCTCGTCGATATGTGACAAGGGTATGTGGGGGTGTCTTAGAGAATTCAATTTTTCCGACACTACCAAGCAAAGCACGAAAAGTAGGCTCACGAAACTAGGTTAGAAATGTGGAAGCCTAAATGTATACAACAAAATGAGATCACTGCGCAAGTGTTAGAGATATAAATCAACTAAACTCAAATCTAATTTATATGTATAATAAATGGTTTAAGAAATTGTTAATGTTATGGGACAATGTGTCTAGTTCTTCAAAATTAAACAACCTCTTCTCTCTTTGAACATGCACAAAATAATCTTAAAAAATTATTAGTATGTTTTTTTTTTTGTTAGGGGACTGCCTCGGTCACATCCCTAACGTTCTCAAGGTTGATAAAAAGACATTAAAATACACAAGTTAAAAGTTTGGTGATAAATGAATGAAATAAACACTAATATACCTAATTAGAGACCTACAAAACCCAACAAATGACTGTAGAGACGAATTGATGATGATTTTGATATGTTTTGGTTGGCACTAAAATAGCAGGGCAATTGCAGACCAACCGCCAAAGCAATTGGGACTTGTATGAATTTGTTGCGAAATATTACTATCGCGAGACCTACTCCTATTCTCTACAATTTGCCTTCGCCTTTGGAAAATCTATGAGAAAAGGATATGCGAGCAAGAGATGAAAAAGTCTCGGAGGAGGAAGAAGGAACCAAAGGTCTTTTATATATTTTGGAGATGGAGGTAGGTCGATTTAATTATTGCTTTGTGGAGTGTGCTTTCGGGTTTTGTGGCTTTTATTATTTTAAAATGTGTTTTATTGCTTTTGAGGATTTTATAATGTTTTATCTTGTTTTAGAGGTATTTTATTGTTTTTATGGGATTTTACGCTTGTTTTATTTTATTTTATGAGATTTTAGACATGTTATGTTGTTTTTATGGGATTTCATACATGTTTTATTGTTTTTATGGGATTATTATATTTTTTATTGTTTTTGTATTTTAATATGTTTCCAAGTTATTTAATTGACATGACCTTAGGCACAAGGTGCGTTTTATAATGTCTACATGGGAAACCACCGTATGCCTATTTATGATCTTGTAGAGGGTGAGTTATGCCTTCATGAATTGGATCTAGAGTATTTTTGGTTATGGAGAGCCTACATTGACAAGAATTCTACATCTACAACCAATGGACGATGCCTTGTACATTTGGGTGAATCTTAGAGCCTCACATTCTCAACAGATTCCTCATTTCCTTGACTCAGCTTAGGCTCACTTGTTTTCCCCATGGAGGTGGGGCGAGTGTCGTGGACTATGTTCTCACCCGCAAATTCCTCATCCTCCACATTTGTGACCTCCATATTTTTCCTCAACTCCCATTTGTTGACCATATAGTCTTGACATTCACCTTCCATATTGGTTCTCACCCTTGTATCCTCTCCCCTCCCACCATGCCTCGGGCGTTAGACACACCCCTATCCACTTTGACGATGACTACACCAAAGAATATGTTGTTCACCTCTCCCTCCTTATGTTTGGGTTCTACACCCTCCCTCTTCCCATCATCAATTCCATGTATGAGTTCTTACATCAAACCATCTTGGATGCTGCCTTGGACTCTCGTCCCCACACTATCCATTTTTCCAAATCCCTTATTTGCCATGGGTCCTACCCCAAGAACCGGTGGTATGATGATGAGTGTAAATACCTTTATAAGGGACTTCAATTTTCGCTAACCCATAATCCTCTATCCATACCCACCCTTTGTAGGAGTACCGGTGTCTACTTTGATGTAAGAAACAAGGGTTTCTTGCATCTAGACAGCTTCGCATCCTTGTTGATCTCCACCGCTGATCTAACGCCTTTTGATGTACTGTTCTCTCCAAGAAAATTACCCGAAGCATGGGTCTCCTATGTTAGTTCCCTCTATGATGTTCTAGACCATCTTGTTGTCATTGCCCCCACTCTACCATCCTCCTCTATTTTCTCCACTTCTTCCATCAAGAGAGCTATTTTGAAGTTGTGCACCAGCAAAGCAACATATTGCGAAGGGGCGAATCCATTGCCTTTCGCCTTTCCACACTCTTTAATGAGGTTTTCCAGTGAATCATGGTCCTAGCACATCATTTACCCTACTCATAAGTTTGGGATCTCTCTATCCCCGACAACTGCAGGACCATTATTATTGGGCATATATATTTGCCAAACTTTATGCCATGGTGTTGGACATGCAATGTTAGAGCACTTGGAAAGGAATAATATTAGAGCTAGGAGGCTGGTTTCAATAGGGACTACTAGACTATTGGCCACATCTTTACACTTCAGGCTATTATTATGGAGGCTTGTCAAGGTCTTCCAAAGTCTTTTGTTGTTTTGTTGACTTGAGAAGGCCTTTGTCTCGATTATGAGACACCTCCTCCATAAGTTGAGAGATATCAACATCCTCGATTCTTTGATTACCACTACTTGGAGGCTCAACTACATAGAATTTTTATCTAGAGGCTTTATGAGATAGTTATCGGGCAGTTTTGTACTTTTCACGGTTTCTATAACCTTTGTAAAGAGTACTATTGGGTTTAGGCAAGAATGTCATCTCTCACCAAACCTATTCAACATTACATTGATGAATTAGAGGAGTTTCCTTGGTAGCATACCTATATGGATGACAACTATACTTTGCATGAGGTGGTTATAGCTATCCTTCTTTTTGCCAATGATGTTCTTGTCTCACTCTCATGAGGGCTTACAGCAACAACTTGATGCCCTTGCTCATTTCTGTGAACTTTGACAACTTGTGGTCAACCTTAGTAAAACTAAGGTCATGATTTTCAATATCTCCAAGCACTCTCTCTCTAGATTCTAGTTTTTCTACAAAGGGGAACTTCTAGAGATCACATCGGCCTACACATATTTGGGGGTCCAATTTTTTGGTCCATCCTTTAGCATGAAGTCTGCCTCTCACTTGTGCCTTTACAAGGGGTATGCTTCTCTAGTTGGAATGTTAGTGTTTTCATATCCACTTCCAAGGCATCCCTTCCAAGTTACACCTTTTTGATACAATCATCAAGGCCACAATCTTATATGTTTCAAAGGTTAGGGGGCCTAGCTTGGGGTCATTAACCGGGCTTGTATTGAGAGGGTCTAGCCTCTCATGCTACAACATAATCTGTTGCAAGAGGACAGTTATTTGACGCATCATCCAAGCTGAATTTTCTGCCCTACCGCAACACCTTAAGACTATCTTCAGGCTTACTTTCTACATCCACAAAGTCAAATCTTGGGGGATTGGGATTTTGGTTGTGAGAGATATCGATACCTAGTACTTTTCTCTTCATAGAGCATTCTTACATTGATCCCCACCAAATGTAGGCACAGTTGGTACTTTGAGACTAGGTTGTTCCTTCTTTCTATTGGCATCTCTATTAATAGGCTACCTCCTTTCATGTACTTCCTGACACTCCCCTTGATTTCTTCGCACAAAGAACATCATCACTAGAGTTGTTAGATAGGATCTATGACGATATGTCGAAGCCACCTGGATCTCCCCCTTGAGCCGCTCAGCCTCGAGCATTCTTTTAACGTTGAGCACTTGAAGTGGTGGAGGGTATTATTTTCCACCCTCTCTATCTCCAACGCAATTGGTCCCATGACTTGAGATTTCCTCTTATTAGCTGGATGAGAGCGCGTTCTCATCAATGACGGGTTGAAACTGATCATCACATTGTTTGTTAGGAACAAATATCCCATCTTTGCTCTTTCAAGAAGGTGGAGACCAAGGAACACTTCATTTTCAGATGCCCCATTTACTATGAGATCTGAGGAAGATATCACTACCTCTACAGGGACTCAGGCAACACTCTATCTACTTTCTTCAGATATTCAGACCAGCGGTGCCTGGCTCTTTATCTCCACAAAGTTGTCACCCTCTAGCGCAGATCCCTACAGGGGCCTAGAGGCTCTAGAGTCCCCATGTTGAATACCTATTTCTTCCAGCCCATCTAAATGGTTGGCCACTAAGAAGCATAGGAATGAAAGGAAAGCAAAGTTTATTCTTGAACAACATTATTGACAGGTGAGACTTTGCAAAACAAAGATTTGTTGAGGTGAAAGGTGACATGAGGTAACTTGCTGGGCAATGGAATAAGGAGGACGCACAACCTTAGTATGGTGTCAAAGAGAAGTAGTGTCAACTGACAAAGGCATGATTGTAAAAGTGCATGCTGCTAAAAGAAAGAGGGTGTGAAAATAAAGACACTCGAGGCACCATTTTAATCTTGCTGAAAAGTTTTTTTAGTGCAGTGAACAAAAGAAAAAATTAGCATAGGCATTTGATTTGAGAAGGGAGCCTAGAAGAGTGAGATCCAATCTATGAATGTATAGAAAAATCTTGAAGAGGTTTTAAAATGGAACATGAAGGCGAAAGCATTGCTGTTTTGTTGTCTAAAAGTATCCTGTGAGAAAGTTGCAGCCAAGGGAGAAAATGTGAGAATTTGAATCAACAACATAGACATGTGTGGTATCTGTGTGAATCAGCCCAACAAATGTAAGAAGCAATCACGGAAAAACAATTTGGAGATTGCTGAAGCACGGGAGAAAGCAAAAGCACTGCAATGGAGAGGGCAACATTTTGCAGCCCCTAAAAAGCATAAGCATGAAAGGAAAACATAGTTTGTTCATGAACAACATCATTGATAGAAGAGACACTACGAAACAATGATTTGTTGATGTGAAAATTAGAATACCTCCTGGGAAAAGAAAAAGGAGAACACAGCCTGAGTATGGCACCAAAGAGAAGTAGTGATGTAGGAGCATCACTTCATGTACATAATCAAATTTTGGCTTTCATAGTTGTCTCAGAAAACTAGTAGACAAGGAAACAATAGTCCATGTGTTTAGAAGGTGAAGTGATTTTGTTTGGAGCCTTGAGAAGTGTGGATGTCTCTCTGGGGTCATCATTTAGCAGTATTCCATGACTGTCCTGTTACAATCATGTTGAAAAGCTTAAGGAGCAAGTGAACATTAGCTAGAAAGTGTCTTGAACAAGAATAGGTGAATGACTTGAGTTAGTGAATGAGGAATAAGGGACAGTAAGATGAGCTAGAAGAAACTTAGAGAAAGCCTAAGTAAGGATAAGAACGAGGTATAGAAGACAATTTGGTGTAGAGAGAAAGAAAGACCTAAGAAGATCAAGCTTGTGAGAACATAACATTATGTTGATAGAAAGGGTGATGGAACATTAGAAAGTACTTGAACAAGGTGGATAGGTGTTATGAAAGGTGGGTCAAAGGTTGAAACCAGTTGGTAGATGGTAAACCCTAAGAACTCAGTTGAAACCCTTAAGAAGACCTAATTAAACCTACTCAAAAAGGAGAAATTGGTGTTGGGAGAATTGTGTTGGGATTTTGAGGATGAAATTAACCATGAAGCAAGAACTCCATAATGGGTATCAAGAAAGCTAAATACTTCTTCATGAAAGTTTACAGTTTGTTCTAAGCTATGAGCTTTGTGTGTTTGGAGGGCTACTAAATAGGCCTAATTGAAAACGGTAGAAAGAGAATAAAATCTGATTGGCTTAGAGATAGGTGCTAAAACTTTGGTATAAGCTTAATTGTCCAAATGGGTGTCTGAAAAGGTTGACAGTGAGAGATAATTCCTTGTAGAAAGTTCTGGTCATCAAAATTTGTCATTTGGAAGGGCTACAAGCTAGTATTAAGGTCTGAATGGTGAATGAGCAAAAATGATGGTTTGAAACTTCTTGAGGTTACTAATCATGTTTGTTAGATGCATTTGAGCAGGTGAAAGGTATCCTTAGCCCTTGTTTCAGTTTTGAAGGCATTTTGGCATTTGTAAGCAAATTAGGCTTCTTGAGTTATGTACATATTGCATGGTTTTGGTGATCTTGAATGATATTGAAAGCTAACTTGGTTGTGTGGACAAGAACTTGATTTTTCTTGCTATCAAGTAGCATTGTTTGACATTAAAGTTTAGGGTAACATTTAAAAAAAATATAAAACTTTATTGTTGATTTTAAGTTTATACTATTGAACCCTAGAAAAAGTTAAAATATTTCAGGCCAAGGAACTGGATCGAATTAGTTTGATATTATCAGTTTCAAACTTTTCGATGAAGTTTTTCCAGCATGTGTAAAATACCATTGTAAACCATTTGTCTAAACAACCGTCTTTTTGAACCTAAAAGGAAATTTTTGTAAATAGGTGCATTTTTGGTTGTGTCTAACAACTTTGCAAACATTTTTTTATTGAGGGGGAAAATCCCTTTCCCATGGAGAAGACAACTACCACTGGGAAAAATAATGATAGAGCTTTCCACATTGTGCAAGCTGATACAACAGATAAGACTATAATGAAGTATTCAGAGAAAAGTTGAAGACGATGATTATCAATGAAGGCGATGAAGAAGATCGAGCTCTTACTACACACAAGATGGTGTTGTTCAGTGAGATGTAGCTCCCATTGAAGATTAACGTTGTTCACTAAGGCCTAGTTCCCATTTAGGAAGCATAGTGAGGGCCAGTCCCACTATTGTTTTTTTGTAACTGTTCAATGAGGCAATTCCCACTATTGTTTTTTTGTAATTGTTCAATGAGGCAATCCCCACTAAGGTAGTATATTAAGGCCTAGTTCCACCACTACTTAGTGAATAGTTGAGTGTGTCCCTATTCATATAAGTGCAGGGCATGGTCCTGCACATAGTGCTCTATCTTAGACACTTGAGTATGTCCCTATCTACACAAGTATGTTGTGGACAATTGCATGTGTCCTTCACATAACTGTTTGTATGGACAGTTGTGCGCCCCTGTTCACATAGATGTTTGTATTGATGCTTCTCAATGAACTAATGAGCATGACCTTGTTCATCAAGTAATTATAAGTATGTTGAACTATGTGTATGTCCTAGTTCATGTATGAAGAGTAGTATCGTGTATTCTCTTCCATTCTTGGGACCATGATGTGATTGGGGGATGAAGGGGGTGCGTGGGGGGATAAGCTAGTATTACATCATAGTAAGGTGATGTACTGGTTAGAAATACTATATTGTGGAGCATGCCACCTAAGTTAAGACTCAGGTCACCTTCACCATGCATACACGCTATATTTAGTTATAGGTTGTTGGGTGGTTACTATAACACCCATTTAGATATGAGTGGTTGAGTGATAAGTGTTTGTTACAACACTATGCTATAATTGAATTATTTGGTGGGTCTAAGTTTGGTCAATTGCATTTTATAAATATCCCTTATGACATGAATAAAATACAATACCTTGGATCAATTCTTTCCAACGTTGTCTCAACTTGGCTAGATAATGTTTGTATTGTATATAACATTTTAAGGATTTTTGTCAATGGATATTGTACCTCCTTCCATTATGAGAATAGGGCAAGGTGTGGTTCTAATAGTTCTAAGGTTCTTTATGATCATTAATAAGCTGTTTTTGATTTCCATTTCCATGTTTCTTGAGATACACTTCTGATCCACACCCCGTAGAGCATCATCCGTAATTATCTTTTATTTTTTATTACATGTTAGTAGTTTGTTATTAAGGTTTTCAAATCTTGTAGGAAGTTGTGGGAAATAAAGGAATGTATCTATATTATCTAAAACATATCGACAAGATTTAGGACAAAGATGGCATAGTTTCCTAACAATGTAAGTTGATAGGAAAATGTCCGCTTATGTTGAACTCTATGTTCCTTTGTTTCTTTGGGATGTTTTTAGCCTCTTATAATTTTACATCCCTTTCTAACTCTTAATTCTCCATATTCTACAGAGAGTTGGGTATAGGGATTGTACCATACAGTCCACTTGGTCGTGGTTTTTTTGGTGGCAAAGGAATTGTTGAAAGCTTAAATGAAGGTGACAGCAGATTGGTAAGTTTTCAGTACCTCCAAATTGGTTAAAATAAATTTTACTGTTTGCATTTATACTTTTACAAAATACCAAGATTTCCATAGACTGTTAGCCTCAAAGATTGATCATAAAGATGAGATAGCATGACCGCATGCTTACTAATAGTGTGTGCATGTTATGTACTAGATCTTATACTATCTATACAGTGAGACCTTGATCTTTAAGGAAATAATATATGACAGCCACAGACATTCCTCCAGTAGTTATTTCCATGCTGTCATAGCAATAGCAACTTGGTAAATTAAAATTTGAAAACAAAGCTGTTATCCTTTCAAACAATCTTTTCTATGAAAATAAACCATCAATGGTCAATCAAGAATGAATTCTTGTGCCCTCCCTTCTATAAGGAGATACAAGTGTCTTTTAACATATAGCATATAAATTCTAGAAGAGTCATAGCTTTTATGGAGGTTCCTTAAAGAAGGTTCCACATAACATAATGGTTTGAAATCAATTGCAAAATATTCACAATTCTTCTCTGACAGGTAGCATCTTCTATTAGGACTATGCAAGACTTTTTCTTTGCCAACTTACCTTATTTCACTTTTATTGGGTTCAGGTCCGGCAGTCTCGGTTTCATAGAGAGAACTTGGAGAAGAATAAACTATTGTATGAACGAGTTTCTATGCTTGCAAAGAAACATGGTTGCACACCTCCACAGTTGGCCCTTGCGTGGGTACTTCATCAAGGAAATGATGTTGCCCCCATACCAGGTATACTTCAACACGTAGGACTGATATTGGGTGCAGATCACTTCGAATTAAAAGTGTCTATGTTTAAAGATTTTTCTTCTTAACATTTTATGCTAATTTTGGCCTACAGGAACAACCAAAGTAAAAAATTTGGAGGAAAACATTGCGTCCTTTGAAATTAAGCTATCTCAGCAAGAACTGAATGAGATCACTGAAGCTGTTCCAGAACATGAGGTTGCAGGCTTGAGGTATACTGAAGATAATTACCGACACACATGGCAATTTGCAAACACACCTCAACCAAAACTGAGGTGATGGTTTGCAAGCAAACCTTAGTTGCTTTGGTGTTGTCTTTTTTCCTAAGTGTGAATGCCAAACTGTTTCTGGAGATACTTCAGATGGGCATAAAGCTCTGATTGTCACGGTGATTAAAGTGGTAGTATCTCATGGAGATTTCTCAGATCTCTTAATGTTTTAGTTCTTGGTTGCATTTCAGCTCCTAGGATTCTTTTTTATCCTAGTGCTTTTCTATTGGATGCATTTACATGTCCTATCGGCCTTTTCTGGTCACTGCTCTACTTTACTAGATCACTAATTCATGTACATGCTTCATCATGGTTAACGCAAAACTAAAATAAATATGATGAAGTATGTACACCAATTAGTGATCTAGTAAAATGGATGGTTCTTAAAGAGATATGAACAAGGGTCATAACATTATCTTATTGCAAGTGGTGCACAACTCCTGATATTTGTTTCAAAAGAAAATGATTTATAAACAACTCTCTTGCTTTGTATAACCAAGCAAATTCTCAAATATTAGGTAGATTTCATGGTGTGATGGGACAGCTGGAAATTGTGAACTTCGTGTTACTAAGATGCTTATAATTGTGAAATTTAATGCATAAAGGAGATAGAGGCTACACCAATTAATTTAAACCTTTGGAAAAACTCTTGTAGTTGCTTGATTGTGGCCCAAGTTGGCCAATGTAATGACTGAAAGTTTCTTTGTTGTTCAATGTTTGTTCATTGAAGTCATATGGTTCGCTTGTATAGTGTTTACCTAACGATTGCGTACTCTAAGAATTATGTTTGATAAACTGCATATCTAATACAGTTCTGTACGGTTAAGGTCATTGCTCGAGTCCTTGTTGATAGGGCTCGACTTGTGGAAGGGCACTTGTTTGATAGGGCGAGAGAGATACTTGGTTGCTCTTTAGGAAGTTGAGGGAGAGCTCGGAAGGAGGTCTTCCCTCTCCTAATGAAGGGTGGCGTTTAGGAACTTGGCAGATTTTAGGTAGAGGAAAGTGCTTGATTAATACTAAACAACCATGGCCATCTTCCATCAAACCATTTGATCAAGTCAAGTTGATCATGTTGCTCCTATGGGATAATTTAGTGTTAAAAAGTTATACTATTGGTGTCGTAGTTAGTAAGTGGTGCTAGCACATGTAGTCTTGACCAATAATTTGTTAACATAAACATGGTGGATCGTTAATTATCCATCTTAAGTACAATGAGTGGGAGGTGGTAGACTCGGTTCACTATTGACCTAAGTTCTCCATGCATTAAGTACTAATTTAAATCTCTTTGGTAACAGGGAATATTCATGAATTCAATGTTAATGCTAAAGGCCAAATTAAAGAAAATGGTAATCGCTACTTCACGTCATTCATTCTTTGAGTAGTGACTGCCTCTATAATATTTCCTTACATTGTCTATAATCTTTGCTTATAGGTTAGTGCTTACTCAACTTACCATGGTGCTTATAAACCCAACTTACGAGAATGTGTACTTTGCTTATGGCAAAGTTGTTCATGTTCTATCTAGGATTTATCCCCCTCACCCATTTAATGCTCTTATGATTGCCCATTTTATACTCTTATGTGTTTCCGTACCCATTCAATCACTCATTCCCAATATTTGATTCCTTATAAGATCCTTTGTATTTAATTGGCTAATTGAATCCACGGGTGACAACTAAATATTCGACTAGTTGGTTGACCATTTGCTCCATTGAATGAATACTTGGTTGACCACTACAATTGATGAGATGAGAATTGATGGACATCAATTTGATATGAGAGCAACACCTAATTTTTATTAAAGAGACATGATATCAATTAGTTAAGCATCATGAGTGAACAACTAACATGGATTTTTACGCCATGAAGGGGTCTTCATTTCATATGGTTTATAATATGAAGAGGTTGTTTTGAATGAGTTAGATGGAGAATGATGCACATTAGTAGATCGATGTGTTGAGATAATTCTAAGAGCTACTATTCCCTTAGAAAACTATTTAGAGCTAAGGATTTGATGTTGAGTCCATTTGATTATCCACATCACATATAAGATTAAACACAATCCACGTGGATTGAATTTGCTAGGGCTGGTTAGTAGTTACTTATGCACATATTGGAAAATCTCTTTTGATTCCGGGGGAGCTCAATCTTCCAATGGTTGGTGTCAAGTTTTCTTCTAAACTTATCATTCACCATTTGTATCTTGTGAAAGAGTGATATATATTGTTTGTCATATTGAATGGCTACATCTTCACACACTAATTATGGCTTCACCTTAATGTTATCCATATTCTCTATGAGGTTTATTCCCCTTACCTAATTTATGCCTTATTTATACTCCAATGACAACCCATATTATGCCCTCACGAATTAGTACGACTCATGACCACCTTATTATACCTTCACCTTTTTATGCCCGTATGACCCCCATTTTACACCCTTATGCACACCCTTACCCTATATGCCATTATGCGTGCCCTTACCCATTTGATCATATCTCCCTAAGATTGGATTCCTTGAAGATCCCTCGATTGGATGGAAAATATGAAGAGGTGGATTTTAATTATTTGGATGGAAAATGTTATTTGTCATGGATATATGTCTTTGAGCTGCCTTCAAAAAGTGACAATTCCCCAAGTAACCATTCGAGCCAAGGATTTGTTGTTGCATCCATTTTGTCATACCGTCCTTTTGGCCTACCAATAATCTAAATAAATAAGTACATTAACACATTATATACAATAAAAACTTGTACTTGAATTAGACTTGAATTATTATGAGTTGGTTTCGTACATGGATACGTTGCCGATTTCCATTTTGGTTTTATTCAATGATAGTATTGTATGCGGTTATAGATGTGTATACATGCTTGGTGTTCTTAATGCTAGTTGCATGTATAGTGTTGGTTCTAATTGGCCTTGTTGTTTTATGAGGTTGATGACATTTCATCACGTGACTCATTGGTTGTGAGTTGATATTATTTTAGTTGTGATATAATTCTAATATCTATTTCAGTCTAGTTATGATTTATTTTATATTTATCATATTGAGATCATATGCATCTCAATTTTGTAGAGCATATATTGCTGATCCTAGTTTTTTTTTCTAGGTGCAAAGATCCATCTATAGCTGTTAAGAAAGATAGTGGGAAAAGAGGACACAAAAATCTGGGGAAGAGAGAGGGGCAAGTGGGGAAAAGAGGAAGAATGAAGCATTTGGAAGAGTTTGGCTTTGTGAAATGAGAACTAGATCAAGTATGTACTTGTAAAACTTGGAAATAATGTGGTTTTCTTTCAAAATGGTATTATCTAGTTTTATTGTACATGGAAAACAAAGTGATGGCCATGGTAAGTCCTTGCTAACTAGATGAGAGACTCATGACAACGATGACATGCCAATACCACATTTTGAGAGTCTCCCTTCCCAACCTTTGCTTACCCTCTTTCTTCCAAATTGTTGCATGTGACTCTCTTTTGATGAACAAGATTATCACATGGTAAAGAAGGAAGATGCATGTAAATGGACTCTCATAGCCCATAGATCGCTTAATCAATGAGCTTATTTTGATTTCATTGTGTCCTTAGATGGCTCTAGCTTTGCACGTGTTATTAATGGATGTCCTAGTAAGGTACATGATGCATACTTGAGTGCAAAGGCATGAGGATAATGTGTTTTTGGCATTATGATTTGTGTGTTGTTGTGCCATGTAGTTGTGATGTGATCAAGGTACCTACTCTTGGTATTCCCATGACGGTGACGCCACACGCTACTCCTTAAATTACTATGAACATTCCTACACAACATACACCTTCCTTTGTGTCTCATAGGCCCACTCCTAATGCTGCATATGTATTGCATGGTCTTCTCCAAAATAATAGTGTATATTACTATGCATGTTGATACAAATCATACTGAAGATGCATTCTCAATACAAATTCGGGGTATTCATGCCCAACTCTCACAATTACATCAAGGGTCCAACAAGACAAGCCATATGATGAGTTCTCATAACACATTATACAACCCATTTTCTCTTAAGATCCTTAGTTATTTTGTACATATATGATTTATTGTGTCTAAGATTACATTGATGACAAGGATGACCCACAACAATACACCAAGGCTTTCTATGCTATGTCTAGATTATGAGTATAATGATGAATTGCTACACAAGATTTTTCCAAAAGCTTTAGCAACTATGCCTTCAATTGGTTTTACACCCTACCATTAGGTTTTGTACATGCTTTTAATCCTTTGTCGATAGTTTTTCAACTCATTTTGCCATCAACATTAGCAAAATTGTCTATTTTTCTCAAAATGCACAAAGACGAGGACCTAGTGAGCCTATAGTGAATATATCTCAAATTTAAAACAATGATTTGTCAAAGCCACATCACATTAATGAAGATGAATTACAATAAATTTTCATTCAAGGCTTGTCTCAACCAATAAGAGAAAGTAATATATCAAATGATTAAATCTTTTGATGAACTTTGCCATGTGAGGAAGCAAGATGAGACTAAGCTCCTTGCATGCTAACATTCCAACATCCACCGAAGTTCAATTTCAAAATAAACTATCCTTAAAGGCTAAGGCTAATGATGCAAAATTTCGATTAAGAATGAGGGTAAAATCGTAATAAACATGATTTCAAAATAAAATAGAAGGCTTGTCCCTTCATATCATCAACAAAGGTAATTTACACATTTATCTAAACTCCCCAACTGTCATGTTCACTATTGTGTTAGGAAATAAGGGATAAAATATGTGGAATAATCCCTCATAGAATCGCAACAGTAGAAACTAATATGCAGAAATTATTACAGATCTTAAATAAAATTGTAGAATAAAATAACACAACACAAAGAGAGTATTTAACATGGTTCACCCAATTTGGGCTATGTCCACCAAGAATCACTTGCTCAAATTTTATTACAAGCCACCGCTCTCTCAATACAATACCCAGATCCGTTTGGAGCTATGCTCAACAAACTCTACAAAATTCACAGCCGAATTCAAAGCACATCTGCAATGTTTTTCATATCTCTATCATATGCATAAAACCATATAAATAGACAACTGCTTAAGCAGTTTTACAAAACCGTGGGTATCAAAACAATGGGCAAAAACCAAAACCGTCCCATAAACCTATGGGTAGCCGAAGAGACAGTTTTACAAAATAATGGGTACCGAAAAATCATGGGCCCAAAAACAGCCCATAATGGTTACCCATTACCCATGGGTTAATAAACCACCCGTGAAAATTTGCTTTCCTTAAAAATACTCAAGTTAACACATAGAAGGTGTACCAAAATCTAACATAAAAACATGCTCCACAAACATAACATATTGTACTACTCACAATGTAATCGAAAAATCGGTAATTTTTTTTTGTTGTGAAATCAAATGACACAACACTGAAGAACCATTGCACTAATCAATATACACTTAACACCAACACTTACCTTACAATAAACCAACATACAAAAACTTACAATTGTCACATGTGCAAGCATTGCATTTTATTACTTCAAAAGTGTTACCTTTACAGAAGCACAGTTTAAGTCATTATGCCTCATAGTTCCACAATGTAGGTTAGTTCCGTTTCATTCTAAGGTCCATACCAAAATTAGAATTATATATATATATATTTTCTCCACTACCTATATCCGAACATACATGTCACCTTCCATTCTTAAACACAAAAATGTTAGATCCAAGAGTATGCAACTTGGCGAGAACCGCTACAAACTCTATCCATCACACATGAAGTGAGGCATGCAAAAATATATTGCTTAACCCATGGATAATTTTCCCAACTCATCGGTTCTACCAATTCTAGCTTACATTCAATCCAAGCAATGCAAAGTGGGACGAGTTTAACTCGGAATGCCTTTCATGAGGCCCATGAACTTCTCACCAGGTGTTTCGTAGGTACAAATAGTAGGGTTGACACCATTTGTCCTCTTAATTTGGTAACATAGAGATGCTTGGCTAATGCATGAGTGTGACAAAGAAGCGTCACAAAGTTTCCTTTATCACTATGACCAAAATTCCATCCTCTTTATAAGGTGTTATTTCAAATAAAAATACCACCAGGAACAAAACATTCCAGAGTATAAGGTACTCATTTAAGGTTAACCCATGAAGATGGGTTATGGAGAAGGTACTTACTGAACTACTCCAATTCCTAAGCAATTTCCTTCCACGGAAAAAACTAAGCTTAGCCCAAATATCTCTTCACACATAACTCTAGGCCCTCTAATGACACAACACCGAAGAGCCATTGCACTAACCAATAGACACTTAAACAACATTTACCTTACAATAAGCCAACATACCAAAATTTACCGTTGCCACACATGTGCAAGCATTGCATTTTATTACTTCAAAAGTGTTGCCTTTACAAGAGAACGATTATGCCTCACAATGTCGCAATGCAAAGTTAGTTTCATTTTATTCTAGGATCCATTCTAGAGTTAGAATTCTATATTTTTTCTCGCACTACCTACATCAGAACATACATGTCATCTTCCATACTTAAACAAAAAAGGTTAGGTCAAAGAGTGTGCAACTTTGGCAATAATGGCAAGGAACTCAATCCATAACACATGAAGTGAGTTTTGCATGAATAAGTTTTGTTAACCCATAAAATGTCTTCTTAACCATCATTATGTCACAATTCAAACTCATATGCAATTTAAACAATGCAAATGGGGACGAGTTTAACTCGGAACACCTTTCACGAGGCCCATGTACTTCTCACCGAGGTGCTTCGTTGGTACAAAAATAGGGTCATCAAAAATTGAACTTCTCTTAATTTGGTATAACGAAGATGCTCAGCTAATGCATGAGTGTGACCAAGGAACGTCACAAAGTTTTCCCATATCATTATGACCATAATCTATTCTCTTTATAAGGTTCTATTTTAAATTAAAATTGCCACCCAAAACAAAACATTCCAGAGTTTAAGGCACTATTTTAAGGTTAACCCATGAACATGGGTTAAGAACAAGAACACTTGCGAAACTACTCAATTTCCTTCCACGAAAAAAGCTAAGCTTAGCTCAAATATTTCTTCACACATAACTCTAGGCCCTTTAATGACACCATAAGGAAATCAAACCTCAAGTATTAACATATAAACATGATTTCATCTCGCTTGTTGGGTATGATTGCACCAGCCTCAATATAATCATAGGAAGCTTAACCCATAATCCACTGGCATGTGTGACTAACTTATTTCCTAAAATCATGGAATTATTTTCCCTTATGTCCTATAGAGGCATTATCTCTAAGGAGAAGTTAAAACATTATAAAACTAACATTGTGTGGTCCTTTCCTACTAGTGGTGATGAATAGGTCTTGAAATAACTTACTTCGATTCATTTTATTTACCATACACACAATTATCAATTCCTTCCAAATCCTACACTTGGGTTAGACTGGATCCAAAATAATGGCCTTTTTATTCAACACGGAAGAAGGATTCCACCTAATTCCACTTGCTTCTAAGACCAATCCACGATAGTGCCATTATAACATATTACTAAATGTTTTCCAATGAATAACATTAAATTACATCCCTTTAACTACACTTAAATTATTATTAAATGAGACCAATATCCCATAGTTATCTCATCAATTGAACTTAAAGTCCCACAAACACATATTATGGTAACTAACTACGAGAGATGAGAGGTTTTGTAAGATTATCATGACATATAATTGGATTGTTTAACAAGGAATGCAATACTTTTGTGGTCATGCTTACTTAAGTTTCTTTTGATTAATTGATTTCCTCCTAAATTCTATTTCTCAAGGTGGTTCCATTTACACATCTTTATAAACAACATTCCCCCTTAAGGTGATGCACACTTCATAATTTGGAAGGCCTTATGTCACTATGTTCATAAGAGTTGCGAGAGTTTATTTCTCAATTGAGCAAAGATTCATCACCACATTATACATTATCTACAATGTTTATAGATACATGTTAACACATGACTTAACCATGGTCAAGACAAAATCTAGTTTGAACTTACAACTTCCTTTTATTTAAAGGTATATCATCCTTACACATATCGTTAAATCATATAACATTATTCCTTCACTACCATGTAATGTCTTTTTCTTTCCATTACCCAAAATTGACATGTTATTCTCTTACGATCATGATGACACCTCATTTATAATCTGTCTTGTATAATCTACCAAGTTCTTGAGTTGGATGATTATCTCGATTTTAAGACTACCCGTGAGTTTTTGATAGTTCGACACCCAAGAAGAGTCATGAAGGGATGAGACCACTAAAGATCACCTATAGGATGGGATTTCCAATGTCTTTATTCCATACTTGAGACAACATAGTTTACCATGTGAAGTGAAGGTTTGTCCAAGGCTATTATAACAAGGAAAACTATTTGAGTGCAATATAAGGTGACCATGATTAACTATAAATTGAGTGGCAATAACAACACCTATCAATTAAGTATTCACCTTCTTATTTACAAACTACTATTACCAAAGATAAGTGGACTAACTACAATATCCTAGAATCACATGATTTCTTTACAAGACGATGAAGGTGTAAAAGAAGGTTTTCATGGGATTGACACCAGTCACACTATCAACAACATCTATTTTCTTTGCATGATTACAACACTAATAATTTTCAAGTTTTAGCTCACTTCCATAAAACATACAAAATTATAAGAATTTACCATAGTTGACTAATTAAACTATTCTACAATGCAGTTGAATTGCAAGGTTACAAAATGAAATTTCACCATTTCTTTATTTAACATACGTGCACAATGAAAGGATTTATTCTTTCTTTAATAATACAACATGATTACTATTGTTCAAATAATATACATTTTCATTCCCATCCTAATCACACATTTTTGGTAATAAACATTAAACATAGATTTTCATCATCCATTCATTACGCTACCTGTAACCTACCACATTAGCGTAAACATGGTCAATGAAAAAGATGCTTGACATGATTTCCCCTACAAATAACATTTTTCACATAGATAAAATTTTCCATCTACAAGAAATTACAACACTAGTACAAAACAAAAGAGAGTAAAAATCACAGATGTAGTTTCCTTTCGTTATCAAACTAGAGAGAGAAAAACACCATAATACCCACAAGCTAGTTTGACCAAACAAGAAAATTCTTTGCAAGGCATTTGGGCAAAAAAAGTGCACTTCCACATTTGGCATACAAGTTACTATGGCCATCACCAAAGATACATTTGATTCAAACCAACTTAGTTTTATGCTTGTTTTATATCCATACCCTATTCCAAAGCTCCCATCTTAGTACAAACAAAGAAGGCACTGAAAAATGTTGTGAAGTCTGGCTTTATTCCTGCAAATAGCATTAAAATGAAGGTTTCAAGGCATCTCAACAAACCCATTTTGTATTAGCGCTGCAGTTATAGCATTCCATGAGCCAAGTTTTGATGCAGATCTTCTAGTCGCTTATTTTTGAAGATTTCAAGGCCATTTCAACGAACCCAATTTGTGCAGATCCAACAATCATGAATGTCCAGGAGAGCACAATTTTGATCATTTGTAAAACGGTCCACATGCCTTGTATAGGCGCCACGGTTTGTATTTTTTTAATTTATTTTGTAAAAGAAAAAAAAATTCGGTTTGGAACCATTCCGACTTCAGAAGCAACCAATGTGCGTTCCAAACTCCTTTCACTATGCAGACAAGAAGGAAGACACCAATGGTTGTGGGACTTGCTTTGTATCAGCACAGTGCATTTGTTTGAACGTTTCTAAAGCCTTTTCAATGAATCCATCATGTGCGTATCCTTCCATCATTCCCAACATGAGACAAATGTCTCTGTGAGGCGTCCTGCAAACAGTTCTTGCGCCTTGTCTAAACTTCCACATTTTACAAACAACACATCCAGAAAACTTGTAACTACAACTTCTAACAGAACCCCTCTATATTCTCCTTTGCACATACTTTGATGATAACATTTGCTGGGTTGAAACTATTTTTTCCCATGCTCCCATTCTAAATCCCCAAGTATCCTCGCAACATTACAAAAGCATATCACAACAGCACGCCTATCATCCAACATTGCCAACAACGTTTATATGAGATATCATCCAGAATTGCCACCTATTTTATATGCTCCTAAAGTTGACAATTATTATCCTCTGGCCAATTTCATTGTTACAGTACTAACGGGCGCACAATAATAACAAAATGCTATTACATTCTAGGACTACAATATCCCTAGAGATGATTATATTAATGAGCCGTTATTTACACATGCAAATTCATTGACGCACATTTAGCAAGGAAAAACATGGTAGAATACAGATTAAGTGAAAAAAGTTTACTATGACATTACTTGTTAGCCTTGGATACACTCACCGACTTATTTGGTATTGCGACCGTGTGCTCGAAGGTTTTGATAGTCAACCTCGAAACCCTCTTGGGGAATTGTATTACCACCTAAGATAAGACCAAATATGAGATAAACGTCCCTCGATTTACTTAGTAATGGGGCATATGACATGTTACTTGAATATCCTTAGATGCATAAGATGTGAGATATCTCGTCTTCATTACATTTACTTAGTAATGGGGCTTGTGACATGTTACTTGAAGTGCATATAGCACAAATTGGTTGCTATCCCAAAGTGTTCCTTATGAGTTCCCTTTATGACATGAGGTATTACACAATGTGATACACAAAAAATCTTATAACCTCAACAATCAACCTTAATCACTCAATCATCCATGCCCTAAAATAGTCTTACAACAACAACCTCTCACGATAATTCAACAAAAATCATGTAAGAAATATCTAATCACAAAATAGAGACATTGGGTCACAATACATGAGGTTCTAAATAATAATAGAGCTCTGCAACATATATAGGATCACATTTATAGTGTAGATGATTCAAGTTGCAATACAACTCGTGATTACTTTTTAGATACAAATAATGACACACATACTTCCATCCATGACATGTGAGATTAGCATCGATTGATCTAAGACTATTGGTTTACTATATTGATGGGACATTTGGTAAGCATTGCTAGCCTATCCCTTATTTGAGCTCAACTACATAGATTATTACACATAATTGCTTTGTTTTCTCTTGATTGACATCATCTCTTGAATTGGTTTTTGCTCCATTCTTCGCTTTTGTCCAAACATTAATACTTTTCTCATTGATCATTCTTATCATCTCTTGGTTTATGTTGATTTATTTGTTTCAATGGCCCTTACCCTCTTGATTGTGTTTGAGCTAGTAGTAAATGTAATTGAAAATTCATATCCAAAAATACACAATTTATTTAAATCTAAATCATATTAAAGGGATATGTAGCTAATTTAGAACAAGCAAGACAATGAGATGAATAAGATAGCTAATTATGCAATGTATGTTGATGTCAATAGTTGTTATAGGATCAAAGAAAAATCAAAATACAATGATAAATAGTTTCTATAAGTTGCGGATTGATTAGAGTGCTATAGAAAATATCAACAGTGATGGAGTACACCAACAATGACTGATAGTATAAAGTGTCGCTTAAAATACTATCAATTAATTGTGCATGTTTTCCATAGACCTTAATGGAAACCTATTTTAGATGTTTCCTATGATGTGTGAGGTCATTGCAATGTATTATCCTTCATTGAAGCCCTAGAAAATCTCACTTGCGAAACTGGTTAGTAGACTTATACTAGGTTTGGATTGACCTTGAATGCATCCATTGAATGTGAGCATTCCACTACATATCTAAATAGCAAAAGGGGAAACAAGGCACACATAGTTATCCTAAATTCTATGCAAATCAATTACAATTATATGACTTTGCTTAGGCCTTCATTCGGTAGAAGAACCCAAATGACATATGTATGTAGATTTATTCTTTTAGAAAATTGAAATATTTCCCTTTGAGCATATACAAACAAATAGAATATGCAGGAGACTCTCGTGCTAGGAGATTTTTGTCCCTAAAATGACTTGAGGGGATTTGCATATATAGTGATCTCAAAATTGAATTATTGATCTATTCACGCACAAAAGGTGACTCAACAAGACCTATAAATATTGATAAGGTTGAATCAAGGGTGCTCAACCCAAGGAACTTACGAATGGAAACACTAGTACCCTATCGACTACCTTAGACACTACAAGTGGATAATATTGTCCTAGGATTCTTGTATTTTCCTAGAAACAAAATCAAGTATATATACAAACATGAAAAACAAAAACCCAATGACATATTGATGAACCATAAGGGATAATGAATCATAGGGGTATATGAGTGTATTGATAAAAATAGACAATTAAAGACAAAAATCAATGCACTAATATGTGCTTGATGTGAGTTGAGTGATCATATGTACAAAACCATGCAAAATAGATTGTACAAACAAGACATGCACCAAACTTAGGTATCTATAGAATGCACCCCCTCTAATATAGTATTTTAATGCAATACTAAATATTGATTTAAAGGGATAAAATGTATATTCATGTGCAGGTGTTGAATTTTAAAATTTGTTATCAATCAAGTCCTAAAGTGTTCTATGTGTATCTGCTATCAACTGTGAATGCATGCAAATAGATCAATGTCCTAATATAAAATAATATAATCAAAAGGCAAACTAAAGTAAGTGAATAAGAAGAAAGAAAGAATACACCTAGTGGTATGCAAATTCTTTCTATCCTTGAAATGCATAACTACTTAATTAGAGTAAAAATACCATCCAAGTCCCAAATGATTTGGTATTATTCCCTTCTTGGCCAGTGAAATGAGTCTCATATGATTTGGCACTATTTTCTTCTTGGCCAATGAAATGAACAAGGGTCTGCGATGAATAAGAAAAATCATGGGGTCTTGATATTGACATGTCGAGGGAAAATTCCACTTCATAGCTAGAGAAGGAAACCAATTTGAAACTAATATGAAAATTCTTGACCGAACATTGATAAGAAATGCAATCAAGGGAAATCAAAAGATACAGTGTTGTAAACAAGAACCTAGAAAGTGTGAATGCATACTAATGTAAAAGTCAAAAATGTGATATAATGTTTGAATATGGATGAAATTTGTTTCAAAGGTGGTCAATTGTCCTTGGATCTTCGTATAGCCTCTTAAAAACATAAGTGTAGTCTCTGAAAAACATCTAGATTTTTTTGAAATGAATATGATATCTCAAAATCATGGATGTGAAATCTCAAAAGCATGTGAGTATCTTTTAACTTGGAATATAATCTCTAAAAGCATGTAGAAATCATCTAAATACTGTGTCAAAACATACAACTGTAAAATCATGTCCACCCCTTAATGATGCAGGGTCATCAACCTTAAATACATAAGAAATTTTAGTTTGTAACGAGTTTTGGTTTGTATTAGGTTGTGGGAGTATTTTTAGGCGTTCTTGAATCCTTCTTAGTCATTTCAAGTCCCTTGGTGAGTGTTTAGTGACCATTTTGGAGTTTCCCTCCAAAATGAATATTTGAATATTTGAATTAGAAAGCTTGGCTTAAAAGGCATAATATTGTATGAAAGAGTCATGGAAAGTTGTAAAAGGACTTACATAACTATGTATGATGTATCTAAGGTGTTTTCAACCCTTGAGTCAAGTTTCACCATGAGTGGTTAAGTTTCCACCATGGTTAGGGTTGTGAATTAGTTACTTGCTCTCACATTTTAGGTCCTAATCATAGAGATATTCGAATAAAGAAGAGTAAAGAAGGGATGAAGAGAATAAGAGAGTAGATGGAGGTTTAAGAATAGGTGAAGAGCCTCAAGAAGGCAAGAACATGAGATGGAGGGCATGGGAAACTTGTAAAAATCAGGTTTTTGTAAAGAAATGATGGAGAAACTCTTGTAAATATGAATAAAGTGAGTCTTTTGATAAAATATCTATGTATGAATGCATTAAATGAGTTTGAAATTGTGTCTTAAGTTGGATTTCACTATATGAATGGTTTTAAAGGTTGGTACTATTGCATTAGTAGTTCATTTGCTATGAATGACTTGTTAAATGGATGATTTTGTGATGAAATGGTAAGGATTAACAAGTTTTGCAGTGAATAAGAAATGTGTAGGTATTAGAACGTTTAAAAGAGGATTTAAAAGGTGTGAATGAGCCCTCTTATGGTTTGAGGAGACAAGGAAATAAGATTTTTTCATTTTGAAGCCAAAACATGTATGATCCTTTGTGCATTCTTGACAAAGACAAATTTCAAAATGGTAAAATGCATTTTCCCAAAGTCATGGGCATATAAGTATGAGCTGAAATTTGATGAAGATGTGTAAGAGGATAGGACAGAAATTTTAGAACTAGTTTGGATGTTTGAAACCTCATAAAACAAAATTTGTAGATTTTTGAATGCTCGCTGCCAACATGGTCCAAGAATTAAGGCAAAATGTCTAAAATGTGGAATGTTGGAGTTTTATCCATTTCCAAGGCCTGAAATTTGGTGAACATGTGATGTTAGACATTTATCAAGTTTTTCTAAAATTTCAAGGTAAATGATCAAGTTTTTTTTTTTTTGGATCAGATAGTGAAACCCAAATTCGGAGGGTTTAGAGAGTGAAATACAAGCCTAAATTGCATTCTAGTCATAACTTTAAATCTTGAAAATTGGTAGAGAGAGAGTTTTGGGCATGATAAAGGTGGTGAAAAAGTTTAAAGAATAAATATTTTATTTTCGTAGGTCAAAATGTGATCAGATTAGTCAGCCTGTGCACATGCCCTATTTTTGAGGGTTTCAAGAATGAAAATTAACAAAAAAACTTGCATTGTGTTTGGTGTTAAGAAATAAAACTTGGTGAGAAGGTGTAATAGAGCATTTAGACGGTGTGAAGGATGTATCAGAGTTTAAATACCAGATTTGATTAGTCAAAAGTGAGAAAAACAACCAAACTATGTAGGAGAACTCTATTTTGTGGTTTAGCAATGAAATAACAAGAAGGCTTAAGAGTAGTCCTCAATAATTGTTGAAGTTTGTTGTAGATGTTGGGACAAACCTATAAAAGGTGTATGAATATTTATTTGGGAAAATATCAAGAGTTTGCTAAGAAAAGTGCTTAGACATAGGATTATACTCTTAAGACTTATATGGTTGTGGATAAGCTTTTGAGAGAAAACTTCTAAAAGGGTCAAAACCAGTGAAGGATGATTGTCTACAGTTGAATTGGTGTTGAAATAAGTGAGTTATAGTGTGCTAGAGGTTTTTACCACAAGAAAAAAAACATAAACCAAGAAACTAGTCAAGAACGCCTTGAGAATGACATAGAAACCTAGGTTTGAAAACGATAGGTGTGTAATTGAATATGAAATTTGGCAAGAAGCTCAATCTCCATAATGGGTGTTTCAAAAGGTAAGTAGTTTTATTTGACAGCTTGAATGTTTTCTCCCGCTTATATGTAATGTCCCCAAATGGACATTTTTGACCTCACTTGGATTTTGGGCAAATCCAACACCAAAGCAACTTATAAAAATATATTTTCAGTCACTATTATGCAGATCTAGAAATTATTTTAGAAATTGCGACTAGGGTGAAGTATGAAACTCCACTAAATTAGCCCTTACACTTAAGTTTTCTTATTCAAAACAAAAGTACTAATTTTATAAGGCCCAAATCAGGTAAAATATGCAGATTTCTGATGTAAATATGAATGAAATAAATTATTTAAAAACCCTGTTTGCAACATAACTTCAAAAATTCATATCTTTGGCTAGAGAAGTCCAAATCAGCTGAAATTTTGGATCTTGAGCCAAAAAAATATGAAAAATAATATTCTAAAATTAGTTTCCACACAAAAACTCAAAACCCTAAATTTTCCCTTAAAAGTAGGTCGCCCAAGACATTTAGGGCATCAAACCAACTCCAAAATTATGAAATTAATTTATTTTGATTGCCAAAATTCAAGACAATAAGAAAAAATAGATTTTAGATCTCTAAATGTCATGCATTCAACAAGAATCAACTACAAAATGCGTCACTCCACTATGTATAATGAAGTAAACCATTGCCGCAATTTATTCTTCAACTCTGCTTGCAAAATACTCTTCATACATATCATTGCTTGGAAATGACTCAAACAATCTATGTAAGCTCAATATAATTTCCTGAAATAGAAATTCCTCTCAAACTCTTGGGGTTTTTGTCCACAAGAGGGAAAATACAAAGGTTTTTCGTCCTTAGAATTTTTTATGCAAAAGCTTCAAGCTTAAGACACAAATAAGAAATTATCAAATAACATAGAATAAAATGCCTCTCCTCAAGTCAAATTCTCCATTTAAGAAGAAAGAGACCCAAAACAACCTCCATGAATATGCAATCAACATGTTGTGATTATCCCTATGCAATTTCTACCCTCCATTTTCCCTTCCTAGGACAAGTCATCATTTCTCCCTAGAAAATACAAATAAAATAAGTGCTTTTCTTTTTATGCACTTTTCTAGGTTCTATTTTAATGTTAAGTTTATTAATTTATTATATGTACTTTTATAATGTTGTATTTTAATTTTGCACAATATAATAAAATTAATAAAACTTAAGTCACCCTTATATTTTTCCTTTGGCCGGGTTGAAAAATAGGCCAAAGGTATTCAATTGGGAAGGGGATATTACAGTCCTCCCTTCCCAAAATTGCTTGCCCTCAAGCAATTCTAAATTTGTTTTGTCCAAGTGCCATGCACAATAGACAAAACATGTTGAAGTGTTCTACCAGTCGGGCCCCTGTACCTGTCAAGTGAGCTAAAACTTGCCACCATTTTTCATCAACAAGTTGCTCATATATACAAGGTTGAACCCAAGGCATTTCATAATGCAAATCACATATTTCATCATCTAGATCATCACTTTTTTCCACAAAAATCTGAAAATGCTGCATATATGAAACTATCTTGCTTGTATCATACCTTATGATGTCACCCTGGTTCACAAAGAGCTGAAATTCTTCACCAATCAACTTGTCATGAGCTGCTGGTTTGGAAATTGTAGCAGCACATGTAATTCCACACAAGTGTCCATGTGAGGCTCCTCCTCATGTGCATGTTTCTCTATACAGTCTTCTTTCATGGGTCTAGATTCCCTTGCCTCATTTTCCCACATCTTTTCCTTGAACTCTTGTAGGTGTTGTCTCGCTTGAGCGGCTATCAATCTAGCAGCTCTAGCTCTGTTATTCCATTCCTCACACCTTTTTAGAGTTTCCATTACATCTTCCTTGCTTGCATATATGAATTTCTTCTCATGTCTATTATCAATTTCTCTAGCAAGCAAAGTTTCACTAACACCATTATCTTGCTCAATGGAAATCATACCTTTTGGAGCTTCTTCTTCTTGCATGTTGGAATACACAATGGGTTGATTTCTCTCCAAGTGTAGATCTGATTTGGTAGACTCCATGATTTTGTTTCCTTGTTCAACTGCACATCAAATCTCTCTAGAAATTTTTGTGAGAAACCTGCAAGTGAATCAACCGATTCAACCCCTTGGGTCTTCAACAAATGACGCCACCATTTATGTGCTTCTCCAACCATGTATCTAGAGATGAGCTCGAGGGCATCATCTTGACACATAGGATTATACCACAAAAATTTCTTAAATTCATTCAACCAACATCTAGCGAGATATTTCCTCAGTTCCATCAAAGAAAGGAACTTGTACCACTTCATCTTTTCCTTCAACTACATTCAGATCTGATTTTTCTTTCCTCGTAGGTGGGAGGATACATCACTCACGATTCACATAATGTCCTTGAATGGACATTTTGACCTCACTTGGATTTTGGGAAAATCCAACACCAAAGCAACTTATAAAAATATATTTTTAGTCACTAATATGCAGATCTGGAATTTATTTCAGAAATTGTGACTAGGTAAAGTATGAAACTACACTAAATCAGCCCTTACTTAAGTTTTCTTATTCAAAACAAAATAATTTTATAAGGCCCAAATCAGGTAAAATATGCAGATTTCTTATGTAAATATGACTGAAATAAATTATTTAAAAACCTTGTCTGCAACATAACTTCAAAAATTCATATCTTTTGCTAGAGAAGTCCAAATGAGCTGAAATTTTGGATCTTGGGCCAAAAAAATATGAAGAATAATATTCCAAAATTAGTTTTCGTATAACAAACTTGAAACCCAAATTTTTACCTAAAAAGTAGGTCGCCCAACACCTTTAGGGCATCAAATCAACTCCAAAAATTATGAAATTAATTTATTTTGATTCCCAAAATTCAAGACAAATAAGTAGCAATAGATTTTAGACCTGGAATGTCATGTATTCAACAAGAATCAACTACAAAATGGGTCACTCCACTATGTATGATGAAGTAAACCATCTACAATTTATTCTTCAACTCGCTTGTAAAATACTCTTCATACACTGTTAGAAATGACTCAAACAATCTATGTAAGTTCAATAGAATTTCTTGAATAGAAATTCCTCTCAAACTCTTGGGTTTTTGTCCATAAGAGGGAAAATACTAAGGGTTTTCATCCTTAGAATATTTTATGCAAAAGCTTCAAGCTTAAGACACAAATAAGAAATTATCAAATAACATAGAATAGAATGCCTCTCCTCAAGTCGACTTCTCCTTTTAAGGAGAGAAGAGACCCAAAACAACCTCCACAATATCCAATCAACATGCAATGATTTTCCTATATGCAATTTCTACCCTCCATTTTCCCTTCCTAGGACAAGTCGCCATTTCTCCCTAGAAAATACAAATTAAATAAGTGCTTTTCTTTTTATGCACTTTTCTAGGTTCTATTTTAATGTTAAGTTTATTAATTTATTATATGTGCTTTTATAATGTTGTATTTTAATTTTGCACAATATAATAAAATTAATAAAACTTAAGTCACCCTTATATTTTTCCTTTGGTTGTCGGGTTGACAAAATAGGCCAAAGGTCTTCGATTGGGAAGGGGATATTACATTATAATATTTTCTAAAAAAGGCTACTAGATTAGGCCTAATGTAAAAACTACTTTGCATGATTTTGGGAGGTTCCTTAAGAGATGAAATGTGAAAATTTATAAGAAGATGTATGGTCATAATGGGTAGCTAAATATGTTTTCATTGTATGGTGAATGATTTTGGAAGCTCCTCTACAACTAGCAATCACATGTGAAATGTGTGATGTGAATGTCAAAGGGGAAGTGTATAAGCGAGTTGATTTCAGGACCTAAACATAAAAGGAAGAAGAGGGTTGTGGAAGAGGGGATTAGAGGGAGAAGAAGAAATTGGGAGAGGATAATGTTGGGGGAACCATTTTGTGGAAGGTATTTTTTTCGAGGTGGAAGATATGTATCGTGTGTACTTTTTGTCAAATTTTTAACAGAAAGTGGATACGACATGTCGGCAGCATAACGAAACACATTCTCAAGATATCTTAGAAAATAAGGTGTCGTCGATTAATAGTTTAAAGGAAAACTTGCATTTTTGGTTCAATGTGGAAGTCAACAATTGTTAAAGAAGCTACAATTTTGCATTGAGGGTTCTTTATGTTGTTGTTTTCATGTTCATGTATGATAATGGATTATTTTCATATTTCAAGAACGTGATTAAGGTACCCACTCATAAAATTTTGTATTGAGTCACGGAATAGGTGGGGAAATCATGAAATAAGTAATGAGTAACATGAGACATCAAAATAGAAACTAGTTTTCACTACAACTAAGAAAACCATCACCAGGATATAATATATTTTATATTTTAACAAAAAATTTGTAACTTTCCCTGAGGTCCTTGATCCATGTTTTGTTTGAATGGAATTTTTAAAACCTCTGTGGAAATTTTTAGGTACATATACTAAACTTCAATAGACGTGGTCCTATTTCATCTTTGTGGAATTTATATCCTTGCAAGGGTTTGGAATGACCATTTCAACCCAACAGTTTATGTGAAAGTGTTTGACACTATAGTGAGACACTAAATACAATGACAAAAGATGGCCATTTTAGTAGCGACAAGGAGAATCTTGTCCGCTTAATTTTAATGTTTTTAAAATCATGTATTTTCCCAGCTCTGTTCTTTAAACAAAAATAATAATCCCCAATTTAGAGTACCTAGCACTTACTCATATAGGGACTTGACCCGACAACGACCTGCAATGCAATCAGGCATATCCTCTAAGGAAGATTCCTCACAGATAACTAAATATAAGGATTGTTAACCAAAATAAGCTCCCTCTTATTTTGGGTTAACTTACTCCTTTTGTGCCTCAGTCAAAATTTCACAAGTTTCAAGCACTCAAGGAATTCTGGAAATTGCATCATCGAGATAGAGAATTTCTCCACCTTTCCGTAAAGAAAACGTAAAGGAAAACTCGAGAGCCACATTTTTTGATCCAGAGCTCCATTTTCTACAATCTTGGTACCAATGGAAAGATATAGATATTCTCTTCATCATGGAATCTTCAATTTTGCATTTTGGTGAAGATTTGTGGGAGAAAATTGGAAAGCACGTTTTGGCACGGGAAAAGACAAAACCAATTCCCAACTACTAAATTTAATGAAGTATGGGTCATTTTCTTTGGTCTACGAAGTAGATACATGGAAATATGAGCTTTTACATCAAGCCCATCAAAAATGAAGAATTAAAACACATTTTGAAAAGTGGTTGGAGAAAATCCCACGTTTTTCCCTTTCCTTCTCGCATTTTGCTATATAATGTAACAGAGGCATCATTTTTCAAGAGGTTGTTCATTTTTCTTCTCTACCTTCCCCTTCTTTTCTTCCCCAGGGTCAAAAATGGAGTTTAAACCTCCTCCCCTACTCTATAATAAATTTTTTGCCTCTTGCGCGTGAAATGGTGCACAGTGTAAATTTGGAGCAATAAAAACGTGTTTTTGTGATGCATTTGTCCATCCTTTGCTCATTTTATTGCATCTTCTTGCCTCTCTTCATTTTCATGGTGTTTGTGCATGTTTTGGACATTCATTTACAGATCTGGGAGCTGTGTTCATGGGATTTAGAACATTTTCTATGTGAAAGCCATCTCTGATATGTGATGTACTTGTCCATCCTTTCCATTGCTCACCTCTCATTGTTCCATGGTAGTTTAGTAGATGATCAACACTTTCCTTCTCTGGTGTATCACTGTTTTAGTGTAGGCTTTGTTTTTCCTTGTTTTCTTTCTCTCCTTGTCTCCTTGGAAGTTAGATTAGGATTAGATTAGTTTACCTGGACTGGAATAACTTGTGGCAGGTAGATTAGGAAGAGAAACCAACCTTTAATCTGGAGAGCTTTTCCATTTGCAAGGTTCCACACCTTGGGGAAAGTTCAATGTTATGCGGATCACACCAAATGACTCTACCTTAGAAAAGCAGATCTATAGAACTCATTTAGGGGTGCTGTGATTTTGCACTAATAGTTTTGGCATGCCCGGTGGGACCTAAGAGGTCTTCACTTCATTGCAACAAGATTGATGTGCACTTGTTATAAATCTCCAGCTTATGAGAAGCTTTAAATTACACATCTGGCGACTCCACCTAGTAAACAACCCATTTTCTTGAGTTGCAGACATTTCTTTCCATCCACTTTCATCCATTCTTCTTTCCATCTCTTTCATTCTTTTCCATTCTATGAAGTTATGCAATCATGGCTTCATTCCCATAGTGGAATTCATACCTGCAGCAACAGAGCAGTCCACCTCCAATATGTTTTACAACTCCTCCAAATCAGCATTATGAGCAGATTCAGAATCAACATGTCTACCCCTATGAGCAGCAGTGCCAAAATCAGTTTGGCTATGGAGCTTTCCAAGAACAGGATATGCATGTAATGATAATAGTCAGATGGAGAATGCTGGTCTATTGGAGAAGATCCAAAAAATGGAGATTGGCATGGTTCAGTCAAGAGCTACAACTCAAATGAAGGCGTTCAAAATTGGTTGTAGGGCACCTTGTCCATGGGAAGGCCCTTTTCCAAGACACTACAACCCTCAGGAGAAGCTGGACTTCATGATTGGAATGCTACCCCAACTTGCACAATGGACAGAAGAGATAGAGGCCTATGAACTTGGTGCTAAGCAGCCTTGTCAATGGGTAAGTTTTACACCATCATCTAGTATTTCTCTTTCCATTCCTCAAGCAACACCATCTCAGTTTGAATGTCAAGTTGTAAACCCAGCCAATGCTGCTCTAGTTGTGAAAACCATCCCTCCATCCCCTAGTCTTCCATCTCATCTTAGCTTTTCTTCTCTCTTCTCTTCCAAATCTAAATCCCCTCCACAAGAACAAAAAGAAACACCTTCCCCTCTAAAGAAACAAGAAGTTACATCCCTCCTACCACTACAAAAAAATGCACAAATGATTGAATCTCAATCTGTTTCTCCTCTTGCCTTCCCAATTCCATGTGCGGAAGAAGAAATTGTAAAACTCGGTCCTGGAGGACAACAAGAGGAAGAACCAAGCAAAGAAGGAATGATTAAGAGCTTAGTAATCTTGGATCTTAGATATGGGATTGAGAAAATTCCTTTGCTGGTGAAGCCTACAAAGGAGGCCAAAGATGAAGAGTCAATGGTGGTTAGGATTGATTTTGTTGCAGCAGAAGAAGAGAAAAAAGAAGAAGCAAATTAGAAATCGCTTTGCTTAGAATGTAGTGCATATGTTGGAACTTTGTTTGAAAAGAATGCTAATCCAATTGAAGTTGCACAGTCGACCATGGAAGGAGAGAAACAATCAGCTCAAAGTCTCATTGGAAAGGAGCAAATGGGTGAGAACAAATCAAAGTTTATAACAACAGAAGAAGAAGGCATCATTGATAATTTCTTGCTTTCCTTCAAAGGGCCTATTTTGGTTGATGAATCCACCATGGAAAGGAGCCCTGAAGAAGATCTTGTAGTCCTAACTTATCCCCTAGAGTAGCAGATTGGAGAGTTTGATTTGACCAACTTCATGCTAGAGGAAGAAGTCATCCAAGAGCAAGATGGTATTCAAGCAATAGAGGAAAGAGAAGATGCTCCAAATCTAAAAGAAGAGGAGTGCTTTCTAGCTGTGGAGGAGAGAAATGCAGATCCAAAAGCTTCAAGCATGAAACAGGCTATAAAAGAACCTTCAGTTCTTCCTTCTACTTCATCTCCCTTGAGTTCTAGTGTTGAAGAAGAGTTTGATCTTTCAAACTCAATGATTGAGGATGAGAGAAAACATGGTGAACAAGTTGCTGGTCAAAAAGACACCATGGAAGAGGTTGAACATTTGTAGTAGGAAAACAATGAAGCAGAGTACTTGTCTGATTTGGAGGATTGTTTTGATGGAGAAGAACTAGTTGAGTTTCTATTGTTTTCTCCTTCATCATCCACCTTTCAAGCATGTGAACTTGTTTTCATGGAGGAGAGTATTCAATTGTAGCAGCCTGCATTTTACAACAACTCTTTGGAATCAAGTTTGGAAGGTTTAAACCTTCCATGTTCTCATCAGGAGGAAGAAGGGAAAGAGTAGAAGAGTTCCACCATTCCTTCCACATCATTCACCCAGGAAGGTCTACAAGAGGACTCCATTTTTGGAGTTAGAAATCAGATCTATGGGCATACCAATCAGACTGACCATGCCCAATCGTATTTGGCTTCATTGGAGCCAAAGGAGAAGCAAAACCAATCATGTCCATTTCAGGGCATGAGGATGATATGCAAAGTGCCAAGGATCAGCTGCAATGCCTCTTCAATCCAAATGCAGAGAAACTAAAAGAGGTATTGGTCTTGTCTCCAACTGATACTTTGATGATTTGGGTGGAAGACTAGCTTGTAATCAGTTTTTCACTCATCCAACCAGCTATGTTCATGCCAAATCGGTTGCATGGCTGTCATTTTTGAGGAAGGTAAGCTATTTCTCCCTACCAAATTAGAGGTCTTGTTTGAGTTACCTTTTCTCTTGGTTAGAGTAGAGTAGGTAGGTTTGTTTTCAGTAGAAGTGATTTTGTACACTCTGCATATCCCACTTGGGGTATGTATGATTTTCATTTTGTACATAGTTTTTGGTGCTTTTGTTTTGCTCTTGCATCCATTTCGGTTGGCTTTTGGTGAAGTTTAACTCCAAGCTCAGTGGGTTTACAAGAGGCTCAGAGGAAAGAATTTCATAGCTTAGATCAAAATCAGTTTATAAGGCTTGACTCCATGCCAAATGGATGCAACTAAGGCCACTGATCATTCATCTAACAGGCATATAACCCATGTGAGTCGCCAAAGTTGTTAACCAAAATAATCTACCTCTTATTTTGGGTTAAATTACTCCTTTTGTGCCTCAGTCACAATTTCACAAGTTTCAAGCACTCAAGGAATTCTGGAAATTGCATCATTAGATCGAGAATTTCTCTACCTTTCCAGAAAGAAAACGTAAAGGAAAAACTCAGAGACCTATATCTTTCGATCTAGAACTCAACAATCTTGGTACCAATGGAATGATCTGAGATTCTCTTTATCATGGAATCTTCAATTTTGCATTTTGGTGAAGATTTGTGGGAGAAAATTGGAAAGTGTGTTTTGGCATGGGAAAAGACAAAACCAGTTTCCAACTACCAGATTTAATGAAGTATGGGTCATTTTCTTTGGTCTGCGAAGTAGATACATGGAAATATGAGATTTTGCATCGAGCCCATCAACAGATGAAGAATTAAAACACATTTTGAAAAGTGGTTGGAGAAAATCCCACGTTTTTCCCTTTCCTTCTCACATTTTGCTATATAATGTAACAGAGGCATCATTTTTCAAGAGGTTGTTCATTTTTCTTCTCTACCTCCCCCTTCTTTTCTTCCCTAGGGTCAAAAATGGAGTTTGAACCTCCTCCCTTGCTCTGTAATGGCATTTTTTACCTCTTTCCCATGAAATGGTGCATTGTGTAAATTTGGAGCAATAAAAACATGTTTTTGTGATGCATTTGTCCATCCTTTGCTTGTTTTATTGCATCTTCTTGCCTCTCTTCATTTACAGGGTGTTTGTGCATGTTTTGGACGTTCATTTGCAGATCTGGGAGCTTTGTGTTCATGGGATTTGGAACATTTTCTGTGTGAAAGCCATCTCTGGTCTGTGATGCACTTGTCCATCCTTTCCATTTCTCACCTCTCATTGTTCCATGGTAGTTTAGTAGATGATCAACATTTTCCTTCTCTGGTGTATCATTGTTTTAGTGTAGGCTCTATTTTTTCCAGTTTTCTTTCTCTCCTTGTCTCCTTGGAAGTTAGATTAGGATTAGATTAGCTTGCCTGCACTGTAATAGCTTGTGGCAGGTAGATTAAGAAGAAGAACCAACCTTTAATCTGGAGAGATTTTTCATTTGCAAGGTTCCACACCTTGGGGAAAGTTTAATGTTATGTGGATCACACCAAATGACTCTGCCTTAGAAAAGAAGATCTATAGAACTCATTTGGGGGTGCTGTGATTTTGAACTAACAAGAGTTTTTACAGGAATCCATGTTAATTGATGAAAAATCTTTCAACGACGCCCGTTCCTTCTATTCTTATTCATCCTTTCTAAAAGAAATTGCAAGTACGAACATTGCCAACAAAAAAATAGTGATGACGCGAAGATAACTACTTGGACACTTATGGGGTTCATACATGGCGAATGCATGGAATGTGTTTCATAAAGGTGATGCCAATGGAGCAAGGGGACAATGAAATGGAAGGATTAGATTATTTTGTTCAACGTCCATTTATGGACAAAAATAACAAAAGCTATCTTTGCCCTTGAATGTCCGGCACCTCGTTAGTCACTAGTTCTTTCCCTTAGTGAAAATGTCTTGGCAATCGATCGGGCCAACAACTACTCAATTTTTTTGTTGCGTAAGCTCTTTTGTTTCATCTCACCACAAAAAAACTCTATCTTCATTTTGTCTACGCACTTAAATGCCCCCCAATTTTTAGTCAAAGGAAAAATAGATACATCATGTGGAAGTGGAGTGGGATTTGGAAATTTGGATACAACTATAAAATTGATGACCTTGTAACATTCAAGATTACCAGAAGTAACTTCTCTCAACAACATGTTCTCTCTTGCCACAGAAAGTTTAATTTCTTGACCTTAGCATGGGCCCATGAAGGACATCAACATTTAAAGTAGAGTAAATGAAATTCATTAAATCCAATAAGTCATACTCTTCTACACTTATGAAAGGATTGAACGGGCATTGCCAATTTCAAGAAACCGAAGATACAACACATGTAGGTCAACAAGATGTCGGTGGTTGTGGAGGATGTCAATGTAATTTAAACTGTGGTGGGCTTAAGTCACCCGTCGGACCATCCCTGCCCTAACCCACCTTTGACATACCTTGACGTATATATATATATATATATATATATATATATATATATATATAACCTTTACATTTATGATAAAACAATAATAATTTCATCATCGGTACTAGATGAAAAAAATATTTAAGCATTGATTAGGAATTCAAAATAGTGATCACATGTGACCGAAATCTGAAATGATTACAAAGGGAATGAATTTACGTCTATTGACTGAAAAATTAAACACTACTAATTCAAAGCTATACAAATTCAAATTCAATAAAACAACATTGACATATATGAAAGACCTCAATATGGCATGGAAAAGCACCAATAAAAGCTTACATTTGAAGGAAATGGTGAAGATGCATGTTCAATAGATCACAAGAAATATGCTAACATTCACTTGGTCTCTTTGATTGGACAAAAGAGATTGTAAATGAAAGGAACGATAAGAATATTGTTCCAAGCCGTGATCTCAGATGATAATAGCACACCACATTAGATTTGTAAAACAAAAGAGCTAAAATACCATATATGGAAATCCATCATAATCCATAATGCTCAATACATTACAATACAATGACTTGAATTATTCAATAAGAAATATGTACATATAGGAGGAGGGAAGTGCAACTACTACCTAAATCAATGGTGAAGAACTCCCACTAACTGATATTGGTAGTTAAGTTAACTCCAAAAGACTAGTAAGCTAACTTCACATAACTAAAAAGCTAACTCAACACAACTAGTAAGATAACTCCACACAACTAGTACACTTAAGCAAGCTAACCCAACAAGTGTAGGGCTAACACAAGTGTAAGAATTATCCTAATAAATAAATAAAAGGATAAATAATAACCTATACTAACACCCTCCCATAAGCATAGCTTAGGTAAGCAAAAAATAAGGTGGATCCTGGCAACAAGGCCTGATGAGGTACCCACATACAACAACTAGGAAAAATGGACACTACAAGGTACCCAAAACTAGTAATAACAAAGTAGAGAGCAAAATCCTGCTGTAAGATATCCTCGAAACATGGCTCTAAAAACTTGTACAATGCTGAAGAAGTGTGGTGCGCACTATGGTCAAAATCCACTGCTCGATCATATAACTCAAAAACAACTGACACTTGGGCTTCACCGAATAGCTCCATGCAAGAGACTCACATAGAGTGATGTCAAAAGTGAAAAAACAAACACTAAACATAATTTGATCAATCACTACAAATAGGTGTGCCACAATCCAAGAATAACCAAGGAAACAAGGTAGCCACGAGATCCAAATAAATAGGAGTGCCATGATCCAAGAAAAGCCAAGGTATCAAGGTAAGGACATGAAACCCAAAGAAGCAGTATCAACACCACACCCTCCCCTACCGCATAATGAGTAAAGTGACACCACTGATCTGTATGAGTTGTCAAAATCAACTACTCGAACACTGACAAAGTAACACTGGGCTCCACCAAAATAGCTCCCCCACAAGAGAGACTGTTAACATGCCAAAAAAAATGTGTCGAAAATATAGATCTAAAATACTCAAAAACAAGAGAGATATAAATGTATACACCCATAGATACAAGAATGCAATACCCAAAATTTTAGGACGTCGGGCTCAACCAAAATTGCATCCACAAGTGATCACAACACCCTCTCGAATTTGGCACTTTATAATTAAGTGCATGTAAATATTACAATGAGTAACAATACCTTTTACATTTGAAATATGTGTATAAAAATGTCACTAATGCGTAAATCTCAAAAAAATACACAATTTCAAAATAAAGATCACCTTAATCCGAGCTACGGATCAAAATTTATGAGCTCTACAAGGTTTTGCTATTAAAATAATATTTTAATGCTGATATTTTTAAAAGGTACACGTGACACCCAAATGTCCAAAGGGTAAAAGAGTGCATCCACATGATATATGCTTTCGACCAAAGGATAAATGCTGCGCCCAAAACCTAAAATGTTCGACAATACACGCCAATATCCAATGGATAAAAGAATGCACCTAGAGGGTACCAATTTGCGTCTAGTGGATAAAAGACTCGCATCTAAAACAAAAATATCCGGATGGTAAAATAATGCATCCTGAAGGTACACGCTTATATCCAATGGATAAAGGCTTTGTCAAAATCAACTACTCGAACACTGACAAACTAACACTGGGCTCCACCAGAATAGCTCCCCCACAAGAGAGACATCAACATGCCAAAAAAAAGTGTCGAAAATACAGATCCAAAATATCTCAACAAACAAGAGAGATATAAATGTATACACCCATAGATACAAGAATGCAATACCCAAAATTTTAGGACGTCGGGCTCAACCGAAAATGCATCCACAAGGGATCGCAACACCCTCCCGAATTTGGCACTTTATAATTGAGTGCATGTAAATATTACAATGAGTAATAGTACCTTTTACATTTTAAATATGTGTATAAAAATGTCACCAATGCGTAGATCTTGAAAAAATACACAATTTCAAAAATAAGATCACCTTAATTCGAGCTACGGATAAAAATTACGACCTCCACAAGGTTTTGCTATTAAAATAATATTTTAATGCTTTGATCTTTTAAAAGGTACACGTGACACCCAAATGTCCAAAGGGTAAAAGAGTGCATCCACACAATACATGCTTGCGACCAAAGGATAAAAGCCTGCGCCCAAAACCTAAAATGTCCAGAGGGTAAATCATTGTGTCCAGAGGGTACACGCTTATATCCAATGGATAAAAGAATGCACCTAGAGGGTACAGATCTGCATCCAGTGGATAAAAGATTGCATCCAAAACTAAAATATCCAGAGGGTAAAATAATGCATCCGAAAGGTACACGCTTATATCCAATGGATAAAAGAATGCACCCATAAGGTACAAATTTGTGTCTAGTGGATAAAAGACTGCATCCAAAACCGAAATACCCAGAGGGTAAAAGAATGCATCTAGAAGGTACACGCTTATATCCAATGGATAAAAGAAGGCACCCATATTTGACCTGTCTCTCAAAACATGGTCGAGTTTGATCGATTCTAGGGTTTTGACACCTTCCAAATCCAATTCTGCACTTCGTTTTGCATAAAAATGCATGTTGTAAAAATTGCTAACAAATTCCATATACATGAAAAAAATAAACCCTTGCTTGCAAATAAAAACTTACAAATGGATGTCTACATCATCTATAGCTCTGATACCACGAAAGGAACGATAAGAAGATTGTTCCAAGCTATGATCATAGATGATAATAGTACACCACATTAGATTTGCAAAATAGAAGAGCTAAAATACCATAGCTCTTCGCTTTGCAAATCTAATGTGGTATGCTTATTATCATCTCGAGATCGACTTGGAACAATATTCTTATCGTTCCTTTCATGAGAAAAAAAACCAAGGTAACAAGGCAAGGGCATGAAACCCGAAGAAGCAGTATCAACACCACACCCTCCCATACTATAGAATGGGTAGAGTGACACCACAAATCTATATGAGTTGTCAAAATCAACTACTCGAACATTGACAAACTAACACTGGCTCCACCAAAATAGCTCCCCCACAAGAGAGACTGTCAACATGCCAAAAAAGTGTCGAAAATACAAATCTAAAATATCTCAACAAACAAGAGAGATATAAATGTATACACCCATAGATACAAGAATGCAATACCCAAAATTTTAGGACGTCGGGCTCAACCGAAAATGCATCCACAAGAATACCCTCCTATAAGCATAGCTTAGGTGGGTGGAAAAGAAGGTGGGTCCCAGCAACAAGGCTGATGAGGTACCCATGTACAACAACCGGGAAAAATGGACAACGCAAGGTACCTAAAACCCGATAATAACAAAGTAGAGAGCAAAATCCTATTGCAAGATATCCTCGAAGCTCGACTCCAAAACTTGTAAAAGCACCAATAAAAGCTTACATTTGAAGGAAATGGTGAAGATGCATGTTCAATAGATCAAAAGAAATATGCTAACATTCACTTGGTCTCTTTGATTGGACAAAAGAGACTGTAAACACGTTTAGAAAGGAGATCTTCATTGACCAACATAGAAAATTCATACTAATGTTTTGTTCGGAAAGAGGGAGACCCATTACAACAAAGTGTGACATACATTTGAGTGAGACACATAGACGACAGGTGCATGTTTATTTGTGGCTTGGAACCTCGGTTGCCAAGAGGATAAAAGCCGACAAAGTGATGATAAAAACAAATTACAAAGGGCTAAAATAAAAAACTAAAAAAAGTGCCACCTTGTATGCCTTTTTATCAATATTTCCTTGATATGACAAGTATAACAATGAAATTTTAGGGTTTTGCAGTTATAAATATTTTACATTTATGCTCATGGTGTACGCCATTATCAATATTTTCTTGATAAGACAAGTTTAATGTAGGAAATTTAGGATTTGTAGAGTTAAGACACATTTTAGATTTGTTTTTAAGGGCATTCAATATAGATATTCCTTAAAGTGAAAAGATTCTAGTTGAAAAGATATTATATGAATCGTATAGCTTCAAAAGTATTGTATATGTTGTTTGTTTCTCCATGTTTTTAACAACAAAATAAAAGTTGAATGGGAAAAATAGACCCATGTCAAAAAAACCCACCAACCGTAATGTGCTCTTCAAAACCCAAAGCGAGAACATTGAGACATCCTAAATGGTCTCTAAGACTTGTCATTTTCCTTTCATAATAATACAAGAACTTTATTTGAGATCCAAAGGTGTTAACCACGCTAAAACCCAAATTCAAGTTGTAAATTTAGCAGTAATTGGATAGTTTCAACCATAATTTAATTAAATAAATAAACAAAACGTTACGAGGAACTGTGTAAGCAAACGGAGCTCTCATTAATGGCTAATAGCTACCCTAAAATCGACACCATTATGGGTTAAATGAGAGTTACACACAAAGATAAGTCTGTAACCATGATATATCCTCATTTTACTATATACAAATTGATCGATATGGATTTGTATCTCGTATGTCTCAAGTGGGTTCAATTGCTTGCTTATTGTTTTGCTTGTTATATGAAGAAGAAGAAGAAGAAGAAGAAGATTGAGGATTAAGAGGCGTGTCATTCGGGCGTAATGTCTAGTTGTATTGATTTTGCTTCTTTTGCTTTTGAACACATGTGTTACATGCATTGTAACATTTGCAACACCATTCCTCGCTGTGTAGTCGAATAAAATATGAAAAAATAGAGGAATAAAATATGAAAAAACAAAGAAATAAAATATGAATATGTCAACCATACATAGAAGCAAAACCGCCAATGTGCACCTTCCACGTCATTTTCGAAGGTCGAGAGCAGGGGAGTGTTGATCCCAACTTGTGCATGCCTTCGCCATAATAAGGTTTTACAATTTAGAGGGCTAGAAGCCTACACTTGAGGTAAGAGAGTGGTCATGAGAAAACAAATAATTGAAGCTTTGTTGAATGTTTTTTGAGGGAATGACTTGGTTGAAGTGTCTGCTAACAATGTAAACAACATTGAAATCAAATATTTGCATAGTTTGGCCTTTTGGTATTGTATGAACCTTGAGAAACCTATATTGGCAAATGCATGTTTTTGAGTTTATCAAACTAATTGTGATATTTTGAGTGTGTGCTTATCCCCTTTTTCTATCACTTAATCTTGTATATAAAGAGTGTATTTTAACTGAAATGTCCGATTCTTTCTAAATATAAATGAAAACTCCATATGAACCTATAAAAATATGAAATAAGCCCAATGTATGCACCCCTTTAAATGAGGGTTGTGGTCTTGCATATAACTCATCTTAATAGAAAAGGATTATGTATGTCACGTGTAACTTGCATATAAAGTAAAACACAATCTAGAAATCATCATTAGAAATTCATATATAAACACATATAAATATCATCATATATGTCACCCAATAGAGAATATCATTATCTAAAAGAAACATGTAAATGTAATATAATATATAAGTAGAAGAAAGATATGATCATGTAAGTACCATATGTAACACACAAGTGAATGCATAATATTGAAAGATTTTATATGTAAGAGTGCACAAAAACAATGATAGCAATAGTAAAAATCAGCAAGGAAATAAGAAAAATAGCATTCCTATAATAATTGTTGTAATAAGTTGAAATCAATGTGTAAGATTCTCTCAACGGGGGTGCCATATGTGAACATACTACTATCATTGGAGCATGATTATCGATAATATCAATATTATATTATTATATCAATAAGTATATGAGATTTACAAAGACAATATGCTAATAGATATATCAATCCATCTCATATGTAAGATTTTAATGATAAAGATACATAATTTGTGGATTATAATGTGCCATGGTTTTCCAATCTAATGAAAACAAAGAAATTAGGTGTATCAATTTATTCCATGCTCAAGAATGGGTAGGTAGAATAAATGTTGTGATTTCGTAATAAATATGTAATTTGATGTCATTGTACAAATATTAAAATTTCGACACAACCATGAGAGGAAAATTGGACAAAAGGGATTCAAGATATTGCGGTTTATATGTATAGAGTGAAACCCTAATTATAATAAAGATATCAAATTAGATATAGGAATTAAGATTTTATTTTTGAAGAAATACTAGTTCAATAATGCAAACAAGAATATTGGTGACAAATTTCAATAATGCAAACAATAATATTAAGTTAAAAATTCGTGCACTTGTGTATGACGGTGAAAAATAATTATCATAATAAAAACTTTTGAAAACATAATTTATTTTCAATGTTGCAACATAATTTTATTTTATTTTTCAAATAAATATTTTTTTGCTAATTATCTAAACAAAAAATATACCAATTTAAACTTTGTAATGTACCATGCTCCATATCTCAAGATTAAAATTATTATATTCACACGAAGAAAAAAGGTTCAAAGAAGAGATTATGGTTGTTGTTGCAAAAATGTTCAAAGTGTCACCTATGGAAAAATGGTTTGAAGAGGAAATTTTCCCTTAAATCCTCTAATTTTATTCAATGGTAAGAATGTTTTGCAATAAATTGACAATGAAAATAAACTATAAAGGAATCTTTCCATAATATTTTAAGCGATTACATCCATTGTAGCAAACAATGATGTAATTGGGTAGTAATGAGAGTAATTTACCCACCGATCTGAACTATAACAAAAGGGATTTCTTTCTTGGGTTTTTTTGAGGAGAAATTGAGACATGGCTAGCAAATGTAGGGATGCTGGCTGTTGTTTCCATTGATTTGACTGTAATGCAGAAAAATGTATTTATGAGGGTAAAACTTTGGATCTTGAAAATACACATTTTAATTAAGACATATCACTCATCTACACAATTAGGGTGTTCATTTGGAACTGTACTTTCATGCTCCCACATTAACAAAACTACAAACACAAAAATCCCATGGAGTTAGTTTTCCCAAGTTTCAATTTATTACAGTGAAACTTAGGAAAAGGAGTTTCACCAATCTGTAAATTCAACCATGTTGCAGGAAGCAATATGCTTACTATTTCAATATCCCATTATTCTTTTTCTGTATTTCTATGGCCAGGGGTGTTTTATGCCCTAAGCAACCTAGGAAATTACCTAAAACAATTTTACTCAGGTTGGCTCTCTCAAGTAAGCAGTCAAAAATAATTAAAATTATTACTAACATTCATATATATATACCAACATGCAATTTTTACGTATAAATTAATCTGAAAGACAAAGGTTGAAGCCGAGTCAAATTTATTCATGTGATTGAATTTTGTAAATTTGAAAAAAATGTATTTGACACAAATTTATGCGAGTGGGATTAAATTGATGGAAGAGTAACCTGTAGGTCTGCAGGAAATGATAGAAATTTGGTGTGCGCAATCCTATAAAATTACATTAAAGGTCAACCTAAAGGGCTGAGCCACTGAGGGCAATATAAAAGTGATTTTTTTATAAAAATTTAGGATTACCATTTACCAATAAGGTGAAAGGCAAATTATAAATCTTTTTCTAAGTCAAGCTTTGCATGGTGTTATTTTAAATTTTACATTTTATGTATTTGATAAATTTATTTCACATTTATATTTTCCATTACATGATATTATTCAACCTTAATAGTATTTTTTTAAAAGTACACTATAATTTTTTTAAATATTGTGTTGTCGGGTGGGTGGTTGGATTGGAGGGGAGGGCATACGCTCACGAGTATTGCCTAGAGCTCTCCAAAACCTTATTTCGGTCATATTTCTACCTCCCCAAATGTGTAGTAGACCCCCACACACATAAACACATAATAAATCCTTGAACGAGATTGGAGGAATTCAACATAGTTACAAAGAAAACATTGGTATATTGAGGTTACATAGATAAACATTCAAATGCCGACCACTAGAAATTGACTCCATTTTTTTTTCAGACATGTGAAACCTTGTTATAAATCACCCATGAATAGGGAAATTTTTTTATTAACCTTAGCAAACTTAGAAGGGTGTTATAGTCCTTGATGATTTGTTAATGATGAAAAAATGACTCCAGATAATGACACCACTAGTAGAACACTCTCTTTGTTGACCACCTTCGCAACACCATTATATGTTTTTGATCAAAATTTAAGCTTATGATTTGGATGGAAAATTTGAGTATTAGTTATAGTTTTTCCTTGTTAAGGACAAGTAATAACACTCAACATTAGTAGCACTTGGCATGATTGACATGCCTCTAGAATAAGGGAGTTCAACAAATAAATTGCAGAGGATCTACTCTAAATCTACTCTATCTTACCAAGGAGACAGGGTTGAGAAGATGTAAGAAAATAAACCTAAGCTAACGAGGTGATCTACCAAAGGAATGTTAGAAACCCATTCTATAACTTAACATAGACCGCAAGAATGCAATACAACACCATACACAGGTAACCAAAATGCAATGGAAGATCAGAAAGACAAAAATGAACACATGAAAGGGTTGGAAATCACCCACATACATATATTATTACTCAAGAGTCGATATAATACATTACAATGGCTAAGAGGCAAGAAACTTTGTATTACAGCTCGAATGGGAGGTTTGAAAGCTCCAAAAATTCTCTTGCGAACAAAAGAAGAAGGGAGGGCACAAAACATAAATGTCTAACCCTTTACAATGAGACCTGCCCCTTCTTTTATAGATTCAACACGGAGAGAAGAAAGAGAGAGAGGCGGGAAAACTATTTTGAAGCTCAACTACTGGCCATCAACGCCTCTGCAAATCCGCCTCAAATCAGTCATGTCTGCCACTTTGTGTCTGCTCGGCGTGTTGAAGAAGGGAAGAACGACGGATCATATCAAATCCAATCTGGTTGTTGGAGCAAACAGATCATGTATTAATGGCATGAATACGTTTCCCAATTTTTCACCCACCAAACCTTTTTGAAATTAAAGTTTCAGGTTTCCATGGTGTAGGCGAGGTTGAGACCTTTCCAACGGTGCCAAATTTGTTGAATTTTGGGCATTGGGTCGAAAGATATGTTCATTTGAATGTTTGAGTCGGGTCCATACAAAAATGGTGAAAACCAATGAGTAGAACGGGTCCGTGGGCCCAAAACTCACTTTGTGCCTTTTGGCACCAAAAATGCAAAATGCAAAAATTTTCCCGCAACCCCACAATTCACTTTTGGAAAAAATCATTTTCGGGCCCGACGGTCCGCTTTTTCCATTTGGGAAAAAAGTCACTCCAAGACCCGCCGGCCATATGCAATTGAGGTTTGACACGTGGCTCTTTGGGCATCGACGGAGGTGCGGCTCATTTTTTCACTTTACGCCTTCTCGGGGCAAAAAGTTCAAATTGCCTCCAACGACCCGCCATCTCGCTTTGACTTTTCAACATGGCCACGTGTCCCTTTGCCATCCTCGGGTATTATTCCTCATTTTTTCTTTAAGATCCCTATGGCCTGCGGGCCCAAAATTCACTTTGTGCCCTTTTTGTAAAAGAACAAAAGTTCCAAAACTCCTCGCAGACCCGCCGCCCGCATTTTCTATTAGGGAAAATTTTCCTCTTCAGAGCCCGCCGACTTGCATTGGCAAAAATCCTTAAAAACTCCATTGACTCATAACTTGCAAAATATGAGGAGAAGGACTTCTTTATATCTTTGTAAAGGGGAAGAAATTTCCCACCTGATGAAGATGTTTTCAAGAAACTTTAATTTCTTGGAAAATCTAAAAATTGGATTGAAGCACTAAAAGAGGAAAAAAGGTGCAATTAACCAAAAATAAGCATGAGCTTATTTTGGATAACAATTTGGTGACTCAAAGGGGACATCTTCCTGCTAGATGAAGAGATTAGCTACCTTTTGAAGCATCCATTGGGCATGGAGTCATAATTGATAGCTTGATCTAATCTGAACTTTGAAAATCTGATCCCTGAGCCACTTGGACATTGTTGGAACCAGAGCTGACCCTGAATCTTTTGGAAATGGGCCCTTCAAGACTCGATTTTAGTTTCTCTATATTTGTTCCATTTTAAAATTAGTAACTGTCGAAAATTATGGGTCTCCGCGATACAAATGTTGAAGGGCCTAGTGCATTCACCGGAGTTACATCGAATCGTATAATGACGCAAACACGGAGCAAAGAAAAAAACACATGTGCCTCGGCACTTAAGGAAACAAAAACTATGCTACAATAGAACAATGTGCATACGCACTTAGGGAAATTAAAACCTAGGCTAATATTTTACAAGGGTGAGGAAATTTTCCTTTTAGGAGCAGTGTTGGAGGTAGATCCCATTGACTAGGATCTGCAATTCATCACATCCAACTTTTCTAGCCATAAGGCATTGCTACTTGTACATCTTGTGACCATGTAGGGGCCACTCCAAATGGCATCAAACTTGGAATGTTTTCCTAGTTTTTCCCGATTAACATCCCATTTTAGAACTAAGTCCCCCTCTTGAAAGGTCCTTGTTCTTGATTTCTTATCAAAGGTCTTCTTGATCGATGCTTGATCTTTCTCCATGACCTGCATTGCATGCTCTCTTGCCTCTCCTACTTCCATCAGCTCTGCATACCTAATTGCCATAGGTTCAAACTCGGCCAGTTCCAACTGTTTCATGAGCTCCAAAGTGGGCAACTCCAATGATATGGGAAATACTACCTCTTTTCCATATACAAGCTTGTATGGGGAGCTTCATGTGGACCTTTTGGATGTGATCCTATCAGCCCATAGAGCTGATTTGAGCTTTGTATGCCAAATTCTCGATTTTCATCAAGATTCCTTATGATAATCCTTAATAGGTTCTTGTTTGTGGACTCTACTTGGCCATTACCTTGAGGGTAATAGTTTGATGAAGTGTTGAGGTATACACCATTTTTTACAGCCCATTCAGTGATCCTTGTACCAAGGAATGCTAATGCATTATCTGATATAATGGTGGCAGGGACTCCAAACCTGGTGGCTATTCCTTCATAGAAATCCAAGATGTTGGATTCATTTTCTTCTTTTAGTGCCACTGATTCAGTCCACTTGGTGAAATAGTCTGTTGCTGTAAGTATCCACTTGTGGCATTTTCTTGAAATTGGGTTAATCACCCCAATAAAGTCTAGTCCCCATAGCATGAATGGCTGATCCACCGAAATGGGATGAAGGGCGGGGTTGCTAGCTTCTCCTTTCCTTTGAAGAATGTACACTTCTTGACCCATGAGTAGCAGTCCCTGAACACTGTAGGACAATAATAACTAGATTTCATGATCTTGAGAGTTGTTACTTGAGGGGCAAAGTGACCTCTTGCTTCTCCATCATGGAACTCATGCAACACTCTCTCAATTTGGCCTGTCCCAATGCACCTCAATAGAACACTATTGATATCCTTCTTAAACAAGACACCACCAACAAGCACATATGGGATGGCTTGTAGTATGAAGTATCTTCTCTTTGCTTTGTTCCATTCTAGAGGGAAAAAACCTGTTTGGAGGTAATGCACCAAGGCTTGGGTCCAACATGTAGTAGGTGCATCATTAGCTAGTTGCTCTTGATCATTTTGTAGAAATAGGACAACCTCTTTTCCACCCACTGACTCACTTGTTGCTTGAGGTAAGCTATTCACACAAACCCTTGCCTCGAACCAATTTGGTCACCTTGATCTCAATGTCATATTCCATTACCCGAGTGATCCAACCTACTCTCTTCTCATTTAAGTCCTTGTTCAAGAGAAAATCCTTGACACCAGCATGGGACACTAGCAGTTGAATCTTATTGTTTGAGACCAAGTGTCTGAACTTCTTCAAGCTTCTAATAACAACAAGGACATGTTTTTCAATGAAAGAGTATTTTAACTTTTAGTCCTCCAAGATCTGGTTGAAGAAGGCTATGGGTTGTTCTGAACCTTCATTTTTGGGTTGGACCAAGATGGTTGAGATGGTGTCTAAACCTCCGAAAGCATATATCATGAAGTCTTTTGAGAAGTTTACGTTAATAAGAGTTGGAGCTTGTGATATTGTGAGCTTGATGGCCTCAAAGTCTACTATCCATTTAAATGCAAGACTCTTCTTTAACATCATTGTTAAATGCTTCACAAGAGTGACAAAATTAGGTATAAACATGTGAACAAAGATTATCCTCCCAAGAAGCTTTGAAGAGATTTTTTGTGTTGTGCGCAACGGAAGTGTCTGGATGGCTTCCACCCTTTCGGGATCAATTGTCAACCCTTTTCTCGAGACAACGTGACCCAACAATTTCCCTCATGAGAGCCAGAACACACACTTCTTTAGTTTCGGTGATACTCAACCTTCTACACCTCTAAAACACTCCGCCTAAGGTGAAAGAGATGGTCTGCAACATTCTTTCGAGAAGATGGTGATATCATCTAGATACACAGAAAATATTGTTGATTAAGCCTTTGAATGCCATGTCCATAGCTCGCTGAAATGTTGCTATGGAATTTGATAATCCAAATGACATCTTATTATAAGCATATGTGCCCCATTTGGTGGTGACAGCTGTCTTGAAATGATCTTCATCTTTCATCATTATCTGGTTATAGCTTTGAGTATCCATCTAGCAATGAAAACATCTCCGAACTAGTTACAACCTGTAAGATCTATTCCATTGATGGAAGTGGATAGTGGTCCTTGAGTGATGCTCTGTTCAGATTAAAAATTCCACACACAGTTTGATTTCTCCAATTTTCTTCCTCATAAGCACCAAGTTTGCAACCCAACTCGAATGCTTGATAGGAAAGATGATACTGACCTCAATTAGCTTGTTCAATTCTTTTCTCATGAGAGGATCTATGTGAGGTTTTACTGGCCTTTGCTTATGTCCTGAGGCTTAGCTCTTGCATCCACTCAATAGTGTGTTGTGCCAGATTTGGGTTGAAACCTCCTAAATATTTGTAAGGCCAGAAAAATACATCTAGGAATTCTTGACAAAGTTGAATAAACTCATATTTTTCTTGTTGAGTGCTTACCTTGCCAATCTGCAACGTTTTGCCTTCTTCTATGAAAATGGGCTCTAAATCTTCACCCTTTACCTGAATATTCACCTTCTCCTTTCAGAATTGGTCATTTGGGTTGAAGATTGATTCCAAAGTGACAAGACCCTTTGGTAGTTTGTTGGTCCTCAGCTGCACCACTTGATCGCCATACTTGCTGCTCCAATTTGTCTTGGTTCCTGGAGGAGAACTCAGGCTTCTTCTTATAGAAAGTTGACAATTTGTTGATCATTTTCAAAGACTTGCCAACTTGTGTTGTTGTCTGGGATGGCTGGCCTCACAACCAACTTGATATGGGGTTGAGATTTATCACTCTTGATACTCTCCACAATGTCAAAGGTTGCCCCAATTGTTTCCAATCTATTTGTTGCTTCATTCTTCTTCCTTAGGATGGAATTGATGTTGAATGCTTCAAAATCCTTAATGAGGTCCCATACCCAGTTCTTGTAGCTCTTTAACAGGTCATTCTTGGCAGCATTTTGTCCTTGGACCTGATTAGCAACTAGCTCACTATCACCAAACACTTGCAAGTTCTTGATTCCTCTTTTCCTTGCCCAATGCAGTCCATGGACCAAAGCCTCATATTCTGCTATATTTTTTGAACAGAAAATTGGAAATGGAAAGATGAGTAGTATTTCATACCTTAGGGTGACACAATCATATCTCCTCCTCTGGCTCCTTGTCTACTTCTTGAGCCATCAAAGAATAACTTCCATACTTCATTATCATCTTTGTGTTTCGGCTTAATGATATTAGGAAGAGGGTGATTCTCCTCATGCAGACAGTAGACTCCTAGCTTAGATTCCTCCATCTCTTTATATGGGTCAAAAGCATGCCTCTTGTTCACCCACTCATCGAGGGTCAAGTCTGGGATACACCCCACCTTGGTATCTACTTCACAAGTGCTTGGGAGGTCCTCCTAATCAAAGGTTGAACAATTGGCATTGATCGGGCTGGGTACATAAGACTCAATATGGTAATCTGCAATGGGCTCAGATCTGATTGTGGCCTTAGCTCCATACCTTGTTCTAAAAGCATGTGTGACCAATAGGCGGATGAATAGCTCCCAATTTTGGCAGTGAAGTCCCTTGAAAAACACAATGCAAAATGTGGTGGCAAGTCTATGACTGATACGTTCTGCAACACAATCACATTGGGGTAGGCGTGCAGTGTGAGGCTCAAATATTTGATGACTCCAACAGTTGTCACTGCTGTCCCATGCAATTGCACTACCCCCTGGAGATGACTTGGTATTTAAGACCTAGATGATCGACTATTTTATTTGGCATTACAGAGCTACTTGCTCCTGAATCAATCATACAATTATGTACCAATTTGTCTCCAATAATCAACGAAACATAGAAAGGAGGGGGCTTCAGATTCTTACCTTGTTGTCCTCCATGATATACCCTAGTCTGAGCTGCATTGGTAAACACTTTCTCTTGCTGGTTAGGGGGCTGATTTGAGCATGACCAATTGGCCATATCAATCTACAACAGATCTCCCTGTCTTGGAATGGCTAGTGACTCCCACATTGAAATGTTCACATTTGTCTTCTTCATTTTTTCAATGATATTAAATGAGCTATCCTTTTACTGCCCCTTTCCTGGTACATTTTTCTCTTGCACATGGGTCATTACAACCGGTGTCTAAGTGGGTTTGGAAGGTGGTTTGGACTGGCTCTACATATTGGGAGTTGCATTCTAAGTGCTAATACCTTGTGGAGAAATGGAGGGTTGAGGATTACCTATGTTTGGTGATTGTCCCTCTCCAATATTCCTTTTCTTAGACCGTGTATTGGTAGCTACACTTTGAGAAGGTGTTTGATTCATCCCACATAAATCCTCAGCCTACCAATTGACAAGCATAGTTTCACTTGGAGATGCTTCTTGCTGAACTCCTTGTTGCTGATTTTCTTCTTGGCTGGACTCTTGTGACACACCAATGGTCTTGTACCATCAAGGCCAGTTTAGTGCACCATTAAAACACATTGATTGGTTATGGGGCTGATTGCATGGGAAACACCAATCATATTCTTGGGCCATGATGTTTTTGCTGGAACTAGGGCCCTTGATGTTGAAGATGTGTTTGGATCATACGACTAGAAAGACCTAGTAGTTTGAGGTTGTCCTTGGTTTTGGTTGATTTCTGACTTGAGTTGGTTGCCTATTTTGCACTTTGATATTCTTATCATAAACTTGAAAAGATTGACCGTTGAAACCAGATTCTGATTCTTTTGGAGTCACCAGATGTGTAATTTGAAAGCTTCTTAAAAGCTAAAATTACAGCAAGTGCACATCAATCTTACTGTAATAAAGGTAGAGACTTCTGGTCCCACTGGCAGTGCCAAAACTGTTAGTGTAGAAACACAAGCACCCTTGAGTGCATGCAACTAGATGAGTTGAGACTATTAGTGTGATTACACAACATGGAGCATCTCTCAAAGTGTGGGACTTTGCGAGTTGAGAGAGCTCTCCGGATTAAGGCCGAGTTCTATTCCTCTATTCAGGTGCATATAAATAAATTGTAGAGGATCTACTCTAAATCTACTCTATCTTACCAAGGAGACAGGGTTGAGAAGATGCAAGAAAATAAACCTAAGCTAATGAGGTGATGCACCAAAGGAATGTTAGAAACCCATTTTGTAACTTAACACAGACCATAAGAATGTAATACAACACCATGCACAGGTAACCAAAATGCAATGAAAGATCAGAAAGACAACAATGAACACATGAAAGGGTTGAAATCACCCACAGACATATATTATTGCTCCAGAGTCGATACAATACATTACAACGGCCAAGAGGCAAGAAACTTTGTATTACAGACTTGAATGGGAGGTTTGAAAGCTCCACAAATTCTCTTGTGAACAAAAGAAGAAGGGAGGGTGCAAAATAGAAATGTCTAACCCTTTACAATGAGCCCCGCCCCTTCTTTTATAGATTCAACACAGAGAGAAGAAGGAGAGAGAGGTGGGAAAACTAATTTGAAGCTCAGCTACTTGGCCATCAATGCCTTTGCAAATCTACCCCAAATCTGTCATGTCTACCGCTTTGTGTCTTCTTGGTGTGTTGAAGAAGGAAGAACGATGGATCAAATCAAATCTGATCTAGTTGTTGGAGCAATTAGATTATGTATTAATGGAACGAAGACATTTCCCAATTTTCAACCACCAAACCCTTTTGAAATTAAATTTTCAGGTTTCCATGGTGTAGGTGAGGTCAAGACCTTTCCAATGGTGCCAAATTTGTTGAATTTCGGGCATTGGGTTGAAAGATATGTTCATTTGAATGTTTGAGTCGGGTTTGTACAAAAATGGTGAAAACCAATGAGCAGAATGGGTCCGCGGGCCCGAAACTCACTTTGTGCCTTTTGGCACCAAAAATACAAAATGCAAAAATTTACCCCGTAGCCCCACAATTCACTTTTTGCAAAAATCATTTTTGGGCCCGATGGTCCGCTTTTTCCATTTGGGCAAAAAGTCACTCCAAGGCCTACCGGCCCGCATGCAATTGAGGCTTAACACGTGGCTCTTTGGGCATCGGCGGAGGTACGGCTCATTTTTTCACTTTACGCCTTCTCGGGGAAAAAATTTCAAATTTCCCCTGATGACCCGCCATCCTACTTTGACTTTTCAACATGGCCACATGTCCCTTTGTGGGCCTTAGGCATTTTTCTTCATTTTGGCTTTAAGATCCCTTGTGGGCTTGTGGGCCCAAAATTCACTTTGTGCCCTTTTTGCAAAAGAACACAAGTTACAAAACTCCCCAGATCCGCTGGCCCACATTTTCTACTGGGAAAATTTTCCTCTTCTCGCCCGTCCCACATTGGCAAAATCCTTAAAATTTCCCGTTGGCCTGCTTTCGGGCAAAAATACCTTACAAGGCCCGCCAACTCGTAACTTGCAAAATATGAGGAGTTAGAAGGACTTCTTTATATCTTTGAAAAGGGGAAGAAATTTCCCTCCTGATGAAGATGTTTTCAGTAAACTTTAAGTGCATGGAAAATTTGAAAAATTGGATTGAAGCACTAAAAAAGGAAAAAGGTGCGATTAACAAAAAATAAGCATGAGCTTATTTTGGATAACAATTATTTCCAAAATTCCTACAAAGAAAAAAAAAAAAACTAAAAATAATCGAGATTGGCTCCTAAAGATTAAAAATCAAATTACACTCTTAATTTTTTTTTTGTAGGATGCATGGTTATTGGTATGGATGGGATGTGTTGTGCACATGTCCCTACTTTCTACATAGAATGTGGAGACCCTCTTGAATTTTGGAAGATCATTTTGCAGTGAAAGGGATGTTAAACTAAATAAAACAAGGAACACAAGAATATAAACAAAAACAAGAAAAAAAATAAAACCTTTAATATACATTCCTAGGTTTTTTCTTCATCTATACATCATAGTATACCTAAAGGAACAAACAATATATACTATAAACAAAACACCCCTTATAGATTGGCTCCTAAAGATTAAAAAATCAAATTACACTCTTAATTTTTTTTTTTGTAGGATGCATGGTTATTGGTATGGATGGGATGTGTTGTGCACATGTCCCTACTTTCTACATAGAATGTGGAGACCCTCTTGAATTTTGGAAGATCATTTTGCGGTGAAAGGGATGTTAAACTAAATAAAACAAGGAACACAAGAATATAAACAAAAACAAGAAAAAAATAAAACCTTTAATATACATTCCTAGGTTTGTTCTTCATCTATACATCATAGTATACCTAAAGGAACAAACAATATATACTATAAACAAAACACCCCTTATAGATATTAATTTGGTCTCAAAATGCACGTTGAAATGCCACAAAAATCTTATTTGTATTGAGCTTATGTGATCCCCTTTATAGACTTAATGATAAAATGTGAGAAGGCCAACCAAAATTCAAACCAATCGCGAGCCTTTGATTCCCGATTAATGCACCTTTATATTATAGTTTTGAGAAACCTCATAGGATTTAAAGCCCATAACAGAGACACTTGTAAAAATTGTGAGCATCCTTTTAAAAACTACAAAAATAATAGAACAATGAAATAAACTTTGGAAAATAAATTCAATACCTTTTATATGGTATGCTAGTTCGAGGGGGTTACCTCCTTTGAGCAAGCTTAGTACACTAATATTTGTGGATACATTTCTTGGCCTAAGCACTCCTTAATATACTAGTTCTATTTTAGAAATTACGACTACTCATTTATGTTGGATAATACTTAATATCTTATGGAACAAATTACAAAGTATACATGTTTGTCACATATATTACATTACTAATGCAAGAGAAAGGTGAAATGAAGGGTCTTAACATCCCTCCCCTTAAAAATCTTTGTCCTCAAAGCTCTAATTGTGGGAACTGTTGCTTTGAACTGGAGAAGGAGCTCCCAAGTTGCATCTTTTGGTTCCATATTGGATGCATGGTGGTCCCATAACCCACATGTTCGAGGATCGAAACGTCACTCTAATGCCGATGTGAGAATCCTTCGCAAACTATATAAAATAAAGTAATAGTGAAATAAACTTTAGAAAATAACTTCAATAAATTTTATATCGCATGCCACTTCAAGGGGACAACCTCCTTTGAGAAAGCTCAATACAATAGTATTCATGGATACATTTCTTGGCCTAAGCAATACTTAATATACTAATTCTATTATCGAAATTACTACCACCCAAGAATGTGGGATAATACTTAATACCTTACAGGACAACTTAAAAACCATACACATCCATTGCATCTATTACATTACTAATGCATGGAGAAAGCTAATATAAAGGTTCTTAACAAAAATTCAGGATCAACTTGGTTTAATTTTCTAGATTGGTTTGTTTTAAAAGTGCTTTCATTGGTTCGTGTTTAAGTGGTGTGTAATTGGCATGAGGACACGTGAAAAATTTCCTAAAACTCTAGTTATCTTCAAGAGTTCAAAATTCAATCCAAACTCAAAGCATCAAAGACATGAGCTCCTATAACATGTGACACTTGTCACAAGATGAGAGGAGGGATAACTACAAAATGAGACCTATTATTGGTCCACATTGACCAATGACAGATATTTGGATCTATAATACATAATATGGAAAATTCAAAGGAGTTTAAAAGGTTTAAAATCCCCAAAAGCCCATAATAATATACACATGGACCAACCATAGTTTTAGGATTCATACAAAAAAAAAGAACCAATCAAAAGTCTTTTACTGATGGAGAGTTTAGAGTGTAGAGAGTTGAAAATTCAAAATCTAGAATAACCCAAAAAATCGAGACAAGGGGATAATTGTCCCAATCATGACCAAGATTAGAACTAATTTAATGAAATCAAATCTAAGATAAGGGCACCGTTAATCAAATAAATTTAATAATAAATATGCAATATCAAGATAAATAAGTTCACACAAGAGTGATAGATAGGGTTTGTAGAATGACTCATCTTTCCTCCGTAGGTCCGAACCGATTCTAGGCTAGCGGCACCGATCTAGAAAGGATAATTCCTAACTATGTAAACTCTACTTTATAAACTATAATGTGGCAATCTTAGGGAAAAAAATCTCCTAGGAGATGACAAGACCACACAGGTGCTGGTGTCTACGGGATAGTTGTTATCCTAGTTCTTCCTATTTTGCTTCTTGTCTCTTTTAGTTCAGATTTGCTGCACTTATTCGAGCTATCGAACTTGTATGTATAAAACAAACCCTAACTACCTGTATAAGACTCAAGTACACATTAGATTGAATAAAAAATGCATATTAGAGAGTCAGAATGACCCCGACACATACCTGATGTGATCTTGTTGGTGAGCGCTACACTACATTTTAGACTCCATGTAATTTTTGTGGTGTGTGATTGAAATCATGTACCTTGATCTAGGTTTCCCTAGTGTCAGTGGCACAAAGAATAGTGAGCTACAATTACTTTTTCCCAATGTAAAATGTGTGGTATGGAATTCAAAATAGCTCCCCTATGCAGTGAATAATGCAGTCCTTTGATGATGTAGTAGATTGGAAATATTTAGCTCCTTGTAGTAGTAAGTGCCTCTTGAAAATGTTTTCCCTTTAATGAGGTTAAATAAGTCATGTATATATATGATTCCTTCACTCAAGGTTCATCATTAACAAGATAAAATCTAACTAAGGGTGATAACATAAGACAAGGAAAAAGTAACATTCGAAAAGTTGGAAAAAGAGAGAAAAAGGACGACGAAGTTCCCAAAGAGACAACAACACCTCGACGCTCCTTTCCATAATGGGTGATTCTGTACAAGGTGCCCAAAAATGATAAATACTGAAATTAGATTAGGATAGGATGTCAGATGGTATGAAAAATTGTAAGTTGTAGATCAGAAACAAAAGAAATAAAGATCAAATGGATAAAAACAATGTCAAAGAAAAGTAAAGTGTTGTTAATGAGTAATTCTCTTTCTTAGGAATCATGCATATAAATGACATATTTAGAAGATATATGTGAATAATAAGTGTGTGATCTATGACTACATGAACACGTTATTGCTTCACATGGCTCTAATGGTGGGCATTCAATTTATAATGCATAACTCAAGAAATCAATGATTAAAGGGATCCCAAAGCTTTCTTTATCTACATTTGCTCCACTCTCTCACCTTCTCTAAGTTTCACTCAAGGTTATTTTAGTTCTCATGATTCCTCTACATCAACCTTGCAAACATAGGTTTCAACTATAGTAAGTACTAACTCTTTGGATGTTCCCATCGCATGTTGTTACCCCACTAGTTTCTCCATCTAATGGTGACATTTAAACTGCTCCACTAGTATCTCGCATCATAAGAATTATTACCTCAAGTGTATTGTCATTCAGTTGACATTTCTAGTGTTAAGTTACCCAATGTTATTATGTCCCAAGTTATTTTTTATTCTATTATTCCTAGCATTGCATCACATGTTATTGTCCCACCTAGTTCTTTAAGTGGTAGTGAGGCTTAAGGTGTTTCAAAAGAATTATCTTGTCAGTGGATATACCTCAAATTGAGGTATCTCATGCTCTTTCTTTCTTTTTACAAGTGTCATGTCCCAAATTTCATTTCCTAAGATTACTATTGCTTGAATTGATTTAGTGACACGGGATGTAGTAGTGATTAGTATTTCCATTATTAGTGAAAGTTCTTATGTTCTTACAAGTTCAAGAGAAATGTCACAATTTTTACATATGTTGCAAGTGAGGGATAAGTTTTGAGTAAATTTATAGTATAAGTACGGATCAAACCACCTCGGATGTTATCTCTACCCCATGTGCCCTTATTTTCACTACTTCTTATTTACCTCACACTCCACCATTCCTTCCCAAAATAATCAGTTTGGATTCATCACGTTCCCTCCATCTTCTTCAACCATTTCTGATGAGTCCATTAATTAACCCATTATATCACAACTCATAATATTTTTTTCTTGCAAACACATCAATATCAATGCATGGGATGATTGGAATTGATTAGGTCCAAGTAGTAAATAATTCATTTAATCCTTGTTGAATATTATGGACTAATAATTATGTTTTTTTCCAACCAATTGTGTTGAATATGATGTAAGAAAAATAGAATGAGAGGAGGGGGTGAATAATTCCTACAATTATTTTTACTTCATTAACCAAACCATAAATTCATCAATTAGATTGTCCATACATCATTCATAACCATGTGTGTTTATTAAGATATGCAACATCAATCACAAGAACATGAAACAAAATACACAACACAAGAACACCATATGTAAGTGGAAAACCCTCATGGGGAAGAAAAACCATTGATTTTTTTTTATATTACACACAATAAAGAAATTTAGTGAATCACCAACTTCACAAGGAGCACCAACCCCTAGTTTAGTAGAGCACCAACCCTACAAGAAGCACCAACCCCTAATTTAGTGAAACACCCACTCCATAAGGAGGCTACAACCCCCTAGGATGAATAATAAAAAAATAATCCACAACTGAAGATGTTTTATCACCAATCAATCCTTTCTCAAACCCTAGGTCTTCAAACTTGCTCTATCTTCTTCTTCTCAACTTGTCTTGCCTCTCAAAACTTGATATCATGCCTTTAATCAGTATTCAAACTAAAAAAATCTTATCAGCATTCAAAAAATCCCTCATACTTTCAATTCACTCTTTGAGGTCACACTTTTCACCCACAAAAGACTAGCTCACAAAATGAGCTCAAACTTCACTTTTATATTCTTTTCTTCTTTCTAACCCAAGAGAGGTCAGTCATAATACTTTTTCACGACCAATACATCATAATAAAATTAATACAACTTTATTACAAATGTCATATATGACCCATATAGGTCGACCATGCCAAAAACCTCCATTCTTGCACCAAAATCCTCAAAACCCCATCACTAGGATGAGAAAAATACACTCATACCAAAACCATGATTATTAAAGATCCAAAATTCACCATACATGAGTAATATAACATATAAGAACCATAAATGGTCTCACATTTACTTTAACCAATCAAATATTTCATTAAATGGGCCCACTGGCTCATATCCTTCACAAAACAATGCTTCTAGCATCCCATTTCCCCTTTGGGCCTCAAGACCACCAAAATGATCTCAAATATGGCATGTGACCACTCTTTGGAAACCATAGAACATGTATAACACTTATATGAATGTTATAGCTCATGAAACATCCATATGTTCAAACCATAATAACTTTATTCTTCACCAAAATAAGCTGCCCAAAAACCAGTTTTGTTTGCACCCTTTATGAAATACCTATAAATTACTTAACTAGGAAAAAAATTCATCCCTATTAACTCTATAGGTAATATAAATCATCAAATCATTCATCTCATGATTCAAACAACTCATTCTTTCATTATAAGCAAACCAAATTCCTAAAAATGCAATTACCTTATTCTTCATAAATCAACCTAAAAAAGCCAATAAATAAACTCACAATTACACAAGATTATACCAATGGAAATATATATGAATCAAATTTCCATAACATATTGGAAATCTCTCCAAATCCAAGTGGATGAACTTCAACCAAGGAAATCTTTGCAACCTATTTTTTAACCCTTATTGGACTCAAGAACTTACTATGAGCCCAAAATAATCCATTATCACAAAAACCACTTCCACACTAAAAAAATCATGGAAAAAATTAGACATGATTATTAAACACTCATCAACCTTCACCAATCATGAAGAACTCAAAATCATCACTTTACCTCATCAAGCTACTAGGCACCTCTTAGAAAAAAGCATCCTTCAATATTGACCTTTAAAAACAACTCATAAATGTTTCATACCTTGTCTAAATAAAAAGTTTGATATACTATTGAAAATGTATCTAAAATAGTCTTCACAAAAAACTTTAATTGGGTCCTAACTCCCCATTTTCAATGTCAATTTTACACCAAGTACTCAAACTCCCATGATCCATAAATAGGGAACACTTTGCACTTTTTCACTTCAAATGACCTAAACCTATGTAAATCATATAAAAATCGGGGATATCAAAATGCCAATTTATACTTTACCTTCTTTGGAGAACTTTTCCTTAAATTGGAACTCTTCATAAACAAGCAAATTCAAGTAGGGCCCACATATCACCACATGCTCTAATATACCTTTATGGAAATATAGAAGAGTCCTCTATAACATCCAATCATCAATTTTTCAAAACCAAGAAAAAATGGGTTGGTATACTTACTTTTCTTCTGCAAGCTACTCCTAGCTAGGGTTTAACTAGGGTTTTAAACCACTTTTCCTTCTTAACAATTGTTCATAAAAACATGATAATAAAACACCTCATTATTTTTTGAAAGCTTCATAACTAACCTAAAAATTTATTCCAAAATCTCATGTCCACATGCAAAGTATAAAATTCACAACAAGCGTCAGAAGGTCCACTTTTGTCACAAAAATACATTGTCACTTACCCAGTTTCACCAAAACTTGCATATATTCAAAATATTCAGCAATTTTACCTGAAAATTGACATGAAGTATCATGAAAACATCATCTAAATTTCCATATTCACCACATATCCCAAATATGCTCTAAAATTCTTCATCATCAATGACTTACCTATGCAAACATGTTTGTTTCTCACTGTTTACTTCCCAAGGACCCATAAATACCACTAAATCTTTGCAAAATGATTTGAAACTCATCATACACCTTAGGTACACTATCACCATTATGCTACCATGCTTATAGAATATTTATTAGGTCTAAATATCACATCTCCATCTCATTTTGCATGCTCCAGGGACTATAAACAAGCATGGAATGACCCGACTCAATGTTGACAACCCATAAAATGACCATGTTGACCTCATGTAGACCCATAAACACCTGAAACACACCTCATGGACCATGTATTGACATCATGAAAACCATCAAATCACTTGGGATACCTCAAACCATCAATTTGTCTAGCAAACCAAGCTTCAGGACCTCATAAGACTTCACCAAACTTGACACTACCAATCAACCTTCATGTTTGACCTTAGAATAACACCACATGGAGACACATATGACACCATGACACCCTTTTCCATCAATGGAGTTGACATCAATGACAACACAAACACACAATGGCCAACAATCTCCCCTTTGTCATTGATGGCAACCACCTTTACATTGATCAACATGACCAACACCTACATGACCTACTTTTCCATGTTTTTATGCCTCTCTCCCCCTTTTCCATCTATGAAAAATACTACAATGCTACTACTACATAAAAAATGAAACAAACGAAAAATGGAAAAATGCAAAAACTACTTACTTGACTCATAATGCTCCCCACTGGACTGAAATTGGTCTTCTTTGACTCCTTTACAAACACATAAGATCCTATGGACCTGAAATGAACTACAAAAACAACTTCCCCTTGAAAATGTACTCTCCATTTTGTCCTTCATTCATGCTTGACATTACATTATTTCTAGGTCTATTTAATGCTAAAAATCAATATTTTTCCTTCTAAACATCATAATACCAACCTTTAGAACTTCTTTCCCTAAACAACACTTAAATGCATTTTTGATCAACTTTGATAAGCCCTAAAATCTCATTGTCATGCATAAAACACCTCCTTATGGCTCCCCCTAGGTTTGAGGCACCCTACTCCACTAAAAAACAAAAAACTTGAGACCACATACCTTGCTTTTATGCATAGAGAATGACTTCATCATTTTACCACTACCCTAAAGCTCTTCTTCGTCTTATCAACTCAACCTCCTTTCATTTTTGTGACCTTTAATTCATTGGATTGGTGAATACATTATTCCTAGGGAGGTTAACAACCAACCTATAACAATAACCTTTAAAGTCTCACTAAAATAGGCATCGAAGAACATAAAGTCTCTCCTAACTTTGTGTTCCATCATCAAAATACAAGATTGAGAACATACATACTTACCTCCTTTGTGTAGACCTTCTAATCTCAAGAAATAGTCTTCAACTTACCTTAAAAGTATTATACAAACACTACACTTTGAGACACCCTTAAATACCTTGAATGAATCATATTGAGACCATTTTATCTACTCTTTTTCGTGTAGGACTTACAAATATCTTAGACCCGGACTTGGCATGTTTTATGTCATATTTCCACTCTTTAAAACGCTCAATTTACTTCCACTTTGTATGTAGATATCCTTCACATATTTGATGACTTAAAACCAAACTTCAAAAATAGACTTTTTCAATGTCGCCATTCTTTCTCAAGATGGATTTGAGACTCGAATCTTCAACACACACCTCCTTTTGACCTGTAGCTTCATTTTAGCCCTTCTAAATTTTCACTTAAACTTCAAAACTCCATGAGAAGCATTGACTAAAAATGTACAACACCGAGCATGCAATACACAACCTTGACACTTGGAGGAACACTTATACTAAATATACTTTAGCAACATGCTTTTCTATTGTGCAAGACATTCACAATATTATAGCATTTTGATATTTTTCCCACTTCTCTTCATGCTCAACATGTAATAAGCTTGAAATCCTTTTAGATACATAGACTCATTCTTTCTTCTTCAATACTTTGAAATTAAACTTACCTCAATCCTTGTTATAGAATTTGACATCAAGACATTAGATCCTTCCTCTTCATAGTCTTAAGATCATGACCCTTTCACAACTAATACTCAATGAGTCTTATAATGACATTTGATGATGAAAAGGAACAAGAAAAACATAAATACTCACATACTTTATTTTTAACATCATTCATGCACTCCTCCTTCCTCTAAAGACCATCACACAACCGTAACTCACTTTGTTGAAACACAAGAATGCCCATATTTCTCATTTTATAACATAAAGGACTCATTCATCAACATAATCAACATTTCAAATGAATCCCTCAGAGTCATACATTTGATTTGAATAAAATTGAATAATTAACTCTAGCAAGTTTTGATTAACTAAAACCATTTAAGACCATAACCAACTTTCTCTTTGATCACTTCAACATTTTGTGCCCTTCATTTCCCTTTTCCAGACCTTCATCACTTCAAACTATACACGTAGGACTTTGTTTTAAGGCTCATCAACCTCCTAATTTTGACTCTGACACATACTGCATCATATCATACCTTGATCATCGTCTTGAGCCCTATCAACACCTTGAAGCATACTCTTCCTCCTAAGTATCATGGTGCACATTTTTATAGACATTTTCACCTCTTTTGAACATGTTTTTGACAATATCAATGCATCTTCAAATTACTCGAGACATAATTTCTCACCACTTTGCATTTTGTAACCTATAGGATGTCACTTTCCCAACTACAACATACTTGAAACCTTTGAAATGCATTCATCTTGTTGGATACCTGAAGAAGCCATGAAATAGAGTAAAGATTGATCATTAGATTAAATCACATTATAACCTATCAAAAAAACCCGAGAAGTGCCATATCATCAAGGTATAAACATATAGAGATCACCATCATCCGTTTACAAGATTTCTTCAACGTCACCTAACTCCTTGAGAGTGAACATTATCACCTATTTTATACTCATTGACTATATACATTTGACACTTTATAAGTAGTCACAACTCTTTTCATGAATATACACCAATACTCTACTTGATCTCCACATAATTGATATCCAAGAACTCATACAAGGACTTGTAGACAAAGAACAACGAATGATGAAGAACTCATTTTTACAAAATCTAGATCTTATACACTTATGGTCAGACAAATTTTGATAAGGCATGACTCCTTTTGAGAGAAAAATATGCTTGAATCACGATCTTGAGACCCATTTTGACATGTAGAACTCATATGACATAAGGTTATTCAACCAAACTCCTTACTTTGAACAAAAAGAGCATGATAGAGCAATGTATCTTCATGAATTATACAAAATATAAACTCGAGATCATTTAAAGATGTCACATCCTTTGATTCATTTACTTTTCTTTCAAGATATGAAACAAAGCTTAACAATAAACTTAGACCAAGATTTAACATGGATACTTCAAAACATTTTCAAAAATTGGAGAAACAAATCATACTCTCTTGAACTATTAGACATATGACCTTGAACTTTAACCAAGACACTTACACCTTCATACTAAATGACTCAAGGGATAAAATACAAATACATATACTCCATGTTATGACACATTTGGAACAAGCTTATGGATTCAAAACCATTTTTAAATACATACTCGGAGAGCTCGACTCATTATACAAAGTAGGAATGAATGACCTATTATGACCACACACTTCTTTGGACCAAGCCACCAAATTTCACAAAATTTAAATCAACTTCTTTTAAATTCTTCAGATGTGAGGAAATATATGACAATAGACTTAGATTATACAAATACTCATACCTTGAAATACATCCTCACACTCTTATGACTAAAGCCTTTAATTGAAAATACAAACATACCATAAAGACCTTAAACTAATGGTTTTCTAATCACATAAATTTTTAGACTATGTTAAAGGATATGATTTTAAATACATTCCCACAATTCTTGAGTAACACAAATACTCAAAACCAATGCATAAAAATCACACAAATAATTTCATACCGCAAAGTTCATAACAACTTGATCTCATACCTTGTGACACATTGATGACATCAAAAGAAAATGACTCTTCTTGACCAAAACATACAAGACACACTCACACACCTACAAAATAACAAAGACTCAAAACTCATGGAGAGATCATTTAACATACCTTATGACACTTGAAGTATTCCAAACACCTAGATCCTTCAACTTCTCATGCAACTGAAGTATTGAGGCACATGTGATCTTCTTCAACTAACCAAACATGAAGCATTCTTCTTGACCCAAATTGGGATTTTTGACCTTGTTTTCACTCTTGATTGCATTAGAACCCTCTTTGATCATATTCACTTGATCAATATTCATACTGAATACCCCTTATTTTGTAGAATTATTCTTAGTTTGACATCCATAATTAGGTCCTTTGATTTCTCCATTAGAATCATACCTTTGAATAAAATTTTGCTTGTTTTGGCATAGTCTTGCAATATGACCTGATTTGTGACAATTGAAACAAAAAACATCATTCTTTCTTCTTTTCTCAATACACATAAGATTCCATACAAAATAATTAGCCCTATGACCATACTCACAACATGAATAACATCCCCCTTTGAATGTATCCTCATCATTCCTAGGAGACCTCCTTTTGCAATCTCTAGCTCTATGACCAAAATCATGAAAAAAAAAAGCAATATCCTTTGAATGGAAGTACCACACCTTAGTGCATTAGGTTTTTTAACTAAGTTATACCTTCTCAAATCAGTCCTCTTAGTCACCTTTCTCATCTGATTTGGAACTTGGAAAAAATTCATCATCACTCTTCACATGCTTTCCTTCATAAACCCTAGGCCTATTTTGTCACTAACCACACTTTGGAATTATAAAATCCCATCAAGAGATTCAAATCTCTTCTCTAACTTTCCATACATTTTCAACTTGTTAGAAGCATCCTTTAAATCATATTCTAAAGATTTCAACCTCTCTTCATACCTAGAACAAGTATCCTCTTTCTCCTTTAGGGATTTAGACAAAATTTCCACTTGAGATTTCAAACCCTTGATGGCTTGATCATGCTCTATCTCCATGTCCTTGATCTGATCTTGGTAGGCATTAATCAATGACTGAGATATTTCATTCCTCTTCCTTAATTCTTCTTCAACATATGAAGATTTACCCATTTCTTGTGCTTCAAAGGATATCCTTCAAGTTGCTAAATTTTTTTCAGAAGGAATTTCTCGATACCAATTGTTGGAAGCATAATGGACTGAGAAGGGGGGTGAATCAATCCTACAATGATTTTTACTTCATTAACCAAACCATACATTCATCAATTAGATTGTCCATACATCATTCATAACCATGTGTGCTTATTAAGATATGCAACATCAATCACAAGAGCATGAAACAAAGTACACAACACAAGAACACCATATGTAAGTGGGAAACCCTCATGGGGAAGAAAACCCATAGAAAATTTTCTGATATTACACACAACAAAGAAATTTAGTGAAGCACCAACTTCATAAGGAGGACCAAACCCTATATTAGTAGAGTACCAATCCTAAAGGAGCACAAACCCATAATTTAGTGAAGCACCCACTCCACAAGGAGGCTATAACCCCCTAGGATGACTAAGCACCAACTTAGCCACCTAAAGATGTTCGATCTCTGATTTTTTTCTGCCACAATTGATGGAGATCTCTAATTCATCTCACAAATCCTTGCTCAAATCCTAGGTCTTCAAACTTGCTTTATATTCTCCCTTCCCAACTTGTATTTCCTCTAAACACTTTATATCATGCCTTCAATCAGTATTCAACCTGAAACAAATTTTATTATCCTTAGAAAAATTCCCTCATACCTGTAATTCACTCTCTCCTAGGTCAAAATTTTCACCCATGTAAGACTAGCTCACAAAATGAGCCCAAACTTCACTTTTATATGCTTTTCTTCTTTCTAACCCAAGAGAGGTCAGTCCTAATATTTTTTCAAGAAATAAATCATAATAAAATTCAAATAAATTCATTACAATGGTCACATATGACCCATAAAAGGAACAATAAACAGATTGTACCAAGCCAAGAGCACATATTCTAATCAAACACCACGATCAATAAGATGAAAGCAACTCACGAGAATAACTTTACATAAAACCTTTGCAAAGAGAAACAATATCATATATTATTATGGAACTCAATGAAATAGAATGAGAATGGGCTTTGCTTATATATGAAAGGAATAACAATCTAAGAACTAGTCAAGGTCATAGATCAAGCCATAAATCAAGGAAAGAACTAGTCATCAAAGAACTAGTCAAGACCATGGATTTATGAGTGAACTAGACATTAAGGATCTATTCAATGCCATAGATCAAGGAAAGAACTATACCTAGCAACTAGACAATATCCCTCTAATATCTAAATAAATAAAAGAAATATCCACACATATAAGTGGGTGAGGATAAATACAATTAAGGTAAAAAAATTACCTAGGTGAACATGAACTAAGGTAAATACCTACTCTAACACCCCCTCAAGTGAAGCTAGGGGTCAAAATAGAAGTGGCATGTCCATAGTATGAGTCCCAAAAACTAGGCCTAATGAGGTACTCATGTAAAATATATCCATGAAGAAATCTCGAACTAAAACAAGGAAAGAATCCTACTAGAAGGAAAGAGAAAGAAGAATAAGAAGGAAGATGTTCTCACAAACACCCCCCAAGAATAAATTCTGAAAACCCAAGCATTACACACAACTCAAGGTAGTGAGTTGATGCAAAAGGCTTTGTAAAGATGTTTGCAACTTGTTCTTTGAGTCGAAATGTACTCTAAGCAAAGAACTCCATCATGAACGTGCTAATGAATGAAGTGGATGTGTATCTTAATATTCTTTTTCCACTTTGGTGCTCTAATGGGTTGCGAGAATGTGAATTGCACTTTGGTTGTCACACCAAAGTACATTCGAAGTGAATCATGTTGGAATCCAAACTCATCAATAACTTTCAAAGCCAAATAATCTTTTGACTCATTGTAAGCTTCGCTGCCCCGTACTCTGCCTCCGAGGATGAAAGTGCAATAGCTTTGTTTATTTTTGCATGCCCAAGCAATCGGAGAAGAACCAAGAAAAAAGATAGTTAAAAGTGGAACACTGTCATCCATAGAACCTTCCCAATCTTAATTTGTATACCCAACCACCCGAGTAGAACCCCTAGTGTAGTGTAGGCCAAAGTGGGAAGTGCTCTGCAAATAGGGAAAAATCCTTTTAACATCATGTCAAGACTACTATGAGGATAATGTGCAAACCGAGATAGAAGCCCTACTACAAATGAAATATTAGAGCAAGTATGGGTCAAGTACATGAGACTCCCAACCTACTTTTCTATACAATGTAGGATCACAAAGTGGTTTGGTAAATGTGGAAGTAAGAGTAACTCAGTTTGAAAAGGAGATGGACTTGGCTTGCAATTGGCCATATCAAAGAACCTAAGAAGATCATGGGTGTAATTTTGTTGACTCAAATGAATCCTGGAATTTTTCTCGAGAAATCTGCAAACTAAGGAAATAATGCAATAGCCCAAGATATGTCATGTCAAATTTTGTAGAGAGAGCCCTCTGAATACTTTGAATGTGGGAAGAAGAGTTTCAAGTAAGTAACATATCATAAACATACAAGACAAGTATCACAATATCCTCACCAACATGTTAGAGATACACTTTGTATGATCGGAGTGAAACAAACAAAACCAAGTAGATAGAAGAAAAGAATCCATCTTCTCATACCAAGCCTGAGGGGCTTGTTTAAGATAGTAGAGACCTTCGAGACTACAAACAAGATAAGAATATTGAACAAATCTAGCTGGCCACTCCGTGTATATTTCCTCTTGTAGATTTCCAAGTAAGATGCAACTAATGCCTTTTGAGAGGTGGAAGACTCAAGGTGAGACAATTTGGATTCTTCCATAGTAAGTCTTTCACAAAATGTTTCTAAGTTAGGAATTTTGAATGTGTCACCTAAGGCATCCATGCTAGATAAAAAATTTGAAGAAATTTTTTGGAATGGTCCTCTCAACTTGGATAGAATCAAGTAAACACACTCTTCATCTTTCTTATTTCTTCCACTTCCCTTCAACTATGTAAACAATTTCTTGAACTTGGTAAGATAGTCTATAATTGTTGGAAAATCTTCGGACTAAGAAAGGTGATCTCAATTTCAAGTTCCATGGCTCTCATATGATCCACCTTACCAAATAAATCCTCCAATTTCTCCCATATTTTGAAAGGAGAGTGATATTTTTATAAATGAAATAAAATATTGTCACTTACATAAGTTCCTATCTGTTAGGAAATTAAATATTAATGTTTACATTATAGTTTGTTAGTTAATATTTAATATTTTTATATATTAAATATTAGGTTTGAATGTATATTGTTATAATATATTGTTTCAACAATATATTATTCTTAGAGTTTGTTATACCCGTGAATAACATTCCAGGTTAATTGTTCCTATTTTATAGGAGGTTGTTTAGCTGTTATTATGGCTATATAATAGCCTAATGTATTGCACAGGATATTGGGACATAAAATATAATACAGAGCATTATTATTGTGTTATTTTGTTTGTGTAAATCTGTAGCTGCATTTATATTTGGTATCAGAGTGATCTATGTTTTGTTCCTGTGAGTAATGGAAGCTTAAAAGATTGTTAGGGGCAGCCATTGATTCTGTCGCCCCTGAGGATGAGAGTTCAGGTTCAATGTTTGTATTCCAGATAAGCCGTATTTTTAGTGTCTATTTTGAAGTTTTGCAAATTTCTGGTTCGAATGATCTCGTGATCGTGTGGGTTTGTCTACGTTCATTTTTTTGCCAAAATCCAATGGCTTTGCATCCTCAATCCCTCTCTCTACATTTTTGAACTTGGCTCTGCTCGAACTCCATAGAATCTACCAGTCAACGGTATATTCGTTGCATTTTATTATTGCTCTGCACTATTTTTCACATTTGGATTAGCGTTGGAGATTATTTTTATTATGCAAAGATTTCCAGCACGTATTAAATGGTGCTTTAGTTTCATGCATAACATTTGGCTCGAGCTCATTGCAAACTCAGATAAGGTAGAAATAGAATTACACTGGAAAAAGGTGAAATAATCAAATTTTGGCGTCTAAACTTCTGAAGTCTTTACGGCCTGTGTGAGATATACGGCTGTGTTAACTTTGTATTCTATTTGCATTAGCATTGCAATCTCACCACGTGGATTAGGCTCATGCATTGAGGCCCACGTATCTCTCATGCATTTCCTCCAACCAGCTCCATATACGGCTCGTCCATTCTCCTACAAGCAGCTGTATTATCTATGTCTGGTAAATTTTGATATTTCCAGCTCTTGCAATCATGAATAGCATGCATTTGATAGCTTTTTTGTCTCCATGTGCCACATGCCATGCGTGTTTGATCAAAGAGGAGAATTCTGGTAGAAGTTATCTGGTTCGTTTTGTCCTCTTTGTTGTCAATGGTTTTTTATTATAAGTCAATATGCTTTTAGAGATAGGATTAGAAACACCACGTATCTCCTCTACACTCATCATTGATAATCTATTTGTCATTTGATAGTCTTTTATTAAGTCGGTCTTTTATAATAGTTCACCATTTTTTTAATTTAATTAATTAGTTGTGAACCAAACGTCTATTTGTCATTTAGAATCAAAATACCAAAAGTGTTGTAATTATGTTGTTAGTTTCGTTATTGTCAAGTCTCATTGTGTCTTATGTTGTCAAAATGTGTTTAGGTGAATAATAGGTTGTTAATGTCAAAGTCAAAAAAGGGTCAATATAAAAATTGTAAGAAAATCAAATAAAAATAAAAAAATTATTATTTCTTATGGATGCATTATCGCTGGAACGTGACATCCAATAGCTAAACTTGAGCTTCATGTTCACATTCCGCTGAGCTAGCAGTGTCACATTAGAGGATGGAGGCATTGGAGGCTGGAGGTCAGACAACGACCTCTCGTCAGTCACCAACGACGGGGCCGCACGAAGCTATGGTGGCACATTTTGTGGTGTGAGTGTGCTTTCAGTATTTGATGTCTAGTGTGATTCTTTTTCAGAGTTCCTGTTTTGTGTTGAATAAGTGAAATGTTCACATTGAGGGGGGAACATGATCAACATGATCCAATGTTCCATTTTCAGTTTTTCAGTTGAGTATGTGGCTATTCCTATTTCCCCAAATGCAAAAACATAGTGCAGAACAAATAACACAGTGAAACGCAGACATCATGAGGCTTGATGAGGTAGAACAGTCAGATGTGTTCCTGTTCGTACCTAGGTTTGTGGTTAGCCTCCTAAAAACCATTGAAGGCTGTTCAGATGTGTTCCTACTTGAGTTCCCACACTGCTAGGTCAGATGTGTTCCCTAGAGTGACTGGTTGATAAGTAGATGATTCCTGAGCGTGTTCCCATCCTCGTCGGTTAGATGTGTTCCCGAAAGTGCTTGGTCGATAAGAAGTTGATGTGTTCCTTCTTCTACCTTCAGTTCGAGTGTGTGCCAAGATCATGGCGCGCAGAGGCGGCATGCTGCAAAGGAAGTGTGAAAGTTCTAATGTTACCATGTAAACATTAAAGGGGGGAATGTTAGGAAATTAAATATTAATGTTTACATTATAGTTTGTTAGTTAATATTTAATATTGTTATATATTAAATATTAGGTTTGAATGTATATTGTTATAATATATTGTTTCAACAATATATTATTCTTAGAGTTTGTTATACCTGTGAATAACATTCCGGTTAATTGTTCCTATTTTATAGCTGTTATTATGGCTATATAATAGCCTAATGTATTGCACAGGATATTGGGACATAAAATATAATTCAGAGTAATATATTGAGAGTGATTTTGCTGTGTAAATATGTAGCTTCATTTATACTATCAAACCTATACACTCATCAAATTTGGTACTGAAATTTGTCATATTCTCTAATGAACACTAGTTGTTCAAGAAGTTAAAGCCCATAATCCTTTACGCTTGATTCTTATGTCCATTCTTGGTTTCCATGTGTGGTAATTATGTGTTTTTAATGGCTCAACATGATATAATTCCAAAGTAGATGCCATCCTAAAAAAACACCAAAATAAATGCAAGAACCAAGCAATGCAACAAGACCCCTAAGTAATGCAACAAGACCCCCAAGCAATGCAACAAGAGCCCCCCAAATTTTGGCACTTTATAATGAGTGTGTGGTACAATATGGCACTTTATAATTATAGTGCAATTCTCAAAATAAATATTTTCAATGGAAATAACACGAAAAAAGCACTTTTGCAAAGAACGACACTCAAAACTGAGTTACCAATCAAAAGTTACAAGCTTTTTAATATTATGCTCTACTATTTATTTTAGTTGCCACTAAAACAGAATAAAATGCTCTTTCCTTCACCACACAAATGAAATGAAAGGGGGTTGGAGTTAAACACCCACTAGTAGGAATCACAAGCTCTAAGCCATCATATGACCATACCATATGACCAAGGGCTAAGGATTTCAAAGGTCTTCAAACAAGGAAATATTTGTAACCTACTTCTTAACCCTTCTTGGACTCAAGAACTAACTATGAGCCTAACATACTCCATCATCACAAAAACCACTTCTTAACTCAAACAAGGCATGGAACACACTTATAAATTATTCTTAAGAACTCAACAACCTTAACCAATCATGAAGAACTCATAATCATTGCTTTACCTCATCAATTTACTTGGCATCCTACTAAAAGAAGCATCCTTCAATCTTGACCTTCAAAGAACAACTCATAAATTTTTCATACCTTGTAAATATAAAAATTTTGATATACCATTGGAAAGGTATCTGAACTAGATTCAATAAAAACTTGAATCAGATCCTAACTCATGATGTAGTTCCTACAATGTCTATTTTAGTGAATTTTTCTCAAAACTACCCTACAAACTAGTCTTCACAAATAGGGCTCACTTTGCACTTTTTCACCATCATCATGAGCTGAAACCTTCATGAAAATATATAAAAACTTTTGGGATATCATAAATGCCAATTTATACTTTACCTAATTTCAAGAAATTTTCCTTAAACTGGAACTCTTTAGAAACAAGAAAATTTTGGTGGGGCCTACATATCACCACACACTCTAATATACCTTTCTAGAAATATGGAAGAGTCTTATACAACATCTAATCATAAATTTTTCAAAATCAATCAAAACCGGGATGGTATACTCACTTTTATGCAAATTGCTCCTAGTAAGGGTTTAGTTAGGGTTTGAAATCACTTTGCCTTCTTAACTATTATTCATAAAAATGTGACAATCAAACCACCTCATTATTTTTGTGAAAGATTTATAATTAACCTAATACGTTATTCCAAATATACCAAGTCCCCATACAAATCATACAATTCCCAATGGACATCGGTGAGGTCCACTTTTGTCACAAAAACACACATCACCCGCAGTTTCACCAAAACTTGCATATATTCAAAAGTATTTAGTACTTTGACCTGAAACTTATCATGAATCATCATGAAAACATCATGTACCTATACATATTCACTATCTAGCCCAAATATCTCTAAAAATATCCGAGTCCAAATACATTGACTTACTTATGTTAACATGCATATTTCTCACATGCTTGCTTCCCAAGGACCCTGAAACACCACCAAACCTCTAAAAACTGATCTAAAACTCATCAAAAACCTCAGATACAATGTCACCATGATTCTAAAATGCTTGTAAAATAATGATCAGGTCTAAATCTCACATCTCCATCTCATTTTGCATGCTTCAGACTAGAAACAAGCCTGAAATGACCCGACTCAATGGTAACAACCCATGAACTAACCATGATGATCTCATGAAGACCCATAACCTAAAACACACCTCATGAACCATGAATGACATCATGAAAACATTCAACTCATTTAGGATAATGTACGCACCCAAAATTGCATGTGTTACATTGTCGGAAAATGGTTACAAAAGTCCCCAATGATGATTCAAGTCCTTTTAAGAAGGTGTTCGAGCTCTAAAACCATTCACAATGTATATTTGTAGCCTAGACATCTTTACTTAGCCTTCCCACACCTTTTTCCATCTTTTTCCTCTTTATGCACATGTTTTGGCCTTTAGTGCTAAGACCGCTACCCTACCTAGGCGGTGGTTCTGAAACTGCCACCTAGGTAGGGTGGTGGTCCTAACTGATTTTTCCATATTCCATCATGCGTGTTTTTAACATGCGACGATTCACTTAACTTCACTTTTAGCATGCATCCATGGGCCAAATTGTCTAAAAATAGTTTTGATTGCTTGGTTCTCCTTCCCTCTTCTATTTTTGCATGTGCTTTAGTTAGTTAGAATTGCCTCTTCTTGCCTTGTGCATGAAGGCACATCCCAACCCCAATTATTATATATTCCATGCTTGTATTCAAGAAAAAGGTCCGAGATTTTTGTGTATCTTGCATTGTATTGCTGCCACAATCTTTCTAGGAATTGCATAGCCAAGCTCAAATCTTTTATGCTATCTCTCTTCTATTCGCATTGCATCTCGATCGCCTTCAAACCGCCAGGTTGCTCAAGCACCATCCTTCTACCGTTGTTCTTGCATTTCTAATCCCTTGGACTCATATGAACACTTGAAAAAGAAAGGAAAAAATTGAGGGGACAGATATAGATACGAGATACAAATACAGCCATATTTGTCAAAGCTCATGTTTATGCAGGTTGGAATTTGTGTGTTTGTTTGCTTTATTTGTTAAAATGTCAATTTCAAATCTCTAGTTTAAATTTCATGTCAAATATATTAGTAAAAAAATTCATTTCAATAGGTTAGGCAATCACAAGTAGATCAAATCATTAGAAATTTTGCTCTTTAACATTACCAGGGAAGTTATGGGGAACAATAACCCTTTTAGGGTCATGATTTGTTCTTCACCTCTGAGGTAGGGTTTGAAGGGTTTTGATTGGATTAGGTTATTTGTTTTAGATTAGATTCACATATTCACACAAGTAACCAACTACATCCGGCTGATTACTTGTCTTTAGTTTATTTATTAGATTAGAATGCATTGCTTAAAAATTAGAAAAGATCAAAAAATATTTCCTTTAATAGATTAGTTTGCTTTCTATTGTTTTGCGTTAATATATTATGAAAACTCCAAAAACATAGATTAAATTGTCTACTTATAAAAATAATTTCATTTCATTTTGTATGACCATCAACGGTCCACAACAAGAAAAGACATACAATTGTGATCCCTTGGTCCCACAACCCAACGGGTCGAAATTGATAACTGACATTGACACAAGTTTACATTTGATAGTCTTACACACACCTATAACTTTTTTTGAGAAAATAGAACAAATAAATACACTAAACATCATTTTTAATCAAGCCTATGATTATTGGACTACTACCGCGTAAGGGTTTGATTATGCACATGACCATACCAGGCCACAACCTCCACGAGTCTTTGTTTGTGATCCTCAGGTCCCACAACCCAACGGGCCTACTTGACCAGTTAGACATTGACACTAGTTTTCATACATTAGTATTCAGGTCTTCACCACTTCCACCAAAAATTATTGCATAACTTTCCTTCATCGAACATACCATCCGATCAGCGAAGACTTTCTAGACTAGACCAAAAAATCACCCCTAAGTCCCTGTGGGTCCACTACATCTCTCATTCTTACTTCCATGACCTTGTCTGGAAATCCATACGAGGTGCCCGCAAGTCACTTTCCATGTGTTCAAAACCAACAAAATAGAATCTCGACAGAGCTCGATATCAATTGGAGTCTCCGAGCAGCCATCACACCACTTTAGGTTAGGAGATAATTATTTTCCTTAGGCTCACGAGATCCCGATAGTGCATGTCGAAGACATAATATTTCCTAACTAGCTTGATCTCCATCACCACACTCACATTCATTTCCATTCTACATCGGGTATCTCAACACGACCTCGAGAGGTTGGTGTAAAGAAGGTCACGTGTTGATTTTTTGTCGTACATATACCTCAACCATGACTCGCCTAATAAACCTAAATCCATGACCTCATAAGACTTCACCAAACCTAACACTACCAATCTATTAGAGTTTTGGATCTCTCGATGAAAAATGAATGCACAAGTAATTGAAAAATTGAAATAACTAATAATAAGATGCAATATGATCAAGAAATCTTAAGGAAAGAATGGCTCCAAATCAACTTAATGTTCCATATGCTCCATATTCAATAGGATAGACCGATGCAAGTCATGTACATATAGGTGGTTAATGTGCAACCACCTCCTAGTTCAGAGGGGAATAAATCTCACTGACTGATACTATAAGTAGAGTTGACTCCGCACAACTAGTAGGATAACTCAATAGAATTGGTAAGCTAACTCAACAAAACTGCTACAACTAAGTAAACATATTCCATGAGTGTAGGAAAGATCCAAGTAAATAAAAAAATACAAGGAAAATAAATATCCTACTCTAACACCCCACATATACACAACTTAGGTGGGTAGTGAAAAAGGAGAGTGGGTCCTGACAACAAGGCTTGATAGAATAATGATAGAAGACCCCAAAGATGATGAAGATGCTGATGTGGATAGAAGAATTGGGTCTTGGAAATAAGGCCATGTTAGGTACCCAAGTACATAAAAAGATGAAATGGGAAGAAATAAGATAACCTGATAAGAATCCAAAATTTGATGAAGCATTGATAAAGAATCTCCAACAAGTAGAACTTGCTCCAAATATTACCCTCTAATAAGTAGAACTTGCACAAAAAATATGTCTAATATTGTTTTAAAACCATTGGTTGGCCAAGCGGGCACTAAAATACAAAGGAAAAAGTTGGCACTTTAGAGAGGAATGGAGAAATTGTGTGAATATGCCATGATCAAAGAGTACTACAAGAATTCACAACTACTACAAGGAAGTCACAATGATTCTCAATATGGGTTTCGATAATAGGCATCTTTTTAGATACCCATTTACAATGCATGTATAAAATTATTCTCAAGAGAAACAAATGCACTAAATGTGCTTATTGTAGAAATAAGAAATGAAATAAACAAGTCATAATGGGGGTTTGGTCTCCTACCAAACCGGGCCCCATCCTATGGTCTTCAAAATAGATTATTGGAAAATGAACCAAGTGATCATCATCTTCTTCATCATCCATTACAAGAACCCCCAAAAGTGACAGTTTATATAGTAGTGCGTTTACAAAATAAATAGGTCTAATGTTATGGGAAATGAAAAATATTTAACTTTTGCAAAAAAAAATGGCACTCGATATTGAGAAACCAATAATTTTTTTACAATAATTATTTCCCGTGAATAATACCTATTTAAATGAATTTGCACTAAACTTGAAATGCACTTTTTCGAACACAGTTACAACCCTCAAATTTCCATAGATATGAGTATAGTGAACAACTTTACCGTGAGGCTAAAAAAGTGACTCAATCTGGATCTGCAATGTGTGTATGGGCCATTTGAAACCTTCACTGGAGTAAGGAAAGGTTGGAAAACATGCAAGGGTGAGAAAAAATATGTAAATCAACCTCTGTAAGGGTGAGAACAGAACCAAACAGATTTGTAAGGGTGAGAAAATAACAATTTATGGATACACCCAATCAACCTTAACAATTGTATGGGATGTCAAAACACCTTCAAGAGGTCTGTAACACGCCTGTGAGAGCCGTATAACTCTTCCAAAGAGCCTGCAACAATGTTAAAGGGTCTGCAAAACACCTTAGAAACATATAATAAACAATCTCTAAGACTATATATGTAGTATGTCAACCTGCAAACCTCATAAGCCTATAAATAGGCTATATTCCCACAAACTAGGAAAACCAGAAAATACAAGAAAACACCCAAATATAACAACCGTAAAGAACTAAGACAAAGTTAGATCTATTTGTACATGAACTATTAATATCACAAATGAAGTATTCAAAAACTACAAACAATTCAGTAATGCAAAATGTATCACCATAATTGCTCGATAACATATTACGCTTTTAGATCTCTAATGAAAAATGAATGCACGAGTAATTGCATAAATTGAAATAACTAACAATAAAATGCAATATGATCAAGAAATATTAAGGCAAGAATAACTCCAAATCAACTCAATGCTCCATATGCTCCATATTCCACAGGATAGACTAATGCAAGTCATGTATATATAGGTGGTGAATGTGCAACCATCTCTAAGATCGGAGGGGAATGAATCTCACTAATCGATACTAGAAGTAGAGTAGACTCCACACAACTTGTAGGTTAACTCAACACAACCGGTAAGCTAACTCAACACAAGGCTACTACAACTAAACAAACATATCCCATGAGTATAGGAAAGATCCAAGTAAATAAAAAATACAAGGAAAATAAATATCCTACACTCGACACAATCAAACTTCAAGTTTGACTTCATAATAACACCACGCGAGACACACATGACACCATGCCACCCTTTGACATCAATGGAGTTGACATCAATGAAACCACAAACACATAATGGAAAAAGAAGAGATGTGTGGTGATGTGTGCAGGTTAAGGAATTCATGATAATCACCACGTTATTATCACGGTTTAGATTGACACACCTTTGTCCTCAACTATAAGGACTAGTTAAAGAAGTTAATAAAGGATAAAAATTGGGATCCTAGTTCCTAACACTCTTTTATGAATTGTAACAAACTTCTAAAACTGCCCTCATATCCATCTACCTAGATTCTCGATCCTATGTTGAGGCACTAAGCTATAAAAAATAATATTGAATGATTCGAGAAGAGGATGGATACATATAGGCATATGTGTGTCGAGTGTAATACGAGGTATAGATAAACATATGTAAGAGTGAGTGTTTGTTATAATTTATTTTCAGTTATTTGTAAGAAAATATTTGTGATGACATGTTGTTTTGAGAAGATTGTGTTAACAAACCGAGCCGAGGAAGAGAAAGGGTCCACTCGACCAAGGACTTGGATTGATGTGTTGGTATTTATGTCCCTTTTTTCTTACAATATTTAATTTTGAGTATGCTTTATAACAACTACTTCCAGGTATTATAGTATCTCGAACAAGCATTTCTTTCACTATTGTTTGCTTACACTATATTTTCAATTCTTGTAACTTTCCTTTCTAAGTATTTCCTTTCTTACAAGTTTTGTTTAGAATAGTTTCATTCTGTAAAGCACATTTCCTTTTTGTATGTTGATTTCAATAGATTAAAAGTTGTTTGATTCCAATTTCAGTAGATTAAAAGTTGCTTACTTCCAAATAGAGTAGAAGTTGTTATTTTCAATAGATAGTTCAATATGGATGTGACTCAAGAGAACAATCAAACCCCCAAGAAACAAAAAACTACGCTTACCAATTATATAATACTTTCCTTCTCTATATACTACACTATTTTAGTCATAAAATCACGCACTTACTACTATAATTATACCTCCAAGTATGTTGTTTTATATATGGATCTTGTGTAAGAATAATATTCACTAATGGCTCATCTGTTAGTCTTGTTTTCAGGTTTATCCAATCATTGTCATTGAGTGTTTTACAAAGTCATCGATTACTTGCACAGCTTATGATCATCTCTCATGTAGTCTCATCCATTGTTAATTATTTGGTTATCGTCTCTAGTCTTTGACTAAGGCGCTTAGGGAGGGATTAAGGTGCCCATGGGTGCCCCGATCCTCATTCCTAGGTGCCCTGGTCCCGGTCATACTTGGTTCTCATTTATATGTTTAAGGTTGGTCTTTATAATTTTCCCTCCCATTCTCCTAGGTACTAGTCATCATGTCGGGTCATTAGTGTCGAAATTTGAGCAAGATATCCCTATATAAACACAACATACACACTATCTTAAGGGTAGACTATTTCTACTAAGGGCTAGCTATCTACATAAGGCAAGGGACTACATTTGGGCACTATTATGCATCACACACTGCATAGGAAGGGGAGTTTATTCTATTCCATCCACCATTCTACATTTTTATCTAGCTATTTCCCACTACTTTTGGCATCATTAGCGTTAGGGCACCCTAGGAACATGATTGCACACACAAGCACATAGAACTACATTGGGTTTGAGATGTAGTGCAACGCTCAGTCATAAGTCCATCCATTTGGAAGTTGAGGAAAGTACGACCCATTCATTTGCATCTTTATTTTTTTAGGGTTTGATGCTTTTGTGTGGGGTTTTACAGGAGATTATTCATTGGTGATTTACAATAACATCAATGCAAAGCAAGTGCGACATCAACCAGATCAAAGGTGAAATATTATGAGGGTTTAACGACCTTATCGATTTAATTTTTGAGTCAATCCATTGACCAAGGTGCCCATACTTCAAAATAGGGCACCCACAAGTGCCCCTGATCCTTTCCATGCATCCCAATCGCCAAATATGCCACTTCTAAAATTTTCGATGTTTTTCACGAAATCCAGCTTCTTCCGAACATCACTCTGTCTAGCCCTAGATTATTGTGAGGTGATTTATTTTTCAGGCTAGTACCTTTTCCCTCCTATTTCATTTATTTAATTTCATTTAAAATATTAAATAAATTACTTAGCATTTATATTTCAATGTATTTCAGTTATTGCATTGTTGTACTTCTTATATTAACTTCTAAAATTTAGATTTTAGTTAATCATTTTGGTGAACCCATACCTTAGAACATTTTTCCCTAGGATCCACTCCAATCCCTAATGGCTCAGGATATCTCTTCGCCTTCTCATCCCATCATGTCTCATGTTAGCATCAATCCAATTTATGATGAGGTTGCTATCATTGAGCTCATGACTCTCTATAGTAATGTTACTCTACTTGATAATATTCAACAACTCTTAGATGGTCAACAATATGTACCTACTAGTTTTAAAAATTCTCCCATTGGCATTAGTATTGTTTCAGATCCAATAGCCTTCACTCATTGTACACCATGTTATATGGCTACTAGTGATCCTCTTGCTGACCTATCTAAATAAATTCTAGATGATTCTCTTATTGATTACATGCTAGGTCTTAACAATAACTCTTATATTGATTCCTCTCCTCATTAAACCACTACTAGGGATACATCTCATGACTCTCCTACTTCTTATATTGCTTCTCCTAATCCATCACATACTATTTCATATTATGTTGATGATCCTATTAATAGTACGCTTAATGAAATTTTCATATCTCGACTTTATTTGATGTCGATCATACAATTGATAGTCACGACTCTACTAATTTTCATCTTTGCTGAGTTTGAATCTCCTACTCCACTTTCTCCTGAGGTTATATCTAGCATAATACACAAGGCACCTCCATCTATTAGTTCTTCTACTCCTACCATCTCATCTCCTCCTAACACTTCACCTACATCTGTTAGTTCATCCTCTCCTATCGAGGTATCTCCATCGGTTGTTTCACCTCCTAGGGATGTTTCTGATGCTAGTCTCATCATTGATATGGATGTTCCATCTCCTTCATCCCCTATAGATTCTTTGGCACCACCACCTAGTGTGCCTTTAGCATCGGGATCTCCTTTATCTTTTCTTGAGGTACCTATGATTACTCACAATGGAAAGTTACAACCTCTTAATACATTGTTTCCATCTTATAGTATTCCTCCACAAGATGTTCTATCTCTCATGCATGTCTTCCATCAATTATAAGCTCAGGTTCAGTCTCTCACTTTAGAAATTAGGGCTTACTATGCTTCTATTAATAACAACTCATTACATGTAACCCTATTTCCAAGAAGATTCATAACTCTATATTTCCTAAGGACTTTATCATTCCTACATTCACATGTTTTGATGGAACTAGTGACCCTCATGCACATCTCCACCATTACCACATGGCTATTCATTCCTATTCTAATGATAGGTTATTTCTTAAGACATTTCGACAAAGTCTTATTGATGAGGCTTTACAATGGTACACTCATCTTCCATTTGGGTCCATTAGTACTTACTATGACATGGAGGAAGCTTTCCTCCATCGTTTTATCATCAATAATGGCCCTAGAGTTACTTACAATCACCTACCTACACTACACCAGGGCTCATCAAAATCTATCAAGGATTATATCTTACGGTTCAATGCTTGTATGCATCAACTAGTATTCCAACCTATTGATTTAGAGAAGCAATTCATTTTCTGTTGTGGTTTGATTCCTACGCTTAAGCAAAGATTGCAATATGATACATGTGATTCATTCATTCTTCTGTGTTACAAATTCATAGACCTAGAACAAGATCTTCTTTCAACACATGTCATTGATCCTCCATGTACCTCCACTTCTATTGCATCATCTAGTGCTCCTCCATTAACATCGGTTGAGCATCCTACACAGTCTCCATCTTGACCTAGTAAGCAAGCTCAACCTACTCCATCACAAAATCATACTTCTTCTCCTCCTCCGCGACATGATACTTCTCCTTCTACTCCATTTGTTTCATGTGAGCCATTGCACTTCTCTCATCATGCTTGACCACATGATGTGCTGCATGTTTTACTTAATGAGCGTCTAATTCACTTTCCCTCTAATCAACATCATCCACAAAATCATCTAAAGTGTCAATGTGATCAACCCTATTGTAATTATCATTGTATCAATGGTCATAGGGATAATGATTTCTTTTCCCTTCATGATAGATTACAATAATTAGAAGATAAGGGCATCATTTCCTTTGGCTCTTGCTCACGCGAGTGGTTAATATCTCCTCTTCCTCGTCAGCGTGTTTTTACTTAGTTTGAGTTATCTCCTCCATATAATACTAAGGTTACTATGCCTCCATCACCGCATGTTGTCACGCCATGCCCGCATGATCTCCACCACATCCATCTATAGTTACACCATCGCATCCACCACATACACTTCACCCATCTCATCCACCACATCCTACTCTTGCTTCACATCGGCTGCTAAAATCCTCTACATTCATCCATCCCACCGTAACTCCACATGATATTTAGTTTGATTAATATGCTCAGTTTCTCTCATGTGACATGCTTCCACCACTTTGTGTCTCCTTGGTCTTTGGTAGGTGATTACTATCACCTTACCCCGATGACGCACTTGTGTTCTTATAATTCTTACACTATTGTTGAGTAATTTTCTAGAAGAATATCTCATCACATGCTTTGTTGATTCATCTAGTGCACTCAATCATTTTCTCGATGATGCACTCTTGCTTTACGCGGTTCATTCTTGAATGCTAAGGGGTATTAACTAAATGAACCTCATCATCCATACACTAGGGGGCATCACTAATCTTCTTCCCCTCATATTCATCACACTAACATATTACGATCACATTACATTATCACAACACAAGTAATTTGGAAATCATACATTATCTATTTTTACATACATTTTACTATACCCACTATAATAACTACGCATTACAAGTTCCATTCAACAAATATGCATCTCACTCAACTCATCAATCAGATTACATATGTTACCTATCATCATTCACATTACACATTTTTTCTATCAATACCAACATCATAGTGCAAGTCTACATCAACTAACATGAACAATATCCAACACATCACATACATTACAACAATAATCACACAATCATACACAACGAAATGCCATCATCATACACCAATAAAACTGTCTATATATATCGAGTACAATCATCATTACAAAACATCCCATCACTGGGGGGAAATGCCCCTACATAATACACAACAATGCAACTCAAATCTCATCATCGCTATCACTCTTTGGTACTGTGAGAGCTCTCAAAATAGAAGTCTTTCCACTCACTCGACGCCGCTGATCATGAATCGTATACCTCTCCACTTTCCTACATAATAAGGTATTCTCTGCAAAATACTTAGCAAAATGACTATGTAGTGTCATAAATTTTGTGAACACATCCTGTGCTAATGGATCACCACCCACCGCCTCTCTCACTTGTCATGTCTCCTTGTGGGCATCACCCTCTTACCTAGTAACACGATACACACCATTTATACTATGGCCATTGGCTAAAAAAATGGGCATGCTCACCCGCAATGTCATCCACATGCTCTAGTATCCCCCACCTACAAGTACAACAGTCGGCACATTCCATGTCAATGTGCGGATGAAAGATTCCATTATCAATGATATAGAGAGGGGGAGGGGGAACCTACCTATTGATTGGTAAAGGACGAGGACATTTATGTGCCCTATATTTTCCCTAGATCGAGTATCTAGGGGAGAGAGGGGGTCCCCTCTATCTATATGATATTAGTCAAGGACTGTACAATGATTTGATTAGGAGAGGGATAAGTCATCACTCAACCAACTATAGAAGGGATATGTATTACTTGGATCCATTCATTTGGCCTTAGTTCTCAATACGCATCACCTACAACACATAGAACAACCCATTAGATAACCATCACTATCATATAGGCAAATAACCAAACATAAAACATAATTATAAGAATACTCACGCTCCACTACAATTGTCACTACATTGTTGGGGGCATGTGCTTCCCCCTCTCCCACTCCTCCATGTGGTAATCCCACTACTTCTACGAACAATGGAAATAATAATACCCATCGATGTGTTGCCCACCATGCATGGTAGGCCTCCATACACCCAACATCATCTGAGTCTATTGGCTCTATCACCACATCTACCTCATCTGGCCCAGAGGTACTAGCTGCTCTCCTATGGGCCCTGGTCTAGCTCCGGCCCTCCTCGGTGCTCTAATGGATCTCAACCATATATATGGATCTAGGGGCACATCTTGAGCCATGCCAAACTATCATGATACTCTCTCCACCTGGAATAGCTCGGCCATACCTGGAAATCAATCCTCCAACCACATAGTCCTATGTATACACCTGCAACTCTACAAAATCCTTTGGCCATCCTCCATAATTGTGGTATGGCCTCCATACAATGCTTTGGGCCCCATCCTATCTATCAATTCCTGTAAGTCTCGGTTTCCTTCTTATGCCCACACACATTAATTGTTCTCCTCACAAATATATCTGGCCTATCCCACTCTACTCGTGGACCACCAACTAGCCTCAACACTACTATATGCTCATACGCCCATACATGCAATAGTGTCGTAGCTCCTATCCCACCTCCATGCTCCTCATGTGTAAATCTATATAGATCTCTATATAGGTGAGCCAACACACATCGTGCCCACATATATCTGGTGCTCTCCTCCTCTTCTGGTGGCATATCTTGTGCATCTTATATAAGATGCACACACCTCCTCCCTTTACTATGTGATATATGAATCAATAACCATGGCTATGAACTTCCAAGCGTGGAACACCTAACCTCAAAATAGTGTCCAAACTGATATGGGCCTCGATAGGTACTCGAGTCCCCATAAAATACTGTCTATCGGCTCACATATGTCTCTCCATATCCTCTAAAGGAATGCCTGTACCCTCTCCCCCAAACAGTGGGGTAGGTAATTGTAGTATGTTATACACATCCTTCAAGGTAACTGTCATCTCACCCATAGGAAAACAAAACATACAAGTATCAAAACCACCTCTCACATAAGGTTGTTAGTATAGGAATACTACGGGCACATCCCCCATCTGCCCTATGTGTCGTAGATAGGCATAGTTAATAACATCCCAATAATCATCTGATAGTCCCAATCTAAGTAAAGTACTCAAATGGTGACCCCCGTGGAACTCCCTCGAGTGGATATCCCTCTACACAAACAAAAATGACACCAAACATAGTGTTAGAACACTATACAACGCAATAAACACTCATTTGTCACATTACTATATAGTACAAATCACATTTACACCATATAGGACTAAATAAACCCTCTCTGGACTAGGGCACCCAAAATCAGGACTGGGGCACCCAAGAGCAGGACACCAACACCTAGGTCTGGACACTCCTGTCCCGAAGGTCAAGCACCTTCACCACTCTTGTCTAGGTCTAAAACACTTGAGAAAAATCATAATCACAATTTTACAAAATTTCACTACAAATGACTACTACACACCCAATTTTTGAACAAATATTGAGCTTAGCAACTCTGCTTATACGCGATCCTACGGCAGTTGCCACCATCTCAAATCGGCTAGGTCATGTTGCTCTCACTTGCAACATCCTTACACACTTAGAGCTCACTCACACACTCGTGCAAAAATAAAAATGAAGTGACTAATCAATTTTTAACCTTACTATTTATAGTTACTTTTCCATGGCCTACTTTACTATGGTTATTATTTAGCAATCATGTCTTACTAATACACACCACATGATTTTCATCATATCTTGAGTGTTTTTACTCCGATTTACGCCTTGTTTGTGACATTATTTTCATAATTCCACCTACAATCATACTATACACATTACATGTGCACTATCTCTCCTCCAAATTGTCCTTCACTCAATATACACATTTTTTACCATCTTTATCACACTTTATCTATCTCGTGCTTACTTTCATCTTAGCATTCGTTCTTATCATTACTTCCCCTTTTTCCAAAAGGGGGCATATAATTGGGGTCATCCTATAATTCCCCTTATATCAACATGCATTTAAAAAACACTACCGATTAAAAATTCCAAACATTTACTAATACACTATGCAACATTTCACCATCAATTCCCCCTAATGACCTAACTTGGGGGCAATAAACATACACGATATTTCATCACTTCCCCCTAATGACCTAACCTAGGGGCAACAAGCATTAAAATATTTTCCATGTGATCATTCACCAATTTCTATCGATTCCCCTAATGACCTAACCTAGGGGCAAATAGCGTAAAATCTCTCTACAAGTAACCAATCAATCAATCAATCAATCAACGCATTCAAATCTCTAACAATCGAAACCACATCACTCAATTAATACAATATAATGTAATTGACCTCTCGATGACTTAACTTGGGAGTTACATGTGTTACTTTCCTAGATGACCTAACTTGTGAAGTTATTCGATATTTGGAATTTGCTTCCGATAATCTAACTGGAAGCCATCATAGATTTCACATTTGCTTCCAGATGAACCAACTTGGAAGCAATCACATTTCGAGACACCCGTGGAGTGGGGAAAGAGTTCCTTTCCTAGACCACTACTATATGGGTCTACTTTGTTTAATCAAAATTATTTAGATCTAAAAACCACAAAAGTTTGATTTTATTCCGTTTGAATCAACTAGATCTTGAGTATGTAGTTAGAGGGTGGAGAATAACACTCCTTTCTCCCTACACTCTCCCTTTGGTGGAAGAATGCCCAAATCCTCCAGATCAAATATTCGTATACACATAATTAGGTTGGCGCGATCACTCCCTACCCCATCTTATTGGCATCATATGACATTCAAAATCATCAATCATCTAACATTATAATCATCACTCTCATTTACTGCACTATATCACAACATTACGTTTTCACTACGTTACATGGAGAAACACACTAATCCATGGTTTGACATGCTATATGGATCATTCGATACACTCTTCTACCACATCTTCACGTTCTACTAAAACATGGGCTTCTCTGCATTTCTTTCAGTATGCATCTCTATCTACTTTATGTTACTGATCTTTCCACTCACCAACATAAAGCGGGGGAAAATATAGTCACAAAATCACCCACTTAGTACTATAATTATGCCACAAAATATGTTGTATTATATATGGATCTCATGTAAGAAAATTATTCACTAATGGCTCATCCCCTAGACTTGTTTTCAATTTATTCATGATTTTCATTGAGTGTTCTACACATCATCAATTACTTACTTGCACAGCTTACATTCGTCTCTCGAGGAGTCTCAAATGTCGTTAATTACTCAGTTGTCATCTCTAGTCTTTGATTAGGGCACCTAGGGAGGGATTAGGGCACCCATGGGCACCCCGGTCCTAATTCCTAAGTTCCCTGGTCCCGGTCATACTTGGTTCTCATTTATATGTTTGAGGTCGGTCTTTATAATTTTCCCTCCCATTCCCCTAGGTACTAGTCGGCATTTCAGGTCATTAGTGTCGAAATTTGAGCAAGAGATCCCTATATAAACACAACATACACACTATCTTAAGGGAAGAATATTTCTACTAAGGGCTAGCTATCTACATAAGGCAAGGGACTACATTTTGGCACTATTATGCATCACACACTACATAGGAAGGGAATTTTATTCTATTCCATCCACCATTCTACATTTTTATCTAGCTATTGACTGCTATTTTTTATGTCATTGGTGCTAGGGTACCCTAGGCACATGATTGCACACACAAGCACATAGAACTACATCAGGTCTGAGATGTAGTGTAATGATCAGTCATAAGTCCATCCATTTAGTAGGCCGAGAGAGTCTCACCCATTCATTTGCATCTTAATTTTTTTATGGTTTGATGTTTTTGTGTGGGGTTTTACAGGAGATTATTCATTGGTGATTTACAATGACATCGGTGAATAAAGTGCGACATCAACTAGATCAAAAGTAATTGTGAGAGTTTATTGACCTTATCAGATTCAATTTCTGAGTCAATCCATAGACTAGGGCACCCACACATGCCCCTTCTCCTCTCCAGTGTCCCATTTTGGCCAAATCTACCACTTTTGTAATTTTTTGAGGTTCATCATGATATCCATTACGAGAAGAAGTGGATACGAGATTAATGAAGAACTAAGTAAAAAGTCTTTTCAAGGACTTGATGAAGAAGCAAGAGATTCTCTTAATTTGATGGGAAGAGGTGATGTTAATAAGCTTACCCTCCAACAAATTGCTAAGTTATGCAGGAGTTACTCTAGAACAAGAGGAAGTAGTAGGAAAATAGAGCTATGAAACATTCCTCTGATACTTTCTAGCTCATGGAAGATATCTCCAACATGAAAATTGATATCCTGACACAACTTACCTCTACCTTGGATGGGTTGAAATCCAAAAGAAATGCTGCCAAATAACATTTGAACATGTATTGTATCCCTTAAAGGACTATCCTTTATATCACATGTACATGGATTTGATCTGTGAAGTTAATGAATATGACACTAATCATTGTACCTTTCTTCCTCTTTTGAAATAAATATTGAACAAATTACTCAACCAACATCGAAATAAACTATATCCACAGATAAAATGATAAAAATCTTTTCCTCTAGGACCTGATCCAATCCCTCCAAATCCTTGAATGATGTAGTGGCCTAAGCAAACCCTTCCATATGCTTGGGGAAACTTGATTATACATGACATAATTGGATGAGTTTCCTAGATCAACAACCATGAATACCTCAATTCAATAAAAACAATGGAAGCCACCAATTAGTCCATAGTCATGGCCAAATCAACAATGGTCTCAACAACAAGCCTTTAATCAACCAAGACAATCTCCTCCACAATAGGTTTTGATGTCACCACAAAAATTAAACCCATAGGGAGGAAAAATAACCTCCCACAAATCCAAAAATGAACAAACAACCTCAATTAATGAAGCTAGATAAGAAGGGACAATGTAAAAAAATTACATCAATAACCTACAATTGAGATCTGAAAAGACATTGAACAACCCTCCAATGATTATATCAGAGATACTTGACGAAAAGATGGAGGATGACCCTATTGTTCAAAATTAAACTAAGGAAAATCCCGAGGAAAAGAATAATCACACAACTCCCTTCCCTGAAAGATTGAAGGAAACATTTGCCAAGGAAGAATCCACATTGATGCAAGAATTAAGGAAATTAAATATTGATATTCTATTTTTGAGAGAAATAAAATATATTTCAGAAATTAACAAAGTGATTAAATGCCTTTGTATAAAGACACAAAGAAGAAAGAAACAATATAAAAAAACAATGCGGGTTGATGGGAAATTAGCTCATTTATTGTTAGGGAAATCAATCTTACCTAAATATGGGGATCCAGGGAGTCCAATCATTTCTATCACTATATATATGGTCAAACCATATCTAATGTTTTGGTAGATATACGAGTCACTTTTAATGTAATGATAACAAATACAATGAATCTACTATATTTTCTAGGATTGCAATCAACTAAAACTATCCTCCAAATGGTAGACCAATCCATTGTTGTACCAGAGGGAGTCATAGGAGATGTAATGGTTATAGTTGAATCATGGGAATATCCATTATATTTCATGATCTTGTAACCCAAAAATTAGAAATCTGGCTATCCAATTATTTTGGGAAGGCCTTGGATTGCTATTGTTGCTACATTTATTGATTGTAGGTCTGGAAATATGACTATCTCAAATGGGTCTAAAGAAAAGAACATTTCACTTTACCCTCCTGCTCAACCATACTTTGAAACTTATGAACATATGTGGATTGATGGACTGGGTTAGAAATATATGAGCCCTTAAATTATTTAGAAATGATTGTAGTGAAAATCCATGTGAATGAAATTAAAGAAAAACACAAGAGATTTGATGAAAATTCTAATGCGGATCTCGATAGAAGCATTCTATCTCTAGAAAGAACCATTACGGCTATGAAAAGAACCATTATGGCTCCATAAATAAGCATATAGTATATTGAAGAGGACAATAAGGCTCTAGAAGAAGTTAATGATGAAATATATAATTATGCTCCATTTGAACCACACACGCTTGTCATGAGAAGCAAATGTCAAATGATTTTCATTTTCCTTTAGCTAGAGTCATGTCTTCTGAAAATACGACAATATTCCACATGTTACAACCCCATTTTTTCCCTTTGAATTCTATGGTGAATGAAAACAAGTAAGAAAACCTACATGACATTAAACAAGTATCTATTTATCTAGGGAAATAATTGAACATTGGTACAAATCTAAATGATGATCAAGAAGTTTGAACTTATTAATGTCTTGAGAGATCATTCCACGACATTCTCCTGGGATTATATTGATATGAGAGGAATACACCCTAACATATGTACTCACCACATTTACATTGAAGATGTTAAACCAATCAGATAGCCATAACGTAGGATTAATCCAACACTCAAAGATATTGTTAAAAATGAAATTGAGAAACTATTGAAAGTTGGATTTATCTATCCTATATCTGATAGTTAGTGGGTGTCTCCACTTGTTATAGTTCCTAAGAAGAATGGTAAATGGAGAATTTGTGTAGACTACAGGGAACTTAACAAATCTACACAAATAATATTTCCCTCTGCCATTTATAGATAAAGTTTTGGATAATTTGGCAGGAAAGAAATATTTTTCTTTTTTGGATGGGTTTAGTGGCTCAGTCCCTCCCCTTCATAATCACTGACTTTGATTTTAAATTCAAATAATTCTTTGGGTTGATCTTATTTGAATATCTCACTTATGCAAGGCTATATAAGTAATTCATTATCACTTTATAACTCACCTGACATTTTTCCAAGCTACTATTACAAAGATCATTCCAAGAGGACTCAAAGGTGTCCGAAATATTCCTAAATCATCTTCACATCATCTAGAGTTGTCTCTATTACAAGTCTAAATTACTTAACCAAGTCAAAGAGTCTAGATTCATCCATCTACAAGTATAAAATGTCATGAGCCATGCCTTAGCAAGAGTAAAGTCACTCTAAACATTACACAAGGGTTTCAATCAACAAAAGGGTTAGGTCACATAGATAAGTCACACCATATATCACTATTGTCATGCTTTGAGTACATTTTATACTATGTAGTTAACATGTTATCTTGTTGTCAAGAGACACCCCTAGGGATTTCTTAGATATACACACTTGCACAAGAACCTAGGAGAACTACATGAGGCTTGATTCCCTGCAACAAGGGTATGTAGTGCAATACTTGGATTGGTTCAACAACTAGGATTCTGACTAGAAAGGGAAAAAATACATTTCAATTTTTTTAGCAGGACTACCCTTTCTAGTCAGAAGCCATAACACTTTAATGAAGGGATCTATACGTTGTTATGGTTTCTATTTTATTACATGTTACTATAGGTCATCCAAAAGTTGTGAGAGAAATCTCAACATACAACATGCATCATTTCTAAGAAATTGAAACACATAGAGAGTTACAAATCTATACATTGTTATAGGGTATAAAACCATACAACTCTAGGTTTGGACCATACAATTTCAACCTAAACGTATACAATCTATATGGTCCTGCCTTTACTCAATTTTTTTAGTTCTAGAACCTCTAGTACATAATTTACAGTCCTAGATCTTCCTATTCCACTATCCCACACATCCAAATACTCTTTGTCCTTCCCTAACAACTAAATCTATCTCTCATGTTGTGTATTTGAGTAAATACTCATCATTTATCAATCATTTCACGTATGAATGCATTATTTTGATTATATAGGATTAGTGTTGGAATTCAATTAGATCATAATAATATTGTATACCATTACATCCTTCTTATTTTTGTGCATTCCCATAACATAGAAACTAATTATGGTGTAAATCGCACCCCAAAATATAGTGTCTACAAAAACAACAAAGGTTTCTACCACTCAAGATGGACACATGGCTTATTATGGCTCACCAAGAATTGATTAATAAGTAAATCTGAATCACTTTCAAAAGGTAATACATGCTCTGTAATATATATAGAGTTTTAAAAAAGGAAAGGAGCCTTAAAATTGTTTCTACAAGCAAATTAAATACATGGGAACATGTCACAATTGAGTAGAATGTGATGAGTATTGGAGGTAAAAGGAGAGAAAGAGAGGTAGGGGAGATACATATTCATGATATTATGCTTGGGGCTGATCTAGTATTCATGGTGAATTCAAAGAATATGTTACGAGAGGATGTGGTGAGGTAAATACAAGATGAATTGACTCAAATGAGAGCAGTTTTGAGATCACACAAGACACATTAGTAAAAGTGTAGAGCACATTGTCAAGGAGGTTTTCAAATTATTAACACAATTGGAAGGGGTATGAAAAATTGTAAAGGTGTTCAAAGTAGTGAAAGTTCATATCTTTCTCAAATTGCCAAGTGAGAGTCAAAATGGAAAATTCTAATGAATGTAGCAGGAAGAAATATACTCACAAGCATTTCCTTAATATCATATGAATATGGACATGATGTGTGTATCTTGTGAAGATGAAACAAAAGTCATAAGAGGAAAATTCCTCATTGGGGAATTATGTAAATAGTTTAATATTGTTCAACAAAAGTATTTTGTCTCTATTTATTGGTCCAAGACTATTGTAAATTTATAAAGTAGATGTATACTTAGTAGTGCACATGAATTTGATGAAATCATGGAGAAAGTTTAACAAAATTTTAAAACCAAGTAGCAGCAGTTGTTAGAATCAAGGGAAGTGTGGCCATTCATACTCATTCATGATGGACGTCACTAAAAACCGAGAGGGCAAATTGTGTGAAAGAGTTCCTAATTGCAACACTAATTGAGCATGCCAAGATATATCTAATGTCAAATCTTCTATTGGGCTTCCATTTGTGGATATCAAAAGAATATAAGAAGACTACATGAAATATTTGGTGGCTAAAGAAAAGGAGAAGCAATTTGTGGTTTAACTTGTTAAAATATTTGTTGAAACTTGAAGTTTGAGTTTGGGAACACAAAGTGGTATTTTTAGAATGTATTTATATGGTGATGAATCTTTAGAGGTTGTGGTTACATTCCATCTCAATGAACTAATAATTCTATTGTTTGAGATAGTCCAAATTAGTTTGGACAACGAATCGAATCTATTTATCAACTATTTTAGTTTATATTAGTTCTATTATTAGTTTGCATGGAGAACGAGTTGTGGTTTCTTCTCATCATCGAATTCACCGTAAATTCTGTGAATGAATCTCTTTGTAATTTAGAATTTTTTTGTAAACAAAGAAAGGAGTATTGGTGTTTCAATGCATCTTATGGAGTTATCTATGGTCTATTTTCACTTATTTGAATGAATGTCATGTTTTAAATTAAATTAAGAGCTAACAAAATACTTGTAGAACATTAATTAATGCAAATTGAGTGAATACTAATTTTAAGGTTCAAGAAAGTATTGCGTTTTATTTTTATATGTGACAAACCAAATTGTTCTTAGGAAATATGTGAAACATCAAGCATAAGTTGAAGGCTAAACTCTAATTTTTTAATCAAATTAATGAAAATATGTGAATAGATTGAATTGAACATATTTTTATTTCATACATTATTTTGGTTTATAAATTGTAAGGAACAAACTTAGGCTATGCTTAGACTCTTTTCTAGAGGATTTATGAGAACTTGAGTTGTATTATAGGTTTTGTAAACTCTAGTTTCCATCATTTTAGGTTGAGTGTGTGATCTCTCGAGTTGCTTTGAAATATGACATGAGTTTGAAGTTCTTTCTTTCCCTGCCCTTCTCTCCTTTTTGAGTTTGTTATGAAATCAAATTCATTTAGTTTAGGTTTAACATCATTGTGAATGTTCATAGGGTAGATTAGCTTGTTGGTTAAATCCAATTTGGATGATTAAATCCTCCATAGGTAACGAAGGCCACATAGCTCCCAATGAACTATACATGCAAAATATTTCTTACCTTGAACCCTACTTCTAGAAGGGTTCTAAAATGAGTGAGAATAATTTTTTTTTCTAGAACCCATGTCAATACTTGCATCAACATGATCGTTCGATCAATCACACTAGCTACAAAAATTGTGTCATTTTTCTCAAAAGGATTAGGTAAGTGGCAAAGCCACCCTTTTGATAGAGTGATGGACCTGATGCCCCTTCCAATTATTCCATTACTATTGTAGTTATGTCTTCTTTTTATTTTATTTATTTTCTATCCTCCCACTAACACCCGAGTTTTCCTCTTCTTCCCACCTTCACATGAATTTATTCAATTTTATTTACTCATTTCGAGGCTTGAACTGACCACCTCCTCTAATAATTTCATCTTTGTCTTTTCTAGCTTGTTCTAATAGGCTTTGAAATACCATAACCTAACATGATCCACAAAAACCATGTTGGTTTTTATTATCACATATATTATGTTGTTGGAATCCTACACCAATCACCTTCAATCATTTGCAACCTCTCCTTTCTTACTTCAACTATTGTATTCACCAAAACTACTTCCATATTTATGTTTTGGAAATACATTTGGTTTCACATTAGCTTTCTAGAGGTACATGCAATAATTCTTCCATCACATTTTCATTAGCTTCTTACATTACAATATTTATCAACTCTACCTCATGTGATGTAACTTAGTCTAAATCTTTCTCTCCACTATTTATCATCTTCTTCATCTAGCTAATATTAAATTTAGATTCCCTTTCTCTTATGTTGTTGTCGCTACTCTTTTATTATTTATTGTTGGTGATTCTTAAAATATGACCATCTTTATTAGCTTTTGGGCCCTCTTTTTATTGGAATTAGGGTAAAATGAGGGTTTTAGGAGGTCCCACAACCTTTTACAAAAATCCCATTTAGCAATATAAAGTAGTGAAAATTACATTGTAAATACCCATAGTAATCCCAAAAAAATGAGCACCCGAGAAAAACAAAACAAAGCAAAATGATATACATCATATGATCATCTTTTCAGCTCATCAAAAATATTCCTAGCATTAACAGAGCCACTTTTTTGAGCCAGAGAGTCCGCCAAGGTGATCAATTTAACACAAGATTTGTTAATGACGACTCTAGTGTTGTCCATGTAGTCTTCTCGATCCTTCAAAACAAAAAAAATCCCTTTGAAATTTTGTTAGGATAGAAGTAACAATTTCCACATGATTGTTCTCAAAAAACATATTCTCTTTAGTTTCCACTTCAATTTTTTACCACAATCCATCACAGTCTGAATTTCCTTTGCAATTGGTTGAACATCTTCTACTTGTCCACGTGATGGACTTCATCCATTTTGAACATATGAGCATCATAATTTCCATGCCGGAATTCTTTAAATGCAAGTAGTTGTTCTTCCTCCAAGAGTTTGGATACAGGGAGGCTAATCCCAGAAGGGCATCAGAGAGGAGTTGTTCCGAGTTGGAAATAGGAGAAGGAATTTGAAGAATAGTAGCCGATGCTAGAGAGAGGAGGAGGCACCACCAACATGGGAACCAAAATAGGGATGACTAGGAGAATGGGGGGGAGACACTACCGGGGAAGTCACACCCTGCAAAGGAGGAACCCACAATGGCAACTTCATAATTTGAATCATAGAGTATTTATCTACGGCGGTTAGCTCTTGGATGAAGGATGAGAAGAAGGGGAAAAGGAAGCGGGATGTGGTATGAGTAGGAGGCGTAAGGTGCTTACCCAATTTGGGGGAAGTGGAGAAGCTCAACAGGGGTGGCCATAAATTGGAAAAGAAGATAAAGGAGACACTGATGCAGAATGGGGCCTTCACCCTCCCTAGCAAGATTGATAGAATGTTCCAAAGATTGAAACAAAAAGGCAAAGAGATTAATCTTCTTACCGTAGTGAGGTGTGAGAGAATGAAGAAATGAGGCCCATAAACCAACTTGTAGTGACCATCGATAGTGAAATAGTGCATGATAACCTCAACAACTTTGTTCCATGGAGGGTACAGAGACTCCCTCACATAACCCGAAAGATACTTAGTAGGATTCTTACCAGGCTTGATAAAATACTACATTTCCACCTTTAGCGAATGCTTGAAGTAAACAACTCCCATTTTGGAAGACAAGTCACCGTACAGAAATTGCATTGGTCGAAATCGTGAAGTAGGTGTTGCCCACCTACACCTTTCCCCTCGACCATGTAGCCAACACACCATATGAGACTTTGGCCGAATAACCCAAATTCTTTCCAGAAAGGTGGTAATTCCATTTTCCTTGAGAATGTCCCACACCTCTTCATCCTCCCTAGTAATCATCATAGAAACAGGCTCAATGCACTTCAATTGACCTCCCATGGTGTCAAATAGACAAAAAAAATGTAAAAATGTAACTCAGGACACCAAATTTATAATTCATGCTTACGTTTTGTGAGGAGATCTCCTCATGAATACACCTTGAATAGATATGATTACAAGGCATAAAATCACATCTTTCCCAAGATCCACACGAGTTTTATTTCATTTCACCACATGTGCCCGTATCAATTAAATGTCACATCATCATAATGGTGATATTATGGTAATCACCATTAAAGAAGAAGGTTTCCTTATTGTTATCCCTACGACATCAGATACAACAAACATAATCCACAAAAGGTTAACGCTTAAAAGAGAAATCATTGTGTATAATTTGGAGAAGATCACTTGGGAAGTTCCCAATCCAAGTTTGTTGATTTTCCGTAGGACTCCCAAATTAGCAAGGTGGTCAACAACCTTATTACCTTCTCTGTAAACATGTTGATACTTGATTTCTTGAATTTATCTTGAGAATACGTGAATGTTAGCTATGATATTCTGATAGTCCATTGTCCAGGGTCTTTCAATTAAGGATTTTGATGATATTCAACGAATCACTTTCAATTATTAGACGCCCTCTCCCAATTTGTAGAGTAAGCTCTAGACCTTTAAGAATAGCCATAGCCTCCACCCGGTGATTGGTGCCTTCACTTAGATTAGTTACAGTAGCAGCAAGAGGGGCACCATCATTGTTACGAAGAATGGCACCCCCCAAAATTTCCCATTCCCTTTAGATGCACCATCAATGTTGAGTTTGAGCCATCCAGAGGGGGAGGAATCCAAAACACTTTAACACGTGCAACAACAAAGGTTTAGCTATAATATGTATCGTTAGTTGCTGACACTAGTTCTTTTTGCCACAAAAGTTAACCTTTTGTTGATACTTCTTCTAGAGACAATTGTTAAGGTTTTCTTGAAAGAGAATAGAAATGCTTTTGGCAACTTGTGTAGGGTCCATACTTTTCTCTTTGAATATACGCATGTATTCCTTTCCTTCCAAATACCCCATAGGCCATGAGGGAGGATTAGCTTCCAAGAAAGAGAAAGGATCTGATGCGAAAAGGGAGCACCATTGGTTAAAATTAGCATGCAGAGACTCAGAAAGATCCATGATACCCCAAAATGGCTTAAGAGCTAGTTCTAGATGGTTTGGGAAAAGGAACAATGGAGAAGAAGGTGAGAAGAGGACTCTAGAGTTGCACAACAGAAGACACATCTAGAAGGAAGAGAGAAGCCTCTCCTTTTAAGGTTCTCACCAGATAGGAAAGCATTCCTAAAGGAAAGCCAGGAAAAAAATAATAGTTTTGGGTATAACTTCCGGAGGCCAAATGTGGTGAAGAGGAGGACCACAAGGAATGTGAGGCTTAGAAGCATAAGCCACTTTTACTGTGAAATTCCCAGTAGAAGAAAGGGGCCAAATGCGTTCATCCACAGGTAAAGAGAATGGAATGTACTGAGAGGACAAAAGATTCCTCAAAAAAATCAGATGCATTGACTTTGGATATCACTAATGCCAGCCAATAGGAATTAGCCAAGAAGGTTTTGAGTTGAATATATGTCAGTAACCATCAACTTTTCTACCACAACAAGCGATTAGAGATCTTTTGATTGAATCCTAGGAAGGGTCTTGAGAGAGGTTTATCCCCAATCCACCAATCCATCCAAAATTCAATTTGACAACCATTTCCCATATGACATTTAGTACCAACACACAAAAGAGGGAGGGAACTCACCACTAAGTTCCATATGGCAAGAGCCTCATGGGGGGAGAGTGTAGAAAATTTCCCAAGTGCATTAGATATTTGGACCAGAGAGATGTACCCAAGCAGCCAAATTTTCATAAGCCACTTCCCAACCAATCTTAGCAAGCAACGCTTTTTCATGTCAATAATGCGCCTAAGCCCCAAACCTCCCATGTTGAGTCAGCGGCACACAACATTCCAAGAGACTAAATGGATTCTCTTCTTGTCTTCCAAACCCAACCAGAGGAATATTTTTTGAATTTGTTCAATAGCATTGACCATCATAGAAGGCATTTTGAGAAGTGACATAAAATAAATAGGCAGACTTTGGAGTGTAGCTTTAACTAGTTGGAGTTTACCAACCTGACTTAGAGGGCCCCTTTCCATCCTACCAGTTTCTTTTGGTAGTGCTCAATGATAGGATTCCACAAGTTTGATTTATTTTTTGCCTTTGAAAAGAGGTATACCAAGATAAGAAGACGGAAGATCCACAATGTTGCAGCCAAAGATGTCAACAATCTTCCTTTGTCTACTTGGTGGGGTGTTTATAAAGGAATGCCACTTTTAGAGAATTTTATCAACTGCTGAGAGGCCACTTGATAACATTCCAGAATTTCTTTAAGAGATTTTTCCTCTACCACCGATGTTGCACTCAAGAGTAGTGTGTCATCTGTAAATTGGCTATGAGTAGTAGCAGGGGAGCGAGTGGTGATCTTAATACTAAAATAGTAGCAGCTTGTTTGGCCACCTCTAAATCTCTACTTAGCATGTCCACCATTAACAAGAAAGAGAAAAGGAGACAGGGGGTCTCCTTGTCTAATTCCTTGTTATTCTTAAAGAAGCCAGCCGGAATACCATTTATGAGGATAGAGAAACAAGGTGAGGAGATACAGGTTAAAATCCAGCTTACACCATTTGTTATCAAATCCAAAGCTACGTAGCACTCACAAGAGAAAGGTCCAGCTGACTCTATCAAAGGCTTTTTGCATATCCAATTTGAGAATCATACCTACTGACTTAGCATGTTGTGCTTGAATGAATTGCTTCATGAACCATAATAATACCTCCATGTATAAGCCTACCGCTGATGAATCCATTTTGTTGTTCAAAGATTAGGTTGTTCATCAATGGTTTTAATCTTGCTGCCATCATTTTGGTGATTATCTTGTAGGTAGTATGTTTAGAGACTTATGGGCCGAAAGTTGGCAACAAACTTAGATCCTAGAGATTTGGGGGCCAAAGAAATGAAAGTAGTATTCCATTCTTTTAGTAGGGAATTACTATTTTGGAATTCATTCACTGCACTAAAGAGATCAAGCTTGATAATTTCCCAATAGATTTGGAAAAAGGCAATAGGAAAACCATCAGGACTAGGAGCTTTATCTCCTTTCATTGTGAAGACAACTTTATGAATTTCCTCCATAGAGAAGGGCTTCATTAGTTTTTCATTCATTTCCACTGTGACAAGCTTAGGAATGTGTTGTAGCATCTTGAGCATGTCATTCTCATTAGGAGGAGCCTCTTCCTATAGGAGTTTAGAATAAAAAGAAACAAGTTCATTAGAAATATCCAATTCAGAGGACAGAAGGTTACCTTTAGAAACAATCTCCTTGATTTTATCTCTACTTTTGTGCTTAGATGTCGTGACATGGAAGAATTTTGTGTTTCTATCTCCCTGGTCAAGCCAGAGAGCCCTCGATCTTTGTCTCTCAGTAGGATTCCTCCTCTATCAAGGTATTGTGGTATTCACTAAGCAGAGTAATTTCTTGCTTATGGAGCTGGTCCGTTCTACCTTCTTTCTCAATTTCCGCTATATGCTCGTAATTTTCTGAGTTAGCTTTTTCTTGCGAAGCTTGATGTTACCAAACACTTTAACCTTCCATATCTTGAGTTATTTTTGATTTCTTTAATTTTATTAACAAATATGTACATGGCAAGTACCTTGGATGTTTATATCCCACCAACTCTTTATAAGAGGATCAAGCTTATTATTTTCCAACCAAGCCAACTCAAATCTAAAAGGGTGGATTTTTAGTTTTGATTGGTGTTGGCATAGAGAAGCAGAGGGACTATGGTCCAATCCACTCTAGATATAGCACTAAGATATAAGTCAGGGTAGAGTAAGATCCAATCCATAGATCCCAATCACCCTGTCAAGCTTTGCTGGATATGATTCCTACCCAATCTGCGGTTGGACCAAGTGAAGGAGGCCCCATGCATATCCATATCAAAAAGTTCCCCTTGTCTTATAAATTTAGCTAAGGCTTCCATACTGGTGGGGCTAGCAGAGGGCACCACCCTATTTTTCAGAGGGGTAAAGAGTACTATTGAAATCTCCCATGATTAGATAGGGAAATTGAGTACAACTCCTTTTGAATTCCAAAATGTCCTGCCATAGTTGTTCCCTTTGTGAGTCCAGATTTGGAGCATAAATGTTGATAGCAATCTAGTAAGTATCTGAAGCCAACTTCTTGGAAGAGCATGCCTAAGAAGTTTGGATTTTTTATGAGGCAGTCACCATGCAGAACTTTAGGGTTCCAAAGAGTGCACAAACCTCCAGAGTTTCCAGACGAGTTTTGGGCAACAAAAGAAGCATTTAGCCAAAGCTTTGGAAGATGTATTCATTTTTAAGTTTTGTTTCCTGAAGCATAATGATATCAGGAGAGTGGTTAAATCTAATATCCTTTAGGACTCTTTTCTTTTGCAAAGAATTGAGACCCCGATATTCCATGAGATTATTTTCATCTTTTAGATTTGGTTTTGTTCCCCACAACCATGGGGATGGTACTTTGTGTTCCTTGCACCACATTAAGTGTTGCTTCTTGTTGTAGCTTAATATTTTCAGGGATTCTCCTCTAGTTTTCTCAACACCTATGTCAATTTTTTTTGCTATTACTTCCGGTCACTTGGGGTTTATTGTTGTCATCAAGGCATAAGGAGAAGGGGAAATATGTGTCTCAGATCCAACGTGGGAGGAAGAAAAGAGGAGGAAAGGGAGAAGGGGTCTCAACAGAGGGAAAAATGGAAGAATTAAAGATCAAGAGGGGAAGAGCCGCACATATGATAAGGGGTAAGAACCTCAACAATAATGGAAGAAGAAGCGGGGAAGTCTGGGTGAAACTATGGGTACCTCAACAAAGTAGAAGTAGGAAGCGGGGGAAGCCTGGTGGCAATAGTGGGTTCCTCAAGATTGATTTCTCCATCTTCCAGAAGAGCGAAGGGGTTAGAGGTATGAATCTCTGAAGCCACCTCCTGAGAACTTTAGGTATATATTTCCCTTTCTTCTTAGGGGTAATTTCAGGATTTTTTGGTTTAGCTTGTGGCTTAGAAGGGCAAGCAGGGGCTCTATGGCCAATGCTTTTGTAGATTGAGCACACTTGTGGGACATATTCATATTCAATGGGTTATGTCCAAACTCCAAAATTGAGAGAAGATCTATAGATTTTGGGAGTGGGCCACTAACATCAACATTAACACAAAAATGAGCGTGAATAAATCTAGTTTTGGCCTTAGTGGCTTGATCAATGGCGATGAGAGAGCCCATGGAAAGAGCAATACCTTCAATGACCGCTAGAATCCCAGAACTCCAAAGGAAGGCCTGGTAGACGCACCCATATTGGAGCATGCATCATGGTTTTAGTTAGCGATTAAAGCCAAGAGTCCATTTTCGAATGTAAAAACCCCGCCTACCAAAAAACCATGGACCACCAAGAAGAGCCCATGTGAAGTCCTCTTTGAAGTTGAACGAGAAGAGGATGAAGCCATTTGGCATGGCAACAATCTCCATGGAACCACAAGGGGCCCATTTCATGCACGCCCACTTTTTAATGTTCTCCAGAGTGGGGTTTGGGTCCCATCAATTTGCCAATCAAAGACAAATCTCTAGATGCAGCATTCGTGGTAGTGACGTGAGAAAGAATTTGTAGAGAAAGTGTCCCTTCATGAAGGACAGGCGACATCTTCTCCATATGGGGGGCAGAGGAGGACCCAGCCACCGCTTTTTTCCATGCCTTGTTAAGAGGTCGAGGCGAAATTCCATCTGAGTTAGTAGGTCGGGACTCAGTGTCCTGGACCGAGGGGTCCGACATCCTAAGCAGTACCCGAGGTCTTAGAAAATTCAAAATCAGCAAGCGGAAAATCCGGAGCTGCATAACACTCGTTGTGTTAGGAGTTAAAGAAAAAATAGCTTTCAAGCCCGCTTACTTCTATGGACCTTTATCATTTTCATTTCGTATGCATGGCATGAACTGCGCTCTCTTCCTCTCCTTCTTCTCTTCATCTTGAAGAAAACTAGCTACCCATCCAAGTCCCGCAATTGGTTCTAGTTGCTCTTCTAGAGTGATAACAATGTCTTGCACCCTCCTCACCCCGTCTTCATCAACTTCATCTATGTTTTATGTAGTTTAGAAATACCCTTCTTCTTCTTCTTCTCATAAGCTTATATTTTATTTTGCATTTCTTTTACTATGATCTTTAGCTCTACTAATTGAGTGACTTGCTTTTCAACTTCCTATTCTCTATGATAATTATGGCTTCTATTTTTTCTTCTTCTCTATATTCTTCAACCGTGCTCTTCATTCTTCACTTATCTCGCCACTATCTACTGCTACAATGTTCTACCACACTCTTCTACACGCAATATCTCATTAGTGCAATATTTTTATTACTATTTTCTTTTACTAATTTAATGTTGTAAGCTTCCTTCCATACTCTTTACCTATTTGCTTGCTTAGTTCTCCATCATAGCTGTTTCCATTACACTTGCTTTGCTTATACTATCTAACAAATAAAGTATCCTATTGGTTCTCACATATTTTTAATATTTTACAACCTCCAAAAGTAATTATGAGAAAATCAAAGAAAGTTACGACTTTAAAGAAATTCAATTTCCAAAAATGTTAAGTGTTCATCCACCAAATAAAACCATATCATTGAATTTCTAACTTTCTCGTATTAAGTTCCTCAAAATGAAATCAATGTATACCTTTTTAGAAAAATATCTATATTTTAGATAACGTTGGAAAAATAATTCTTACGAGCGTCAAGGACATACCCCTACATGTTATTTTTACAATATGGAGAGAAAGTTCATGGTCATGCTAGTTTTTTGAGATTGATTTCTCACAAATTAAACTTGCTGTTTGAAGTTCAAGTCATTCATTTTTCTTCATGTTATTGGATGGTTAATATGACATGTAATTTCCTCCTTGGAATAATGAACGTCTTTTTTTCTTGGTCAATAATTTCTGTTATGCGGATTCTTTAAAATTTTGAACAGTTTTGAACTTTGCATTTTGTCACAACAAATGTGACAGTGTGGTTGGGATATGATTTCTTTTGCAATGGTTTCAATATTTTTAAATTTTTTTGCAGGGATTATTGCTTTCTTTATTAACTTTGTCCGTTGTCTTCATCAAGAAAAGGTAAGTAGTTTTCAGTCTATGTTGACTTCCATAAGATAAATGCACATCATACGGTACCTGCAAAATTTAATCGTGTAATTCAAGTTGCATATTTGCATTGCAAAGTCATTTTCTTTGCATTTTTCCTGTATTCTGGTGGGGTAGTCCTTTGCTGGTCAATAGGATGATCAGCCACACTGGGACTGAGACAAGGCCCAGACTCCTACGGGAGGCAGCAGTGAGGAATTTTCCGCAATGGGCGAAAGCCTTTTTGGTCTCTTGTTAACACCTAAGAACATGACAACAATATTGGCTTAGATACCTGTGGATTTCATCTTATCTCTTCTTGGAATATCAACCTGTAAATAAATCTAACTCAACTTTTCCAGTAATATTACTGAGTGAGACTAATAGTTTTTCTTACGATTCTGTTTAAAATGCAAAAGGGTGGCATCAATAACCTTCTTCCTAATATCTATATGAAGATCGTAACCAACATCACTTTCATATTTTGCGCAATACAATCACATCGATTAGTGTTAACTACTAACCTGGTGTCAAATAAACACAAAATTTAGCGCACACAGGTATTTTCCATGTGTTTCATTCTTCATTGGATAAGAATAGTGTCCTTACTGTGGAACATACTTGTTGCCTTGAATTTTTATCTGTTAGTTCAACCATAAGTCTGTCCACTTATTGTTGTTCTTGCATTTGATTATACTACATTGCGATTTCTTTGCCAATTCCATTTGCATTTGGAGTTTCCATAACTAGAATCTCACCACCAAGATTCTCAATCATTTTCTGGTTTGACGATGCCATAAAATTTTGGGATGTTTTACACATTTAATTTTCCTCCCATTACATACTAGGGTTACCCCAACAAAGTTTGAAATTTTAGCAATAGAAATCTTAGTGAATAAGACTTCCAAACTCAATGTAGGATCTTCAGTTCTTCTGTTCCATTACCAAAAACCCATGAACAACACTTATAGCCACTCTATATATCAGGTCTAAACTGGCTCACTAAAGATAAGCTTTACAACTTGGACATTCCACTGCACTAACAGAAAAGAGAGCAATGGTCCAAAACTTCAAGTAGCCTCCCATCATTACATGCAGGAGTCAAAAGGTATTATTAATCAATCAAGATTTATTCAGGAATATAAGATTACTATCTCATGCTTGCATGGTAAAATCAAATCAAATATAATTTTTTCAACCATCAGTCATGTACACAGACGTCTCCTGAATATATTATTGCATCCTATATTTATAGACATGTAGATCACTTACCCTTTTGTCATGTCTTAGCTTCTCAAGTCTATCTCTTCTTTCCCACCTCTAGTTCAGCCATCTCCCAAACCTCTTCATATGGTTATGTAGGATCACACTAATAACACCCATTATCATGTACATACCTCCTCATCTCACTCTCACCATAGTCATAAAAGAACTACAATATCAGGATCGGGAACATCAGAAACCCAGTCCAGATTCCCCTTTCATCATTCCCACAAAGCATCTCCTAGTTTAGTTTTCTGCCTTGTTCCTATCAATCTTAGGGTAAATACTAACATCATTGGTAGTATCATGATCTAAAAGGTATACGAAGAATATTTTTAATTAAGATCTACCGTGAATCATATATTAAGATCTTTTTAGGGTAACAAATCAATGCTAATTTTTTAGATTTGCTTAAGCTGGTTGAAGTTACATGATTTGTTGTCTCTCTTCGAATTTCAATCATTTATTAGTGAGCTTTTGTGTCTGAACTTATTTTTGTAGAGATTCCTTGCTTGGGAGGTGAAACTTATCTCTGTAACAATTTCATCAAACAAACTACCCAAGCAATGGTCCTCTAAAACATATGAGTTAGGTTTGATTGTAGTATCAAAGTTCAAGGTGCCCATGCAAAGAGAAGGCAGTCCCATATGAAAAAGTTGTTTGAAAAGTTTATATCATGATTGAACATTGAGAAATCCAAGATTGAATGTTAAATGACAACCACAATGCAAGATCATGCCCTTCACCCCACTCTACCACATTCTTATCTATTATTTCTTCTATTTTTTTTCTCAAGGCATTGTATGTAATAAATTGTTTCTTTTAAAATAGCATGAGTGCGGGCTCCGAATTAGAATCTTTATTTATTATGTAAAAAAGAGTGTACCTTTATAATATATTAGTATTTATTGCTCTTATCTTGTTGAGAGTTTTTTTTTCTGTCAATTTTTTAATTAATTACATTCATAAATCACCTTCAGAGACATGATAGTCAGTATTAAAGATACATCGTCTCTAGAGAGAAAAAATTATATTCTCTTTGGAGAGACAAGTAGTATTCTATATTGTCTCTAAAAAGACAAACATTTGCTTGGAGGTAATACAAAACTATTTTTGTCTTAACTTGAGATGATTTGGTCAAGTATTGTCTCAAAACATCCCTTCCTTCCCCACCCCCTTGTAGTAGTGTGTACAATCAATAAAAAAGTTTAATTTGACACATCAATTGACCACCATGACATCATGTTATCTTAATTTATGTGAAAAAGATAATGAGGACAAAAAGTTGTAAAAACCAAATTTAACAAGATAAATACATTTTTAAGTATTTTGGGAAAAAACATTGAAATCTAAGCTTAACATAAAATAAATTCAGCATACAAGAATAATACTAATTTTCAATTAAATGAAAACATCGAAATAATAATTGGTTAAACAAAAGTGATTAATATAGTTCATATGACTTTGACATGAACTAATAGGTTTTGTTATTCTTTTATTTGAAATTATAGTAATGGATTTAAGACAATCTTTTCAGCATCATAACCAAAATTATGTGGATATTAAGAAATTGTTTTCTCCCCTAACATTTATCCTGGCACTATCATATTTACTCATTTATTAACTACATATAAAACTTCCTATTGTATTTTACATTTTGAATCCACTAAGTTATAACTTATTCTTCTTATAAATATTTTAGGAATCAATACACCTTATATGTAATACAGCTTGAATACATCTTCACAGTCTTATTCTCATGTTTTAGATCAGATTTCGTCTAAATTCTGCTGGGATTCATCAATACATAATAGATTTAGTTGACGAATGTTTTGAAAGTCAATGACCCTGTTTTTAATAGTTAACAATTATATTTTCAAATGCATAAATCACCTTAATCAACATAGAATTGATTGAACAAAACATCTAATTAAACATACATACCCTAACCTATTAAGAACATCTAAAATCCTACATGCAAGCACACCCTAAAACAAACCCTCTTTGAAATATATACATTGAACAAATTCCATCGCCACACCAATCTCTATCTTCCATGGTTTACGGCACAATTTACTACTGAGATGAAGAAGTAGATGTTTCTGTTATGATCTCAGAAGAATGAAATATATCTCTCTCCTCTGCAAGTACATAAATGGGCACATTAAACTGCCTTTCACCTGTAATCCTCACCAAGCCTTTAACCACATCTTTCATCTCTGGTCTCATTTCTGGACTTTCATTACTGCATAGAATTCCTATCCTCATAACCGTCTCCATTTCATTATAAAACCGAGTTTCACTTTTCAAACAGTCATCAATGAGATCTGTGATACCGTTCTCTGCGTATTCCTCGCTTGCCCAGTGCGAAAGCGTGATACCCTTATCAATCAAGATTGAGCTGGTTGGATTTAACCCGCTAATCAGCTCTAGCAAAACGATTCCAAAACTGTACACATCAGTTCTTGGCGAAGGCCTTACCAGATATGCTCTCTCTTAGATCATTACACGCACAAATAAAACAAAATCAGTCTAAAACTAAGTAAAAATTTTTTAAAAAAAAAAAAACGTCATCACACACAGAAACACTTCAAAATCAATCTAGAACTAAGTTAGAATTTGGGGAAAAAATGACACGTGTGAAGAATCTGCATAGAGAATAATGTACCAGGAGCTGCATAGCCAACTGTAAACCGAGGCTCAAGCGAGCTTTCTGTCATATATATGATCAATATTTATAATCTTGGCCAGACCAAAATCAGCAATAAGGGCTTCCATATTCTCGTCCACAAGTATATTTCCTGGCTTCAGATCGCAGTGCACAATTGTGTTCCTGCATTCATGGTGAAGATGGGCCAATCCATGCGCCACTCCAATCGCTATATTTAATCTCTGCTTCCAATTCAATTTGCAGTCTGGCGGACCGTGTAACAGAACGTCCAGGCTAAGATTAGCCATGAATTTGGAGATGATTAACATTTCTTTATCGTTGAAGAAGTAGCCTAAAATCTTCAGAAGGTTTCTATGACGAAGCTGCCCTAAAATCCGCAGTTCTGATAAAAAATGGCTGTGGGAGAATGGATCCTCCAACTTAATCCGCTTTATGGCAACTGTTTGACCATTGTCGAGGATTCCTCTGTAAACTGTACCGAACTGGCCCTTCCCAATTATTTTTTTGTCGCTGAAATTGAAGTCGCTATGAGTAAATCTTGTTGGGTTACTCTCAGATATGGCTCTGAGATTCTACCAATTTTAGCTTCTTCGGCCGCATATGCAGATAAACGATCAGCCCTGTATTTGTATCTGTATCTGTTAAGTGAGCTGACTGCAAAAATAACAGGAGACACGGTGAACTGAACTGTACTGACCACTGGATAGGCGAGGTAAACCAGATGGAAGGAGTAGAGCGTCCATGATATTATAACGTTGGCTACAGTGGTGAATAAATAGCAGGCTATGAGAATCCTTTGGGTTTTCTTCAAAGAAGCTTGAGGAAACGCTTTCATGGCTATCACTGTAATTCTTTGCCCTTTTATTTCCCTTCCGAGAGAAATAATAGTTAATTGTCTTGCGCCTTTTTCTTACATTTTCCAGAACAAGATTTTCTTACACTTTTTCTTTGCATTTTCCAAGAAGCTTTTTTCATGCCTACTTAAGTATCACAATTGCATTACACTTTTTCCTTGCACTTTCCAAATAAGTACACTTTATTCCTGCATTTTTATAATAAGCTTTCATGCCTATAACAATTGAATTACACTCTTTCCTTGCATTTTGAAAAGAAACTTTTACAATTTTTCTTTGCATTTTCCAAATAAATTTAACTAGCAATCATATGTGTTTCATGAGATGTGAACGCCGAATGGTATATGTTATTTGATTTAAAAGTATAGTTATTACTTTTGTAGTTGATGTTGATTAGGGGTGTGATTGTTTTCGTAAGTGTAGAAATATAAATGGGCCACTTAATTTTAAGGTTGTTTATACATTTCAAAGTTATAAATTCATACCTAATACATTTGATACCGTTTTCAATAGTTAATTTATTTTATAGTTGATGTTGTATGTATTTAATTCGGCTTTATTGTGTTAGTTGTGCATCGATTGTTCGGTTGGTGTTTTGTTGGAAAAACATTTATTGTACAGTTGATAATGTGTGTGATTGAAAGTTGTAGTGTAGGAATTTAGTTGAAACATTACATTGAAATGTTGTATGTGTACATTTAATTATGTTACAGATTCGTACATTTAAAGTTACTTTTCATATTTGAAAACATCAAATAAATGAAGATATACGTACACATAATGAGACATGTATACATTTGCAGTATTTATATCATGAATGGTAGCCTTTAGTGGGAAATTTTAGTTTCAATAAACATGATTACATTTGATACCCCTTGAACGACAGTGTCGGTTTGGATAGAAGAAGTGTTGAATATAGTAGTAGTGGAGGTGTTATCAACGCAAAGGGTAGTATTTACGATGGGTTGAGTGATAGTAGTCTTGCTTCCTCCTTTCTTCGTACTCCGAGTGAATTATTTTATATTTTTAATTTATTTTGGGTATGTGCTCTAGTTAAATAATTGTATATAGGTATGGTCTTATCCATTACATAGGTTTGAGTGTGTTGTCAACAAAATGTTTAATTATTGTTTTTTCAAAAAAATTAGAAGTTTTTTATTTTTATTGTTGAGGGATGAATTATATGAAATTTAGGTATAAGGAGTACAAGGTAATTCTTGGTCAGCTTTAAATTTGACTGTCACTTATACACATCAAACAAAATTTTCAAAAAAAGAATTTAAAGTTTAAGTATAATCTTAATATAATGAGTATAAGATAATTCCTGCTAACCTTTCAATTCAATGGTCACCTATGCACATCAAATAAAATTTTAATCAAGAAACGAATTACATAAAATTTAGGTACAACCTTAAAATACAGAGTATAAAATAATCCTTCCTAAACTTTAAATTTGACGCTCACCATACCCATTAAACAAATTTTTAGTCATGAGATAAACTACACGACATTTAAATATAACCTCACTAGAAGAAGTACAAAATAATCCTTACTATGCTTTAAATTCTATGGTCAATTATCCCTACAAATTAAAAGAGACACTAATCTCAAACTTTTACAAATAGTTTACCATTATAAATACAAAAACATGTAAACCACCAGTCAAATTTAAATTGTACCTTTGGACTTAAAAGTTTATACAATGTAGAAAGACTTTTCTTTCCCTTTCCTTTAACTAATATTTAATGATAAATACTTCTCCTTAGATACGTTGACCTTAACATATTTAAAAAGTCAAGTCAAATTAAATGGGTAAACATCATATTGCGTGGTGCTTACATGTACCAAGAATGTTGACTATGAAAATTCAAATTATATCTCTTATCAAAGTAATGTTATTACATGAAAATCTAATTTCTATCTTTAATGTTTTTTAATCTTATACAAAGAAAATTTCCAGAATATTCCTTTTATATTATTAGAGAATATTCCATTATTTTACTTGAGGCTATGGTAAAATTTAGGAGCTCATCAAATTTATAAATATAAACTCTAATCTATGAATTGAATAATTAAAATATTATGAATTGGATAATTAAAATATAATGAATTGAATAATTAACGCCAAATCACATCACATACTTGTGACAACAACGTGTTCTAATATTCGACTCTTCGGAAAAGTTATTTATTTCTTGCAAATACTTACCACATTCAAATCCATTAATACATATGTAATATATTCTTCATGGATCAATATATTTGTGGTTGTGCATTACTTACAAATATCGATGTTGAATGCGTTATACTTGCAAGTTGCAACTTGTATGGTTGATACTTAATCTTGTATGCGTTATTCAAGTACAACATTGAATGTGCCATCTACAGGATGAGATCAAATCCTAGATTTGACAATGTCGTACTTGGCAGATTGAACTTCAAATCTTGGAACCGACTACGTTGTCTTCTCTAGCCTAAGTATCAACGGTCAACTAGTCTCTCCTTATCGGCATGTAGTTTCACAAAGAGCATGTGATCTATTCAAGGAAAAGGCTATTTTTATCAAAGATGCGGTCACTGTAGCCACTTATTTTAAAAAATCTAGTTTGGTAGTTGTGCAATTCAATTATTGAAAATTTGAAATCGTTAATATCCTTGGTTGGAATTACATGTATTAATTACATTATTACATGTTTTTCGAAATCCATTGCAAACCAAGGTATCGTGTTCAAACCCCACAAGAAATCTTTGGTCGTAGTAACAATCAGTATAATAGGTGAATTTTGTATTTAAGTGGTGAAATATTTTACCAAGGGAGTTGTAAATATTTAATAATGGTGACGAGAAGTTTTCAACGGAAATAAAAAGTAATTAATTATTATTTTTTTCTCAATATTTATGTCGAAAGACTTGTATATAACGGGAAAGACCCCTCCCATGGTGACAACGTCAATGAAATCCAAGGTGGTAAGAGCACTACGGAGGTCATCAAGCACAACTTGTTTGAAGCCATTGATTGCGAAGAAGGTGAAAGGGATACATGACCTATTATGGTTCATTTAATGTGACCGCTACAAATAGGTACATATAAGTTTCAGTTTGCTATTATGTTCACTTCTTCCAACAAATCACATTATGTCATGTGGAAAATCTAATTTCTATCTTTAATATTATGCAAGGAAAATTTTTAGAATATTCCTTTCATGTTATTGGAGAATATTCCATTATTTTACTTCAAAGTTCAAACTATAGTTTTGATGGTGTAAAAATACAAAAAAATATTTGTTACCTTTCTTTGGCAAAAATGAGGCATAAAATTTTACTCTTTCAACTATACTTTCAACCAAAATAAATTTAACATGACATTTAAACATTAATAAAATTGCAATTATTTAACATATGGGCGGCTAACACAGAGAGGTCAAAGAGATAATTAAAGGCCCCACTTTTTATGACCTCTTTTTTAACTTTTCCCTTGGATCTGCGTTATCCCGCAAAGAACCAGATTCATGGTTTTGACTGCACTTAGCCACATGGTTGATAAGATTCTGACTCTGAATCATAAAATTCCGCTGCTCGCTCTTGACATCCTCCATTGCAATGAGCAGAGCATGCTCATCGCCCAAACACAATTCCACGTTCTCAAGAATCGAATGGTGAGTGTTTTCCAGTATAAGCTTTGCAACGTTCTGGTCCACATCGAGGAAACATGAGGTTATATCCTGTAAAAACTGGAGATAAAATCCCTCACTGGGGAGGGCGTCCAGTGCTCGCTCTTTGAGATCTTCATGAAAAATCGAAGGAATCAGAAATGCCTGGTTCTGATAACCAAGAAACGAGAGAATAAAAAGCCTCTCATGAAGACCACGCCATGGTCCAAACCAAGTGAAATTTACTTCCCACTCACTCAATTCCAATCCACAAATTCTGAGCCACACATTTTGAGTCTGTTGAAACTTCTTGGAATTGTCTTCCCGTGTCATTTATCCAAGCTATTCCCTGTCAATCTTGACTCTCCCTCCTCTATTTTCTTCCACTAATATGGATGTTTTTTCGTTTGTGTTTTAAATGTATTTTACAGTTTGTAAATTTGTATCCCATGTCTTCACAGAGAATAAATGGGATTTTCATAGAGAACAACTGGTTTGTAGTATCCCATCTCTTCATAGAGTTGCATTTCAGCCCTGGTTAGTTTATCTAGCTTCCAATTTTGCAATAACTATTATGTCACTTGACTTGTCCATGGGACCCTACCCCTGAGTCACATTGCAATTCTAGGTAATCTTTAAAATAATCTATTTTTTACATTTATTTTCTAGTTTTTATTTCAATGGAAACCCAAAGAATTACTTGACTAGATAGGGGTGCCATTTTAGTGGCTACTGCTGCTGGTCCCTTACAGCAGGCAGTCCCACTCCCCATGTAGTCTGTTCAAAATGAAAATTGGCTAAAAATGAAAATGTAAAACACATAATTTTCCCACTATTCTTTTGCAGCATGCAGTCCCATGTAAGACATACAACAAAAAAAATTATTCTGCAGACCTAGCTATGGCAAGAAGCATCAAAACAGTGATTGGTTTCATAGCTTTTCCCTTGCTCCTTTTTAAGAGTTATTCCCCTGCTCTTTTTTAAGAATAACCTCTACTGAAATGGCAGCTTTACAACAATTTATAGATGTTTGTCAAAGCATAATTGAAATCCAATTGTTATCTGATGTTGTATTTGCAAATGCTTTTGTAGATGTGTATGCAAAATGTGGAAGCATACACAAGGTGCATGAACTATTTGACAAAATGCCTCAGGAAAATGTGTTCTCATTGACAATAATGATTACAGGATATACCAAAAAAAAAATTAGTTTTTTCAAGGATTATCTAATTCTTTAAGCTTGTTCCATGTACCATCTTTTGATATCTCACTCATAAAAAACTCTTTCCCATTGTCTACATTTTTGATCTTGCAAAAAAGTTCCCCTATGCTATAAGAGGGTAAGAAAATCCACTCCCAGCTTCTACCAAAATTAGAGCTTTGGAACAGGGCATGGAAATCCTTGACAACATAATCTAGTGTGATTTCATGGACTGTAACGATTGTGGCATGTGTGTTGTATGTGTCGGTTGAAAAGACTGTGGAAACGTTTAAGAAAATGTAAATCTTTTCTTGCATTCTCCTCGCCGCACAATAATGATTAAAAGATATGCACAAAATGGATTTTGCAACGATGTTCTCAATCTCTTTGAAATAATAAAGCATTCTGCAATTTATCCTGAACATGTAAGCTTTCCTTTTGTTTTATTAAAATGCAGCCATTTCACTCTTATTAGCCATCACTCCATACACACTCATTCATAAAATACAACTCGCCATCAATCCAATTCTTTCCCTTAAATGCATTTTCTCCAAAGAAGATTTTCCATTTCATGGCCTTGTTTATTTAGTTAAGTAAAATATAAATTAGGAAATGTTCCTATAGTCTATCTAGAATATTTGAGTCAACTTATTTTATTTTATGTGTGGGTTTGATAACCACAAAACACTCAATCTCTTTATCTATCCCAAGAATTTAGTTAATTATGTAATATTTAAATTGATTTCCCAACATTATATATATAGTTCCATAGACATTTAAATTTGGCACTTGACACTTTAGTAATATATATTTTGATACACATGCATAATCTATATATATTTGACTTTTGAATATACTTTCTATCAGGTTTGTTTATACTATATTTTAGTCATCTCTATACGTGATAATATATATTTGGATCAATTTAGTCTTTAGCATTTTCATTTATATTATTTGCAATCTTACATAGACTAGTCTTATAGACTTCGTTTGTTATAAGTTCCTTGGGGAGATGTTTATTTTCTTGAAATAATTATTTTATCATGTATTATATCACTAAATATCCTTTCTCAAATACTTTTTCTCATCTTGTTACATCTAATGATACCTTAAACTTGTCATTAATTTTATGTAGCTTTCTTTACTTGATCTTGCACTTATAGTATGTGCTCTACAAATGTCTTTGCATCATCACTAACTCGCTCTATAATTGGTAGGTACTTTAAGTCTCAAACACTCTTAGGTTTTTATATAAATAATTTGGAATGGTCACTTTCATGTTGACCTATTCACTAAAACATTATATGTGGACTTAGTCTAAGGTAATGTCAAGTCCCATTGTTTAGGCTTTTCTCCAACAATGCATCTTGACAAATTTCCCGATCTTCTATTTACTACTTATTCTTGTCAATCTTTATGAGGGTGGAAAGCATTACTAAGTTATAGTTTAGTTCCAAATGTCTTCCATAAACTTCTCCAAAAATGACTCGAAATTTAGTATCCCTATTCAAGTGATTTTCTTTAGAACATCATGTAACCAAACAACTTCTTTGCAAAAAAATATGCTACTCTATTGGCATCATTGTTTTCTTACCTGTTATAAAATCAATCATCTTAGAAAAATTTTCTACGATAAGAAAATGAATCATTTCCCTACTACATGTCCGTGCAGTAACCTCAACACAAAATCCATACATAAAAATCAGTCCAGGGTCCTTTTGGGCTGGAAGCAATAAGTACAACCTTATATTTTGTGAATGGTCTTTAGCCACTGACATATACCTTGTTATATATATCTTCATTTGTAGATAAAATTTTTTCTCTACCACAAAATGTTATTGTATTATTCTTACCAAGGTGTCCACCAAACCACCACTATGAAGTTTGATCATAACATTTAATCTCGTATATATTAAATAAATCTTATCAAAACTAGTACAATTTCATTTCTCTTTTAAATCATAAAATATGTGATACAAGAGCATCAATCAGGGCAAGCTTGTATAACTAAATTTTTTATTTTATCATGTTTAGGGAATGTTCATAGTGCTTTAGTAGTATAGTTAAGCATTCGAGTGTTCTAGAATTAAATTTTTCTTGTTTTCTCACTTTCCCACCCAAAAGTGAGAATTTGAATTTTCAAACCTTATAGGAAATTTTACGCTTGAGAAATATGTTGAAGGGGTATATGTGGCTTGAATAAGTGGACTTGACATCTTGTCATGACATTTTATGTCTCTAGGAGTGGATAGTAGTATGAGAGCTCTTAAAAACAATAATTCTCCTTTATCCTATGTTTTAAAGACACACAAAGATCACTAAAAACTATTAAACTTTATTGTGAAAGCTCAATGGAAAAGGAGGATCTCTTAAATATATCTCTACTTTTTTTCTCTTTTGCCTTGAGAGCTAGTTAATAGAAATATTATGTTCTATTAATTATATAAATGCTTGATTTATCTAAAATATAAAACCCTAAGTTGTATATACATACCTTGTAGCCATATGTTACTCGGTTTCATCATGCCCCACTTGAATGAATAGTTTTTAATATTCATGTGTAATCCTCGTAAATTGTACTCATTTTTCCTTAGAATTTAGGATTTTTCAATGTTTTTGTAATCTACAAAGATGGATTTATATTTTAGCTTCTTTCCGTATTACTCCAATATTTTATCTTTTCTTTACCTTTCCTTTTCCTCTCTTTATGTAAATGATCCCACTATCATATAATGACGGGCATCAATTTATTGCATTCAAATTTTACCTTCTTTTCTTTCTCCATATTTTGTCACTTAAAAATATTCTATGTGTTATTAATTAGTATGTCTATTAGCTCCTTTGGTTCCATATTGCCCCCATATTCTAAAACATTAACCTTTTTCCTTCATTGTTTCATTCTAACACTCTAGCCACCCTTTCTTTGAAAATGAATGTGTTAGGAATAATCTTTAGATTAGTGCTCACATCATTATTTGTAAAATGTAATTTTCAAATATTACATTAGTGAGTTAGTGTGTTAGTAAGATATTAATATTATGATATTAATATCATATCTGTGTGAGAAATAAAATATTGTAATATTATTAATATGAGTTATGAAACAACTCATTATTAATAATATGGGATAAATTGTATTAGTTGTGAGTTTGTTGAATAAAAAACTCATGTAGCTATTTGAGAGTTGTGTGAGAGATTTATGGGTTTGGGAGTGATTCTAGGAGAGATAAGAGAGTATATTGTGGGATTGAAGATTGGGTTTGAATCCTTGTATTAAGGATATCATTCTCCTATATATTGTAAGCTTACACTCTTTGTAATTAGCTCCAAATTTATTCAATCAATAATATAGTGTGTTTATTATTATTTTATCCTTTGCAATATTATCTTCATTCTGCAACATTGTCTCTTATTGCATTATTTTTTTGTATAATTCTATAATGTAATTGTTGCTTATTTAGATTAGTTAAGCACTCAATTTCATATCATCTGCATCGAGCAGTCAACCTTTATCTATGAGAGTCATCAGAGACAAAACCACGGCCTCTAGGATGCAGGTCTAAGAGTTTTTAAGCTTCCATTGCCGTTTTCTCAATTTTGGGTTTGTGGACATAGGGATCGCTATCGATTCTCGATCCAATCATCGCCGATTATGTTGATCACCGATGACTTTGTCTCGATTGCCAACAATTTCTCTTGAAAATTGATAGACCCATTTCTAGTTGTCGAAGATTTACTCTAGTTGTCGTGAACAACTCGCTAATCATTGACAATTATGTTTTTAGTCACCATCAATTCACTCGTCACTTTATCGATCACTATGTAAAAATAAGAGAGATTTTTCCCGCATTTTCGCTAGTTTTTCAAGCTTCTGTTTGACATTGAGGAGGAGTTTCAAACTAAGCTCTAATTTCAAATATGATAAGTAACTAAAGAAACATAAAATGGAGGTTGGAGGAAACATGAGAAGGAGGAAGTTTAACGACCTCTTGTTAGGCACCATCAATGAGGCCGCAATCGCTTTGCTTTAGTGGCCATGTTTTTTTCAGTCGTGTTTGGTGTGTTTAATTTCCACTATATGCAAATAAGAACAAATGGATCATACTTGTTCAAGTATTGTAATGTGCGAGAAGTTTCTTGTAGTTTCCCTTTAACGTAAAAACGTGAGTGGGGAAACATGTATGCTACTATGAAGTGGTTGGAGGGTCCACTTTGGAAAACCAATTTGAGAGTTTTTGGATCTCGTAGAAAAACACATACGAGTGGTTAATGGTTCCAATAGAAAACCGTTAGTGCAAAATCACAAAGACCCCAAATGACCTCTCGATTTGGTGTTTGAACTTGAAATTTGATGTGATTTACATAACATTGAGTTTTCCCCAAAAGTGTGGGACTTTGCAAATGGGAAAACTCTCCAGATTAAGGTTGGTTCCTATTCCTTTGTCTAGGTGCATACGTGAAATTTGTAAAGGATTGATTCTTAAACCTAATCTAATATTTCCAAGGAGACAAGGATGAAAGGAATGCAAGAAATTAAAACTAAGCTAACTAGGTGATACACCGAAGGAATGATGAACATTTGTTTTGCTGATAGGCACAAACCAAAAAAATACATACAATAATCAAGCACATATAACTATTTTTGTAATGAAAGACCATATGAGAGCAATGAAGACAAGAAAGGGTCGAAAATCAACCACAAACATGTATTATTGCTCTGCAAATTTGATACAATGCATTTACAAAATGGCCAAAAGGCAGAAAATGTGTTGCAATCTAATGGGAGGTCCGAAACCGAAAGAGGGATTCACGACGACCGATGTCTAAAACAATGCACCATAATGAAGTTGCACTCCACTGGTGATGTCAAGCTCCAATGCAATAAGAAAGATTTGAACAATGGAAAGAATATACAAATAAGAAAACATGTTTGCTCATGCTCATAGATCGAAAAAAGGAAGTACAAATAGGGGTGTTGTGTAACCCCCATGCCTAAACAAGGAAAGAATATCAATGATGCCACTGACGCATATGACGTGACTGACACATATGATGCCACTAAAGGAGGAGTTACAATTCCAAATAAGGAATGTAACTCCTATGATGCATTGACGCAAATGACAATGACAGATTCTTTGATCATTTAAACTTTTCCTTATTTTCTTTAGGCTCAGAAGTCGAAGTGTCAATGTTAGGCTTAGTTGGGGGTTGGTTGGTCTCGGTTTCTTTCTTAGGTTGGTCCTTTGTTTCTTTCTTCTTTTCATTTTTCTTTCCCTTATTCTCCACAAGGGCATGTAACTTGGATTTTAGAGTCCCCATTTGAATGATTTTTTCCGTTCTCGAATGAATTGGGACGAAAAACTATCAAAGGAGGGCATTTTCAAGCACTACCCAAGGTGGCTTTCGTGGCGTGGAAAGTTGCAACAAAGACAAAGTAATCATGACCTAACTTAGAAACAAATGACAAGATCAATTGAGAGTCTTTCTTTTCCACTTTACATTCCTTTAGAAGCAATCTAGTGTGGACAAACTTTGATAAGAAGGCCTACAGGTTTTCAAAGTCACTAGGATTTAACTCTAGTAGTTCGTTCTCCAACTCATGCGCTCTCATGTCATCTTGCTTCCCAAACATAGCGTCGAGTGTTTTCCATGCTGCATCATAAGTTGAGGAATTTTCTATGTGGAAGAGCAAGTCGGGAGAGATGGACATACAAAGAAGACCTACGGATTCATCACAACGGTTGAACCACTTAGATTTTTCAGGTTCATCATTAGGTTCAGTATCTAACCCCATGGTGACATGGTATAACCCTTTACTTCACAAAACCAATATAATATTAGATTTCCATTCAAAGAAATTAAAAGGTGTGAGCACTGGTGCTTTAGATATATCCATAATGAAGAGATAGAACCAACGAAGGAAGAAGGAAGGAGAGAGAAAGGAAACAACCACCCTAGGACAATATCACATCCCCCGAGTTAGGAACTTTATAGTTTAGTGTGTTGATTACAATCAGATGTGACTGTGTACCAAGAACCAGTCTGTCGCTCACCTTGAAATTATCATAATAACACGGAAGAGTGGAGACAACAATCAAGGTTCATTAGGCGCAATATATCGACACCATAAGAAAGCACAAGAACGAGAGAAAATAAGAAGGGGAAGAGAAGGCCTTGTGAGAAATAGCATCTCACATTGCACGAAAGAATCCCTTTGCTGTAAGACTGTGGTGGATACGCTCACAAGTCCACAAGCAATAAAAGGGATAGAACAATGCTCAAGATGATTCAAAATGAGCTAAAATAAGCAATACAAAGACACCCCCTAGAATGCGGCACTTTATAAAATAGTGTGTTTACAAAAATAATAATCCCATCAACTAGAGTGAAAAAAAAATGCAACTTTGAATAAATAAGTGCTCAAAACCGATAAAAGAGTCAAAAGTTATAGCAAAAAAAAATTCCCACAACGATGGAAAAATGCTAATAAGCTCGCAATGGATTAAAAGCATGCCCTAAATTCATGCAAAGGGTGTTGTATGTATACTCATTGAAATGGCATCGAATTTTAGATAGGGTTTCTTTTATTGCAAGGGGGGATTAGCCTCTTGCCAACCCCAGACCTCACCCTCCTTCGACACTTGAAGGAAGGTTGAATAAAACAAGAAAAATACCCAAAATAAATTACAAGGCCAATTAAATAAATGTGTACACCTTTAAAAAATTTTAAAAGGTGATTTGATTTACCAATAATCAATCCTAAAGGATGGAGAAGGGGCCCACGTTGACCAAGCTTGGAGAGATTAAAAATCGCCATGGATGTTGACCGATCCAATGTTAGTCTGCAGCAAGTCAGGACGCCCACCTGAATTGAGCCACATGTGGTGGAGATGAATATCCCCAACTAAGCCACGCGAAGACTATCGGTTGGAGCTGCAAAGCGAGCCGGCCGAGAAAACAACGTGACAGGTGTAACTCTATTCCATGGAGGGTACAAAGACTCCCTCGCATAACCTGAAAGATACTTAGTAGGATTCTAACCAGGCTTAATAAAATCATGCATTTCCACCTTTAGTGAACACTTGAAGTAAACAACTCCGAATTCCGTAAGAAAAGTCACTACGAAATTGCATTGGTCGAAATCGTGAAATATTTATTGCCCACCTGCACTTTTCCCCTTGACCAAGTAGCCAACACACCCTACGAGACTTTGGCCGAATAACCTCAAATTCTTTCTAGAAAAGTGGTAATTCCATTTTCCTTGAGAATGTTCCATACCTCTTCATCATCCCGGTAATCATCATAGGAAACAGGTTCAATGCACTTCAATTGACCTCCCATGGTGTCAAAACAGACATAAAATGTAAAAATGTAACTCAGGACACCAAATTTATAATTCATGCTTGCGTTTTGTGAGGAGATCTCCTCATGAATACACCTTGAATAGATATGATTACGAGGCATAAAATCAAATCTTTCCCCAAGATCCACACGAGTTTTATTTCATTCGCTACATGTGCCCAGATCAATCAAATGTCACATCATCATAATGGAAATATTATTGCGAGACGTCGTTAAAGAAGAAGGTTTCCTTATCACTATCCTTGCTTCTTTGACACCGTATACAATAGACATAATCCAAAAAGTTTAACACTTAAAAGAGCAATCATTGTGTATAATTTGGAGAAGATTACTTGGGAAGTTCCTAATCCATGTTTGTTGATTTTCCTATAGGACTCCCAAATTAGCAAGGCGGTCATCTACCTTATTATTCTCTGTAAACATGATGAAACTTGATTTCTTGGAGTTTATCTTGGAGAATGTGAATGTCAGCTTTATGACATTTATGATATTCAACTGTCTAGGGTCTTTTGAATTAAGTATTTTGATGATATTCAATGAATCACTTTTAATTATTAGATGCCCTCTCCCAATTTTTAGAGTAAGCTCTAGACCTTTAAAAATAGCCATAGCCTCCACCCAGTGATTGGTGTCTTCGCTTAAATTAACTGCAGAGTAGTAAGAGGGGCACTATCATTATTTACAAAGAATGACACCCCCAAAATTTCCCGATTCCCTTTAGATGCACCATCCATGTTGAGTTTGATCCATCTAGGAGGGGGAGGAATACAAAACACTTCAACACGTGCAACAACTGAAGGTTTAGCTATAATTTGTATCACTAGTTGGTGACACTAGTTCTTTTTTCCATAGAAGTAAAATTTTTGATGATACTTCTTCCAGAGACAATTGTTAAGGTTCTCTTGAAAGAGAATAGAAATGCTTTAGAAAGCTTGTGTAGGGTCCATACTTTGCTCTTTGAATATAAGCCCGTTCCTTTCCTTCCAAATACCCCATAGGCCATGAGGGAGGATTAGCTTCAAAGCAAGAGAAAGGATCTGATGCGAGAAAGGGGAGCACCATTGGTTAAAAGTAGCATGTAGAGACTCAGAAAGATTCATGATCCCCCAAAATGGAATAAGAGCTAGATCTAGATGGTTTGAGAAAAGGGACAAAGGAGAAGAAGGTGAGAAGAGGACTCCAAAGTAGCACAAAAAAGGACACATCTAGAAGGAAGAGAGAAGCCTCTCCTTTTAAGGTTCTCGCTAGATAGGAAATAACTCCTAAAGGAAATCCAGACAAAATAAATAAATTTGGGTATAACTTCCAGGGGCCAAATGTGGTGAAGAGGAGGACCACAAGGAATGTGAAGCTTAGAAGTATAAGTCGCTTTGACTTTGAAATTCCCAAAAGAAGAAAGAGGCCAATGCATTCATCCAAGTAAAGAGAATGGAATGTACTAAGAGGAAAAAGATTCCTCAAAAATTTTAGACATTGACTCTGGTTATCACTAATGCCAAGCCAATAAGGAATTATCCAAGATGGTTTTGAGTTGAATATTTTCTAGTAACCATCAACTTTTATACCACATCGAGCGATTAGAGATCTTTTGATTGAATCCCAGGAAGGGTCTTAATAGAGAGGTTTATCTTCAATCCACCAATCCATCCAAAATTCAATTTGAAAACCATTTCCCATATGAAATTGAGTGTCATCACGTAAAAGAGGGAGGGAACTCACCACTGAGTTCCATATGGCAATGCCTTGTGGGGGGAGGAGTGTAGAAAATTGCCCAAGTGATTTATATATTTGGACAGGAGGAGATGTACCCAAGTAGATGAGTTTTCGAAAGCCACTTCCCAACCAATATTAGCAAGTAGCGCTTCGTTCTCATGTCAAAACGTGCTTAAGCCTCAAACCTCCCATGTTGGTCACCGGCACACAACATTCCAAGAGACTAAATGGATTCTCATCTTGACTTCCGAACCCAAATAGAGAAATATTTTTTGAATTTTTCAATAGCATTGACCATCGTAGAAGGTATTTTGAAAAGTGACATAAAATAAATAGGCGTACTTTGGAGTGTAGCTTTAACTAGTTGGAGTTTACTACCCAATTAGGAGGGCCCTTTTCATCCTTCCAGCTTTTTTGGTAGGTAGCACTCAATGATATGATTCCACAAAGCTATTGATTGTTTTTCCTTGAAAAGAGGTATACCAAGATAAGAAGACAACATATCCACAATGTTGTGGCCAAAGATGTCAAGAATCTTGCTTTGTCCATTTGGTGGGGTGTTTATAAAGGAAATGCCACTTTTAGAGAAGTTTATCAACTGCTGAGAGGCCACTTGATAACATTCCGTAAATTTATTTAATATTTTTGCCTCTACCACCGATGTTACACTCAAGAGAAGTGTGTCATTTATAAATTGGCTATGCTGCGTAGCATGGGGGATTGAGTGGTTATTTTAATACCAAAAATAGTAGCAACTTGTTTAGCCACCTCTAAAGCTCTACTTAGCATGTCCACCATTAATAGAAAGATAAAATGAGACAGGGGGTATCCTTGTCTCGATTCCTCTGCTATTCTTAAAGAAGCCAACCAAAGTACCATTTATGAGGATAGAGAAACAAGGTGAGGAGATACATGTTAAAATCTAGCTGCAACATTTGTTATCAAAACCAAAGCTATCAAGCATTCACAAGAAAAAGTTCCAAATGACTCTATCAAAGGATTTTTGTATATCTAATTTGAGAATCATACCTACCGATTTAACATGTTGTCTTCAATGAATTGCTTCATGAACCATAATAATTCGCCCATGTATAAAGCGGACCCTCTGATGAATCCATTTTGTTGTTATGAGATTAGGTTATTCATCAATGGTTTTAATCTTACCGCCATGATCTCGGTGATTATCTTGTAGGTAGTGTTACAAAGACTTATGGGATGAAAGTTGGCAACAAACTTAGATCCCAGAGATTTGGGGGCCAGAGCAATGAAATTAGTATTCCATTCTTTTAGTAGGGTATTACTATTCTAGAATTCATTCATTGCACTAAAGATATCTAGCTTGATAATTTCCCAAAATATTTGGAAAAAGGCAACAGAAAACCATAAGGACTAGGAGCTTTATCTCCTTTCATTGTAAAGAAAACTTTATGGATATCCTCCATAGAGAAGGGATTCATTAGTTTTACATTCATTTCCACCGTGATAATCTTAGGAATATGTTGTAGCATCTTGAGCATGTCATTCTCATTAGGAGGAGTCTCTTCCTTTAGGATTTTAGAATAAAAAGAAATAAGTTCATTAGAAATATCCAATTCAGAGGATAGAAGGTTACCTTTAGAAGACATTATATCTTTGATTTTATCCCTGATTTTGTGCTTAGATGTCGTGACATGGAAGAATTTTGTGTTTCTATCTCCTGGTCAAGCCACGCAGCCCTCGATCTTTGTCTCTCAATAGGGTTCCTCCTCTATCAAGGTTTTGTGGTATTCACCGAGTAGAGTAATGTTTTGCTTGTGTAGCTAGTCCGTTCTACCTTTTTCTCAATTTCCGCCGATATGCTCGAAATTTTCTGAGTTAGCTTTTGCTTGTGAAGCTTGATGTTACCAAACACTCTAACCTTCCATATCTTGAGTTGTTTCTTGATTTCTTTAAGTTTGTTGATAAATCTGTACATGGTAGTACCTTGGAAGTTTATTTCCCACCAACTCTTTATAAGAGGATCAAGCTTTTTATTTTCTAACCAAGGCAACTCAAATCTAAAAGGTGGATTTTTAGTTGTTTGGTTGGTGTTGGCACAGAGAAGCAGAGGACTATGGTCCGAAGCCTTTCTAGATATAACAGAAGAAATAAGTCAGGGTAGAGTGAGATCCAATCTATATATCCCATTGCCCTGTCAAGCCTGCTTTGGATATGATTTCTACCCAATCTATGGTTGGAGCAAGTGAAGGAGGCCCCGTGTAGATCCATATCAAATAGTTCCCCTTGTCTTATAAATTTAGCTAAGGCTTCCATACTGGAGGGGCTAGCAGGGGCACCACCCTATTTTTCAGAGGGGTAAAGAGTGTTATTGAAATCTCCCATGATTAGACAGTGAAATTGGGTACAACTTATTTTAGATTCCGAAATTTCATGCCATAGTTATTCCCTTTGTGAGTGCAGATTTGGAGCATAAATTTTGATAGCAATTGAGTAAGTATCTAAGCCAAATTTTTGGAAGAGCATACCTAAGAAGTTTGGATTTTTTATGAGGCAGTCACCTTGTAGAAATTTTGGGTTCCAAAGAGTGCACAAACCTCCAGAGTTTACAGACGAGTTTTGGGTAACAAAAGAAGCATTCGCCAAAGGTTTAGAATAATGTCTTCATTTTTAAGTTTCGTTTCTGAAGCATAATGATATTAGGAGAGTGGTTAAATATAATATCATTTAGGACTCTTTTCTTTTGTAAAGAATTGAGACCCTAGATATTCCATGAGATTATTTTCTTTTTTAGGTTTGGTTTTGCTCCCCAAAACCATGGGGATGGTAATTTGTGTTCCTTGCGCCACATTAAGTGTTTCTTTTTGTTGTAGTTTAATATTGCCAAGGATTCTCCTCTATTTTTCTCAACACCTATGTCAAGTTTTTGTTATTACTTCTTGTCACCCGGGGTTTATTGCTATCATCAAAGGCGAAGGAGAAGGGGAAATATGTGTCTTGAGATCCAATGCATGAGGGAAGAAAAGAGGAGGAAATGGAGAAGGGATCTCAACCGAGGTAAAATGGAAGAGGGGATTAGCATCGAAGAGGGGATGACAGATGCAAGGGTAAGAACCTCAACAATAGTGGAAGAAAGTGGGGAAGTCTCGGGTGATAACTATGGGTACCTCAACAAGAGAATTAGGAAGCGGGGAACCCCGGGTGGCAACAAAGGGTTCCTCAAGATTGATTTCTCCATCTTCTAGAAGAGTGAAGGGGTTAGAGGTATGAACCTCTAGGAGAAATTTAGGTATATATTTCCCTTTCTTCTTAGGGGTAATTTCAGGATTTTTGGTTTAGCTTGTGGCTTAGAAGGGCAAGCAGGGGCTCTATGGCCAATGCTTTTGTAGATTGAGCATGCTTGTGGGACATATTCATATTCAATGGGTTATGTCTAAACTCCAAAATCTGAGAGAAGATCTATAGATTTTGGGAGTGGGCCACTAACATCAACATTAACACAAAAACGAGCATGAATAAATCTAGTTTTGGCCTTAGTGGCCTGATCAATGGCAATGAGAGAGCCCATGGAAAGAGAAATACCTTCATTGACCATTGAATCCCATAACTCCAAAGGAAGACCTGGTAGATGCACCCATATTGGAGCATGCATCATGGTTTCAGTTAGCGGATTAAAGCCAAAAGTCCATTTTCGAATGTAAAAACCCGCTATCAAAAAACCACGGACCACTAAGAAGAGCCCGTGTGAAGTCCTCTTTGAAGTTGAAAGAGAAGAGGATGAAGCAATTTGGCATGGAAACAATCTCCATGGACCCACAGGGGGTCCATTTCATATGCACCCACTTTTTAATGTCCTCCAATGGGGGTTTGGGTCCCATCAATTTGCCAACCAAAGACAGATCTCTAGATGCAACAGTTGTGGTAGTGATGTGAGAAGGAATTTGTAGAGAAAGTGTCCCTTCAAGAAGGACATGCGAAAAATTCTCCATATGGGGAAAAGGAGGGCCCAACCACCACTTTTTTCCATGCCTCGTTAAGAGGTTGAGGTGAAATTCCACCCGAGTTAGTAGGTCAAAACTCCAAGTCTGGACCAGATGGGTTCGACATCCTAGCAAAACCAAAGGTCATAGAAAATTTAAAATCAGCAAGCGGGAAAATTCCGGAGCTGCATAACACTCATCGTGTTAGGAGTTAAATAAAAATAGCTTTCAGCCCTCTTACTTCTATGGACCTTTATCATTTTCATTTCGTGTATGCATGGCATGAACTGCTGCTCTCTTCCTCTTCTTCTCTTCATCTTGAAGAAAAATAGCTACCCATCCAAGTCCCGCAATTGGTTCTAGCTCCTCTTCTAGAGTGATAACAATGTCTTGCACCCTCCTCACCCCATCTTCATCAACTTCATCTATGTTTTATGTAGTTTAGAAATACCCTTCTTCTTCTTCTCATAAGCTTATATTTTATTTTAGATTTCTTTTACTATGATCTTTATCTCTAATAAGATTACGACTCAATCATAAAATTCATTGCTCACTCTTGACATCCTCCATTGCAATGAGTAGAGCATGCTCATCCCCCACACAATTCCATGTTCTCTAAAATTTCAGTATAAGATTTTCAATGTTCTGGTCCACATCAAGGAAACATGAGGTTATATCCTTTAAAAACTGGAGAGAAAATCCTCACCGGGAGGGCGTCAGGTGCTCACTCTTTGAGATCTTCATGAAAAATTTAAGGAATTATAAATTCCTTGTTTTGATAACCAAGAAACGAGAAAATAAAAATCCTCTCATGAAGACCACGCCATGGTCCAAACCAAGTGGAATTTACTTCCCACTCACTTAATTCCAA